>CM062820.1:837377468-837977468 GCA_031772625.1 Pinus tabuliformis
CATGATTTTTTTCGAGTTCGCGAAGTTTCAAGTTCCCTCACCGAATGGATTCCTGTAACTACATAATCCCTTCACCTGGGTCCTCGCGTACTGTCCCAACTACGGGAGCTATTTTATGGGGATGCTTTTCTGCTCCTCTGGTTTCGTCTTTTCTCATCAGTGTTGGGGTCATTTCCGTGCTCCAGTTTTTCCTTATGGCCCTATAGACCCATCGAACTACTGGTATGCATAGGTCCCAGTCAGTTCATCTCGCCTGGTGAACTTTGTTCATGATTTCGCATAGCTTTTTGAATGCTTCGTCGTGGAATATTTATGGTGTTCATTGTCGCATCTGCTTCTCATTTTCAATCCTTAATCTAGGATGTGCTTGCACAACACACGTCTGCATCCATCGACACAGGTGGGCACATAGGCTGGTTCGTCTTGGCTACCTGGCTCTTGTTCGACGTTGGGGGCTTCCAAACTGCAAATGCATCCATCTTCTGCATTCGCGCTAGTTCCCAATGATCTTCTGATGTGTACCCCACCATTGTGCGGGTGTTGCGCACAATGCCCATTCCATCACATTGTACCGCTGCTGTTCCGGTACTGCGCTTTCAAATTTGTCCAAGAATTCATCCATCACTATCACCCCATCATAGGTTGGCAGTTCCCTTGCCTCTCTTGTCACGCAATGTAATGATCTAATCATCATGTTGCAATTCGGCATTGTCACTTCGTGCAGCCGATTCTACCAGCGTTCTACGTCTTCATCTGAATCCGAAGTACAGGAACTGTCACGCTCCTAGGAGATTCTCCTATCTGTAGTCAGGTTCACCTGCTCCTGGTCCCACGCAGTTATCTGGTAAATACAATCCAGCTCATCGTCACTTTCCCCGTCATGCACAGGTTTGGTGTAGTGAGCTCTTTCTGCTGGGCCCAGCGGAACTACTACACGTAGGGAATTTTTCTCGAATATCATCTTCTGCTTCTTCAGGTTGATGACTCCATTCATATCAATGGCCTAGTCTATTCCTAGCAACGCAAGATAAGGATTGTTGTCATCAATAATATCTATTACTTCAAATTTTGTCTGTGTGCTCGCGCCTTCGATATCAATTGTCACTCCTTCCAACCTCCCCATGGGAAAAATCTTCTTTTGGTTCACCATTCATAATTGAACAGGGGACCACTATAACGTGGGCCTGCCCATGTGTTCCCATGTCTGCTTTGGCAATACATGCACATCCGAACCTAGGTCTAGGATTCCCTGATCCATTTCATATTCTCTAATCTGCGTCGTCAATCTCAATTCCCTCCCAGTGTGCAATGTATTCTTCCTCAATTTTCGGACTACGTGTGGTTCTCCCGACCTCATGCCCCAAGTGATCAGCTCCTGTAGTCCCTTCACTGCCTTGTTGTCGTGCAACAGTTTCATGCATGTCTCTAGAAAGGTAGTAAGCATAGAAGGATCCATCCCTGGCTTTGGTTGATCCTTAGTACTTGAAGTGGAGGCCTTCGCGAAGCTCTTCTTAGCTTCCATGAACGTCTCCTTTGCGCGTTCTAAGTCAAAATTAGGTTCCTTTGTAGGAGCCTTCCGCACCCATGCATCTTCCTTGGGCTGTTTTCCCTTATCCTCCCCTGTGGTCGCACTACTTCTGAGCGCCATGTTCACATTTGGGTCTTCTTCGCGTGATTCAGACCTCATCATTTAAATATTTTGAGTCGGAGGAGGCTGGATTACCCCTTTCTCACACATCTGTGCGATCAGCATCGGGCAATCTACCATTTCATGATCAAACTGAGCACATTATGAACATGATACTCTTTTCAGGTTGCTACAGTCGCAGTCGTAGTGCCTTCGTCCTCCGTAATTGTAATATATTAACTGTCCACGACCCCTTCCTGGTCCCATTCCTCCTCATCCTCGACCTCACCCTTGAAATCCAGTGCCTGCCATCCCCGCCGCTGGGTCAAGGGCTTGTGTCTCTATCTACATCTGATAAGCTGGGGTCCGATCCATCATTAACTCATAGCTATGACAAGTATGCTCATCGTGGCCCATCGACCTATAGAAATTACAAAACAGTTGCTAGGGAGTCTGTGTATATTTCTGCAACAAATGACAATTATCCGTTGTGTGCTTTCCTCCTATCTGACAAATCATGCACCATAATGTGGGTGTCGCACTCGGCCCTGCCTATGCCTCTGATCTCAATGGCATTGGCCCCCATCCTGCCAAGTAGTTCACAAATACAAGACAATGATCCTTGTCATGGCCCTGGCCCTTCCATTTTATGCACTATAGTTCCTCACGTGCTTCTGGCCTCAGCACCTTATCCTTCTTCAAGATCTTCATTTCCAGGCAGAGATTCTGTAGTTGCGTGTGGATTTTTTGAACTCCTAGCCCTGGATCCTGTATTGGCGTCTCATGTAACCTCATCGCCATCTCCAACGCTTTGGCCTGGTTAGAAAGTTTCTGTTGTGACAACGCCATCCTCAGGTGCGGGGTCAAAGATGCCACAAACCAGGTGCGATGTTGCGCATCCATGAGCATCATATTAGCCTCTCAGATCGTACTCTTCAGTCGTTGATCAAGATCCCAGGGGATCTCGCCTGGAAGCATCGTGATCTCTTTAAACTCGATGATTGACTGTGTCTCTGATTTTGGCTGGCTAAACTCTATGTTCAGTGCATTCTGGATCTCTATTATTCCTGCATTTGGGTGATCATTAGAGTGCTTGATATACCATGTCAATGCGCGAACTTACGGTGCGCTCACCAATGTAGCCTTCTTAATTTTGTCGCCCGTGACCCCTTGTGCTTCCCACACTGCTCTTACCATGAACCAGAACTGGTCTGGATCCTCATTCCCTACTCCTCTGAATATAGGTAGCTTGATCGCGCTCGCCATGCTGAACTACGGGGTTGGTGGAGGTCGAGTGGATGGAGATGGAGGTGAGGGAGGTGAAGCGTGTGGTGGCATGGGTGGGGTTGGTAACTACGGAATGTGCTGCCTTATCAAATTGACTGCACTTCTTGGGGAGACGTGAGCGAGTTCTTCCTTGCTCTCTCACGAAGGTGAAATTAATGGACTATTTCCTAATTTCTCGCTACCTTTGTAGATCTTTCCGCTCCGCATTGTTCCAAAACATTAATGAATTCGCATAACCCGCCTTTCACATAACAACATCTTAATACAGGTATTCAGAGATTTAATGTACTTACCTCACAGTCTATTGAGAAAATGTTGTTCTACTTCGTTGTAGCTCACGATTGTGTCTATCACAAACTCATTGATAAATCCCCCTATTATCCAGTCGAGCCAATGGTCCACAGCTCGCGCGATCTTATCTTTTGATGCCTCTATTCTGCGCACTAATTCCAGAGTCCACACTATTGGTTGGTCGAGCTTACACCATCCCTAGTAGTTAGCTAACCTTGTGATCCACTCATATAGTTCAAAAGGAAAAGATGCAAAGAAGATCTCGTGGATTTCTGTATACATGTAGCTATCCAACCACCTTTTCTTGGATACCTGTGGAGTTTTGTTTTCCTATGTCACAAACTCATGAATGCTCTTGTCCAACCACTCTTCAATTTCCTTCTTTGTTGGGTTCCAGTGGCACGACATCAAAAATTCCTTAGGCAGATCCCGGTCCTCGCAACAGAACCATTTGTTGGCTTTTTGGGGCCTGAACCAGGTTCAGAAGTGATTTAGTCGAACAAATCCCGAAAATACCAGCCCTTTTGGCAACAGTCCATGGTACACGAACTGAGGTCTCACTTGAGGTAGTATGGGAGGGTGCTAGAACCAGGTTTCCACACCCTAGGGATGTCTTGATGAAGTCTATGAAGTTCGTGAACCAAACCTGCACATTTGTGCTGCTCCGTGCAGCCGTTTGCCCTTTGCAACTTGTGCAACTTCTTCCGTGCAGTTCTGTAAAGAGCGCGAAGAAGTGTTGTCTAGATCCTTTATCCTTACTATGCTATTATTATAGATCTTACTTAATTGTGTGGGCCCAATATTCTCATTAATCATTCAACATTCATAACAAGTGCGCGCAATCATAAAACTGTAAAGAGATGCATAAATATAACAGAAGCATAGACACACGATATTTCATAATCAACTTATCTTTCATTAATTCTTTGTCCAAGTACAATCCCAACTCCACCCTACGCACTCAACTGCAAGGATCCACACACACAGCTGCAAACTCTACCAGGCCTCTGTGCACTTAGCTGCAGAGCCTCTTACTACTAATACAACCCAAGACTCGGACTTACAGACTCAAAGCTCATTCATCATCCAAAACCCATATCTCACTCCCTTTACACTTAGATCCTCACTTTATTTATACACTCCCATGGTCCACGGACCATGGGTAGGCCGAAATACCATTCATTAAATTACATTATTTTAGGGCGGACAATCCTTATCTCTCGCACTCCACGCCTGCACTTTGCGGGCTCTTTACATTACATTTGACCAAAATTAGGGCTTCAAGCCCCAAAAATATGCTATGGGGGGATCCACTCTCCAACATGTATCCATGGTGTAGATTTTAACCCCGTACAAAAATTACCTGCATATGAATTTTAAAAAACAGAAAATAAACAATAGCAATAACATAACACATAAAACAAATATACATATATATTTTCCACTGGATCCCTAAACCGGGACTACCAGATTGATCTTTCATTATGTTCCTTTCAATGTTACAATACATATATACATGTCGAAGCATCCAATACCATGGACCGAAAACCATCGCGCCCAAAACCATGTGTGAAAACCATGCGCAAAACCATGCAAAATACCATGGACAAAACCATGGGTCCCCCCTCAAACCCACTATGAACCCCTTGCTCCTCATCAATGCAACAAAGTGGCGGCTATGCCCCCCCTCTAACCCCCTGGTTTAGATAAGGGGGTTATTCGTGGAAAGAATATAACACAACCCAACATTCTCCCACTTGTTTTTTTCTTTCCATAGGATGCCACAGGAGAGCTTAGTCATTTATCCAGCCCTGCAATGCCCATTGTTTCTCTACACCAAGAGAACTTCTCAGAGCTCATAGATTTTGTTAATACAACTGCAGTATTCTTCAAAGTGTCCACCTTTACTAGCAACACCTTTTTGGCTTCTATCATATCCCTCAAAAAGTGATATTGAACATCAATGTGCTTTGTATTTGAATGATAAGCAGGGTTCTTTGCCAAGAAAATTTCACTTTGGCTGTCATAGTCTATCCTTATAGCTCCCTATACTAACCCCATACTTGAACACAATCTCTGCAACCAAACTTCTTCCTTGCTTGCATGCATGGATGCCATGTATTCTGCCTCTATAGTTGATAGTGCCACTACAGATTATTTCTTACTCATCCAACTGACTGCACCTCCAAATAGGCTAAACACATACCCACTTGTAGATCTTCTCTGATCTATATCTCCAACCCATTCTGCATCAACAAAGCCATGGATATCCAAAACTATGTCCAATATTGGTCTTCCTTGGTAGCATAAACCATAATCAATAGTGCCATGCAAATACCTGAAAACCCACTTCACTATTTTCCAATGCTCCTTCCCTGGTTTTGACATAAACCTGCTCAATACTCCCACTACATGTGCAATGTTTGGTCTAGTACAGACCATCGCATACATCAGGCTACCGACTAAACTTGCATATGGAACATCGGACATGTCCTCTTCCTCTTCTTGTGTCTTGGGACACTGTTCAACAGATAAATTTACACCTACACGAATAGGAACCTTCACCGGTTTACTATCTTGAATATTAAACCTCTATAGTATTGTCTGAACATACTTCCTCTAGTTTAACCAGAGCTTCCTCTTTGCCCGATATATTTTAATTTCCATGCCCAAAATATATTTTGCAGCAACAAGATCTTTCATGTTGAATTTGGAGGACAATTGGGTCTTCAAATCATGGAAAATTTATTTGTCATTTCCAACCAACAACATATCATCCACATACAAGACCAGATATGTAACACGATCACGAATCAATTTAAAATACACTCAGTTATCTGCTTTGCTTCCGGTGAAGCCAAGTCCCCGTATAAATGTATCAAATTTCTGATACCACATCCTTGGTGACTATTTTAACCCATACAGAGACTTTTTTAACCTGCATACCAGTTCTTTCGTACCCTTCATTGCAAAGCCTTCAGGTTGCTTCATGTAGATCTCTTCTTCTAGATACCCATGAAGAAATTTTGTCTTCACATCCATCTGTTCTATCTCAAAATCAAAAGCAAGAGCAACAGATAAAAGTAATCTAATAGAAGCTACCTTGGCAACAGGAGAAAAAATATAACCAAAATCAATTCCCAGCACCTGGGAATAACCTTTTGCGACCAACCGAGCTTTGTATTTTTCCACCTTTCCTTCTGCATTCATCTTCTTCTTTAATACCCATTTTCTGCCAATGGGTTTCCTTCTAGCCAGTAACTCCACCAGATCCCAAGCCTCATTTTTGTGTAAAGATGCCATTTCATCAACCATGGCCTCTTTCCAAAGATTTCCATCCTCTGAATCTACTGCTTCCTTCACAGTTCTAGGATCATCATCATTAATAGATAAAGAAAAAAATTAATAGAAATTAGATGGACTATACCTTTTTGGCTTCCTTCTTTCTCGAACTGATATTTTCACAACCGTAGTTCGTGGCTCTTCATCTTCTGATTCCTCTTCTGCTATAGAGTCTGATCCTTCCTCCTTTAGATCAAACTCTATCTTCTCAGGTTCCTTTGATGGGACTTCATGTTTAATAACATCTTTCACCTCTCTAAACACCACATCTTGGTTGTACACTACCTTCCTTGTTACTGGGTTCCAAAGCTTATAGCCTTTTAAACCATCCTTATACCGAATAAAGATGCACTTTTTAGATTTACTATCCAACTTTGTTCTTTTCTCCTTTGGAACATGTACATATCCATCACATCCAAATACCGCTAGATGTGAAAAAGAGGGTTTCTTACCAGTCCATACCTCTTGTGGAGTCTAATCCTCCAACAAGGATGAAGGTGATCTGTTGACCAGGTAACATGCTATCTCCACCGCCTCTACCCAGAATTCTTGTCCTAACCCGGCACCACTGAGCATGCTTCTTTCCCTTTCCATCAACGTCTTGTTCATTCTTTCTGCAACTCCAATTTTCTTAGGTGTGTATGAGGTAGTCTTCTACCGTGCTATACCACACTTCTTACAGAATTCTTCAAATCCCTTCTTGCAAATCTCTCCACCTTTATCTTCTTCTCTATCTGGCTTTCCACCAGGGCCTTAAATTCTTTAAACCTGTCAAAGACTTCAGATTTCTTCTTGAGGAAATATATCCATGTATTCCTTGATAATTCATTTATAAATGATACATAGTAAACATAATTACCTAGTGATGGAACCTTCACAAGTCCAAACACATCACTATGCAGAAGCTCTAATATCCGTTTTGCCCTCTTACCACCAGAGGGGAAACTCACCCGATTCTGCTTCCTATATACACAATTTTCACAGAAATCAAAATCCAGAGAGTTATTAGTCATACCTTCTACCATACCTTTACCATGAAGTATTCTAAGGCCCTTGTCTCCAATATATCCAAGCCTTGGATGCCATAGCATGGTATATTCTCTAGAGACCACTAGATTTTCTACTCCACTTTTAGGAACCACATAATTGTTGCACCCATCAACAACACCGTTACCTTGCAGATTGTACATAGTTCCAATCCGAACTCCCCGCATCAATAATAGTGCTCCCTGAACCATCTTGCAGGCATCCTTCTCGAACATTGTTTTTACACCTGCATCATCCAACTTGCTTACAAAAATCATATTTCTTACTAATGAAAGAATATGCAGAACACCTGGAAGTGTTCTAATCCTTCTAACTTGCAACTTCAACTTGACTTTTCCACGACCAATGATTCTAGCCTTTCTGTCATCCCCCAAAAAGACATCACCACCATCATATTTCTCATAATCACATAACCACTCTCTATGGGGAGTGAACTGAAAGGATGCACCTGAGTCAATCAACCACGCCTCATGATCTACATGTGTACTTGAAGAAGCCAAGTACACATCCCCACCTTCATCTGAGGTGATTTTCACCTTTGCAGAAGGAGCATCATCAGATCCATTTCCTTTGTCAGGAGCTTTAGATTTGCAGTCACTTTTGTAGTGCCCTTCCTTTCCGCGTTTCCAGCACACCTTTATAGGTTTTCCTGGAGATTTAAATCTCCCTCTAGATTTAGATCTCCCACTCGATGACTTATTTTTGTTTCTGTTCTAGGACCGTCCTCGTATAGACAAGGCATCACCATTCTGGCTCTCCATCTATTTCAATCTCATCTCCTCCATCAGTAAGGATGAGACTATTTCATCAAACTACAAGGTAGTTGCATTGCTACCTATTGCAATAACCAGACTGTTCCACGAATCTGGTAGAGAACACAACAAACTGATGCCCTTATCTTCATCTGAAATTTTAATATCAATAGATAATAATTGACTTACCACAGTATTAAATGTGTTCAGATGCTCTCTCACTGAGTCTCCATCTTTTATCCTCAGGTTATACAACTTTTTTCATAGGAACAATTTATTCACTAAAGACATAGATTGGTACAAAGTCCCTAACTTGTCACACAAATCCTTCGCCGTAGATTCCCCTAATACATTCAACAATACTTAATATGAGACACGCAATCGTATTGTGCTCTTTGCCTTCCGATAAAACTTCTTTCATTCTTCATCAGACACTCTTGTTGGTTTAGTACCCGGATCTACTACAATCCACTGATCTTTATCCACCAACAGATCCTCCATATTGAGTTTCCACAACTCAAAACTCTGACCATTAAATTTCTCGATCTCTATATTTCCACTACTCGTCATCTTCTTTCACAACCAAAATCGATCCCATAGATCTCCCACTGAATAAGGTCTACCACAGGCCCGAGCAAAACCTCTCAGCCACAAAGGCATCCCCTTGAATCCAAAACAGCTCTGATACGAAATGTAGGTTTTAACCCCATACAGAAATTACCTGCATACGAATTCTAAAAAATAGAAAATAAACAATAGCGAGAGAATAACACATAAAAAAAATATACACAAAGATTTTCCCCTCAATCCCAAAACCGACACTACTAGATTGATTTTTTAGTATGTTCATTTCAATGTTACAATACATATATATACATGTTGAAGCATCGAATACAATGGACCGAAAACCATCCGCCCAAAACCATGTGTGAAAACCATGCACAAAACCATGGGTCCAAAAGCAAAAATTCCTCGGGGCATTGCCTCGTACCTCATAGAGGGGGGTTAACCATCCCCCTCAAACTCCCTGTGACCCCCCTACTATGCAATGAAGGGGGGGCTCCGCCCCACCTCTAGCCCCCCGATTTAGCTAGGGGGCTAGTCGTGGAAAGAATATAACACAACCCCACACATGGAAGTTATGCCCTTAATGCCTACGACACCGAGATCACCTAGGCTGAAGCAATCGACTGCTAAGGAGAAGTAGAAGAAACCTGTATCAGCGAGGCACTCACCGAGGAAGAAACTAGAGATTCGACAAAAAGAAAAGAAGGACAAGGCAAACTAGCTGGAGAAAATAGCGGACTTGGAGGTAGAGGAACTACAACGATCAAGTTGAGGATTTAGATGCTGAGGAGGGTGAGCTTGTGATATGGCTCCCAGTGTATATCCCTCCACGGAAAGGGAAGGCCAAGGCGCCCAAGGACCTGGATTCGAGCAAATTCACAATCTCGACACCGTTGTTTCCAAAGGACGTAGTTTTTGAAGGCATTCTCTTAGCACACATCTCGGTCTTGAGGATGGAGTAGTGGGATTTCGTTGACCACGATAAATTCCCTCACTTATATACCAAAAAATATATAATGAAGATTTACTATGAAGAAATTGGGGTTACACGACTGGAACCCATGAAATAGGTCAGAGGTGTCGAGCAGGTTGGATTACTTAATATTCTTTGCATAACTCACTTCCACCAGTCGATTATCAACATTGTGTGTGTGCGCTAGCTACTCACGCTGGTGCATGATGGGTGTTTATGGCTTGGAGAATCCATCCTTGTAACTGATATGCTTATTCACAGGATTACGAAGCTGCCCTATAAAGGGTTAGACCCTGCCAAGGAGTTTGGAGGAAAAAGCAGGGAAGAGGAGCTGGCGGATAAGATGAAGACGAGTTTGATTTGATCAAAAAGTCACATGGATATTCTATCCGCTCAATTAAAGACAAGGCAGTGCAGTTTACTGCCCAAATTCTGGCTAGGAAGATAATGAGAAAATATCACACAGACGAAGTTCCGGCACCAGTGGTTTCGTTCGCTGCACAATGCACGAAGGGGGTCCAGTAGAACTGGGCACAGTACTTGTGTAAATAATTCCTAGAAAACTGCCACGAAGCATAGGAGGAGAGAAAGGCGTTTCACTATGTCTAGTTCCTGTTGCTAATTGTTTTAGTAGCATGGAAACTGCCAGAGGATAGTCAGTTTTCTTCGAAGGAAGAAGAATTACCGTAGGTAGCAAAGTTCACCTTGCTGTGATTGACAAAGGATCTAGAGTGAATCATGGAATCAAAGGTTTTTTGGATACTTGTTGAGATGGACCTGCACAAAGTCATAAGTTAGCAGCCAAGGTTGTCTCCAACCTTGTTTAAACATATAAGGGCCTTCATGAAGTTTAAGGTATACTTCCATGATGTATTGATCCAAATGAGACGGGACCCTAAGCATATCTGGCACAAGTTTCCATAACTATTCTCAGAGACAAACATGCATGAAATTGTGGGAAGTTGGCCAACGGAGTGGTGACAACCCACGGATGTTGGTGTAGGTACCAGTCAGGGTGGAGAATATCTATTGCGCAGACAATAATTGTGCAGAAATGAAAAGAGGCAGCACAGGCACTAGCGCGGGCAATGGCGGAGCAAAGAAAGAAAGAAGTCAATGCTAAAGCAGCTACTGAAAAAGAGCACAATGAGAAAGAGCATGCTGAGACAAACCGTACCAACACAGAGGAAGTCAAATCCTTGGCTTCTCATCATAATGAGGACTGAGAAATGTTTGAGTAGGATGGGAATGGAGGAGAGGAGCAGAGTACTCTCTTCACATTAAAGAAGAGGAGTAAGAAAACAACTGTTAGGCCAAGGAATAAGCAAAAATTAGATAAGCGCGCGCATCGACACAATGGTCTTCATAGAAGGGGATCTCGATGAAATTGGGGACAAAGTAAGAGACACCAAAACGGGGCTCTGGAAACAATCTGAGTAGTAATACATGCAAACATTAGGGAGCGTCCAGAAGGATCTGCGCGAGCTGCAGATCCAAATAGGCAGGATTCAAGTGAGCATAAGGCAAGTGAGTGAGGTGCAAGCTATCCTGGAACAAGGGAGCTAGAATTTATTAGAGACATAAAGTACTCTAGACCTCAGATTCATCTCCTTACCAGAAGGATCAGTCCGCACGAAAACAGAGGAAGACTGCGCTTTGCTGGGTACGATCAAATACATAGGGGTGAACTTAGTTGCACTGCCACATTAGACCCTCCATGCACTTCATCAGGGGGTCTCGGATGAGCTTAGAATCAGAGAGCAGTGTGCACTTGCAATAATCAGCGAGGTTAAGGTAAACAATGAACAGATATTCATTGAGAAGGCTCAAGATCTAAAAGAAAAGGAAGAGCTAGAAGCACGAAGTCAGAGCCTGGAAATAACAATAACACAGGCGTGAAATTCAGTCCCTGAGCTACATATTCCGGAAGACGCCGCAGCTACAGCAAAGGTCAAAAAATTGGCTACTGCAGTCCGTGAATCAAAAGATGAGATAGGCAGAGTCACGTTTGACTTCCAAATGAAGATAGAAGAATTACAGTTAAAGCTACAACTGACTACTCTGCCAGAGGTCAGGGAGCAGCGCGGCGCATCTATAAAGGTGCACATGACTATAGAGAATGCAGTCAAAGGCTGTGATTTCCCTTTTAACAACGCCATAAAGTTATGGGACTCTTTGCAGAAGAATCCAAAATTTCAGAGACTAAGTATGGAAATTAGAGAGGCCCAACAAAAATATGATGAGATCAGGGTGGTTGCGTGCACATTGGCGCCAGTCCAGCACTTCACGCACCTGCAGGAAGGAAAGATGATATAGGCACAAGTACAGGAGTTGTAGCAAAAAGAATTAGTTTAAAAGGCTCGATTTCCACCTTGGACAGAGGAGGCCAACTAGATTTATCATACCAATCAAGAGAATCTCAAAGCTCTACAACAAACTCATAGGACCATGCATCTTGCAGTAGAAGGACCAACTACAAAAAAGTTGGTCGAAGAGGTGAAGCAGGCTGTAGTACAAGGCATCGCGGAGCTGGAAGCATTGAAGTAGGATTTCAGTGAGCTCTGCCACAAGGTAGAGAAGCCATCTAAGTGGCTCGAGGGCGAGTCACCATATTTGTGTTGGGGACCTATTGGGATAGGGTCCCTAGGGTCAATTTTGGGTCAGTTTCATCAATTTTTGAGTAATTTTGTAAAGAATGCAAAGTCTCTGCAAAATGTGGAAGCAGAACACGCAGCTAAGTAAGAGTCAAAGGGGATTTATCCCCTTTTATGGGTAAATGATAGGATGTTTTTGAGACTCACCCATAGGTTGCAAGCCATGGTATTATAATAGAAAGGCTATAAATATTTGAGTCATAGTGAGTCTAAAGATATAACTTTGTGTGAAGAACAAGTGTAAGGGCAAGTGCTAAGGTAGGAAAGATTTGTTTCTTGTACTTAGGAAAAAGGGGAAGGATCCTGCAGTTGAGTGTGTGGAGACCTTGGAAAGTCTACAGCTGAGTGTGTGGGCCCCTCCAGTTGAGTGAACAGGGTGGAAGAATCTGTAAATTGAATGTTGAATCTAATAAAGGCTGGTTTTGGACCAAATCTATTGCATTTGTGCCTTGTTCTTATTTCTGTTTAATTTTATGCATTGTCACCTAATGATTTGTTTTTTGTGAAATAAAGTGTATTCTCTGTGTTGATCTATTACATCTTTAATACTCATTCATAAAAAGTGTAATAAACTATTTCACGGAGATATTAGATAGATCTGGTAATATAACTGTTCGGAACAGGTAGATCTGCACGAAGACAGATCTAGGGTTATTATTTACTAAGTGAAAGTTGTGAGTCTTTTTCTTTTAGGTCTTAAAAGCCTAATCATAGACCTTCGCGAAGGTCTAGGAGCCGTTTGGATAGAGTTACAGTAGTGAACCTTAGGAAGGTATAGATTTGTGCGAATAAAAATCTGAACTGCAAGGGATTAGGAATACACATTACACAGTCTCTGGATGTAGAAACCTAGTTCTAGCATCCCCCAATATTTCTTTGGGTGAGACTGTAGCCTGTGCTATGCAGGTTGTTGCTGAAAGCACCGGTAGTTAGGGTTTTGTTGGTTGGCGTGAATAACTCTGAACTTGGGTTAGACCCCCTTAAGCCAACACTTTCTCCACTGAGTCTTCACTAGACCATCCCAAAACTAAATAAAAACATTGGTCATACACCAGAAAATATAGGGATAATTGTCTCGTCTTATGATCTCTTCTCTTCTCGCTCCTCTATGAGCTCCCACATTTGGTTCACTATGTGTTCTCTATCTATTTGTGTGTCAGATACCACACCATACTAGTACATATCTATGCAATTGCTCATTCCTTTTCTTATTTCTCTATCAGTTACCATCATTTGTTGGTCTCTGCTATTGGAAATTCTTTTCCTTTCTCTTGTGTGTTGACTCCACCAACATGTTCAACAAGAAGGAGGTGGTATGGGGTTCTTCCTTTACTTTGGTGATTCATAATCAACCTCCATGTCTACTACAGAAACCATTTAATTTAGTCAAGGAATAGGTAGAATGAATAAATGAAGTGACCTAGATTAAGCACATCCCAAAACACCTCTCCTCCTTAGTCTATGAATCTGGGTCAACTTCCCCAACTTAGTCATAATTTTGTTTTTCCACATTTTAAATGAACCACAACCCATAGTGACATTTACAAGAGGGGTAGCAAAAAGAGTTGTTACATATACTCTACATATTTCCACAATCCTTTTCACATTAACTTGTGTACATGGCCAATAATAAAAATAATTTAGTATAGAAAAAGTTTTTATCAGCTCCAAAGTACCATGTTGATCCTTCGTTGCGCTTATATTTGATTAAGTCATATCTCATTGAACATTTAGGAATGAAAACCTTATTGTCACTAAACAACAAACCTTCTTGAATCATATAGCTTGACATTTGAGTTGTGTTCATGCTCACTGGGTTTTCACATGTTGTATAGACTTCTTTGAAATATACATCACTTTTATACATTTCATTGAGTTCATCAAGTCTTGTAACATGGAATTAAAATTCTTGTAGAATTAAATTAATCCTACTTAAAACATATGTTACTTTATTTGATGACCCACTAGTATGCTTAATTACAAAAGTGAAATTTTGTAAAAATTCCACGCATTTGGCATGTATTTTATTTAACTTTTGCTGACTATTTATAGACTGTAGAGCTTGATTGTCAATAACTAAAACAAATTCCTTGAGCATAAGATAATTCTGCCACTTCTTTAAAGCCTACAAAACATCATAGAACTCTTTATCATATGAGGAGTACTTCTTATTTGCCTAATTCAAATTCTCACTAAAGTAGGTAATTGGTCACCCCTCTTGGATTAAAAATACTCTAGAAACAACCCCACTGGCATTTAACTCAACCTAAAATGACTTTCTAAATTCTGGCAATGCTAAAACTGGTTGTTCTATAATCCTATGGTTTAGTCATTTGAAGTTGCAATCTATTGTTGTAGTCCGCTTAAAAGGCTGATTAATTCCCTTGATAGTTTCAATGATGAGTGCACATAAAGTATTTAACTTCTTTATAAATTTCCTATAAAAGCTTGCAAGATCATGAAAGTTGCTTACCTCCACAAATTTCTTGGAATAGGCCAATTAATTATTGTTTCTAGTTTATCTTGGTCCATATTTAATCCATCCTCTAAAATTACAAATCCCAAGTACACCAACTTGTTCTTCATGATGCTACACTTCTTTAAATTTATCAATCATTTCTCTCACTACAGGGTACACAAAACAAACTTGAGGTGCTTGAGATGCCCTTCTTTTGTTTGGTTATACACTAGAATGTCATATAAATAAATAATGACAAATTCACCTATGTGTTCTTTTAAGGATTCATTCACTAGACTAATAAAAGTATTGGGTGCATTAGTGAGGCCAAAAGGCAGCACAAGCCATTAATACAATCCATGATTAGTTTTAAAGGCATTTTTCCACTTGTCTACTTCTCTTATTTGGTTTTGATGGTATCCACTATTTAAATCAATTTTGGAAAAATACTTTGCACCATTCAAACAATCAATCAATTCATCTATGTGCGGAAGTGGAGATATATATTTTATTGTGATATTTTTTATGGCTTTTGAATTGGTGCACATCCTCCATCCATTGTCCTTCTTCAGCCTTAACACTATTGGTACAACACAATGACTCAAGATTTCTTGTTAATTTTTAGCAGCTCGGAGATGAAGTCCCTCGTTTGGAAAACATTCATCATTAAGAAAGATCCCTCCTAGCCCTTAGGATAATTTAGTTTGGTTAACGAAAAATATATTTTAATATGGAAACCCACATGTGCACAAAAAGGATAGTTCAGCCCAAAAGGAAATTGAACACCCATGGATGGCTATAAATACAAGTCAAGTGACCCTCATTTGGATATCATCATCATCATTATTCTTTTTTTTATTTGGCTTGCATAAGTCTGAAGTGGTTCACACATATTGGTTTATACATGTCTAAAATTATAGGGTCCAAAGCTCGCACGTGAGATCTAGGGTTTTGATTTGTAGCCGCGGGGTTACCACAGGGAATTTTTGGTTGCAACCACAGGCATGCAAGCTTATCCTTTCAGTTGGAGGGTCTCACCTGCATGCATATACACTCTCTCCATGTTGTTGGAAAGTAGGGTTTCATTTCATCAGTTGACTACAAATTTCATTAGTTGACCACATATGTTTACAGTTAACCACAAACTTTTGAATCAGACTTTTGGTTATTAGTATTGTTGGATTCATCTCTTGGATGTTGTTTTGTTTATTTTTTTGGATATTTTTTTTGGTTTAATATATGGATTAGTGTACTCTCTCATTGTTGAACATTTTATGAAAATATAATAAGAAGAAGAATTTGAAAGGGTTTTCCTCCTTGTGGGGTTTTTCCCTAGTCTCTGACCAATCCTTGTGTCGTTATGTGTGAATGTTTTTCATCTGTTGTTCTTTTATTTTATGTTGCATTGTTGATGATATTGTTCTTTCTAAATAATTGCATATGTTGTTGAATAATGTTATAACATTGAGGGGTGAATTCAATGTGTAAATGATGAAATGAAATTATCTAAAGAAAATAACAATATAGCCCTAAGAAAAATAGAATGGTCTCAAAGTTGGGATAAAGAGAAGTCATTGAGATCACTCCTTGTTAAGATACCATTTTATGAGAGCAAGAAAAGTTGGAGGAGACGTAAAAGAATACTAGGGTTTAAAGGAAACCCTGAGGAATTTAGTTATTAGGGTTTAATGGTTGTAGAAATTTCTACAAATCTAGCACTGGTACCATGTAGAAATTATGTTGTAGAATTGCAACTTCTCAACAAATTTTAATCTAAATCAAGAGACACAAACCTACTCTATTTCTCTGTGGAAGTTAATTCACAATTTAGAACAAAAAAATTAGACATGCAATAAGAAATCACATACATGCAAATAGTATTTTTACCAAGGAAAGCAAACTGCTAAAAACCCCAATGCATGGTTGAATTAATATGATGAACAGAAATGCATTACAATTGCTTTGCTCAACTAAGCACAACCTGCAAGTGCATAACCTCTCTCTCTACTCACTGAGAAGATCTGACCCAGAGTTAGTCAAATCCTACATCTACTTGAACCCTATTTGCTTGCACAATTCCGGAGGTAATAAGCCCCTATTAATTAGGAATTTGCTCCAAAATGATTGTGAAATTCCTCAAAGTTGATCACCTAACATCATGCAACACCTGTACCCTAAACTATTTTACAACTGCTAGTTAACTACCTTGGAAACTCCACCACAACTGGGTAACTTGTATTCTTTTCATACATGAGCTAATTATTAGCTAATTGATCAGTTAACTAGATGATATCTGAGTTAGATTGATGTTCCGCTACTTAACTGACAACCAACTAGTTCTATTTATAGTTAGAACAATTTTAACTGATTTCTACTTAAATAAACTCAACCTAAGCTCCTAAATTTAGGAATCACTACACAAAACTGAAATTGATTCCCTTAACTCAAATTAACTAGGCTAAACTCCTATAAAATAGAAATCAACACATGCAAACTGAACTTCAACTCATTAACTCGAATTGAGTGTTCTTAACTAAGTAAAAAGAGCCATGTCACCTTATTTAACACCTCCAATTTGTCTTCTGAGGTGGAATTTTGATTTTCCTCAATTTGATTAAGGAAAAATAAAATTAAGATTTTCTTGCTGAATTTTTCAACACCCCCTCTCAATAAGAAAAGGATTATCAAGCACCCCTATCCTAAACCTGTGTAATGTATTGCATGCAACACCTCTCACTATTGTTGTTGCTACTCCAATATCTGCAACTGAGAGGCATCTAAAACAAACTAAATGAACTATGTCTACAACTGTCTACTGGTGAAAATGTGTTGTTGTTGACTCTTCTGTTGAGCCTCCTACTCTGTTTTCAAAACTCCTCTGCACTCCTCAATATCTGATTGACCCTGATCTTGCTGCTACTAAATATTGTGGGCCCTCGTAGCTAGGTAATGATCCATGAGGGGAATGCCTCAATGGACCTTGCCCAAATTCCTTAAACTCTTGGACTAAGGATCTACATCACTCCACCTCACTCTTGGAGCTATAGCTGCATGTTCTCCCTCTTCCCACTTGGCTCAAACTCTCCCCCTACTGGAGGTCTCTTCTTGGTTTGATATCTTCACTCTACCTCCTCTCTACCTATCCATTTGTGGCTACTCCATAACGTCTTAGGCTCCATTTTGAGACGTCTATCCTTCTCCCTTTCAACCACCATATCTCTAATATTTACCTTGCTCCTCAAGGTTTTGCATGCATCTTCTACCTCAATTGAATACAGGTTCTTGACTCAAACCCGATCTGCCTCACCTGTCTCGTTGCTATGTGTCTCAAGAATTCGTTTCCTTTTTTGAAGATCACATCATAACCACAATCTTCCAAAAATGCAATCGACATGAAATGAGATTTTTCTTTAGGCCTAGAATGAACATGACATCCTTGAGCTTGAGGGTGGAGCCTGACTCCCTCTGAAAGGTGATTGTACCAATCCTGGTCGTGAAATACCTTTCATCATCCCTAAAATCAATATTCATTTAGAGATATTTCTCCTCCAAGTCATTGAAAAACTCTCTACACCCAGTCATGTGGAACAAGAAACCCAAATCCAAGTACCACACACTCCCCATCACAATGTTGGCCATGCATGCGATAAGGGTGAATTAAGCTAGAACTATGAATACAAGGCTTCACCTACTGTTACTACAGCAAACTCCTTCTTGCTAGAATTTTTGTGTGGACACTTAGTAGCATAGTGCATGAATTCATGACAATTAAAGCATTTAATTTTGGACAAGTATTTATTCTTTCCCTATTGGCTGGATTCAACCTCACCTTGGGACTTATTTCCCTTGGCCTTCATTACTTTGATGACTAGAGAAAATTCCTCTTCCTCTTTTTTGGATGAGGTTCCATCTCTGGTATCCTGCCTTATTTCCTCCTTTACCAAATCATACCATAAGCATTCCCAATTCAGTCGTTTCTCCCTCCCATTCACCGAATCTTGATAGCAATGGTAGCTCTTGGGAAATCCCATAAGGGCTAGGGCTACCAAGTCTTCTTCAAGAACATTAACAGAGACCTTGCTAATATCATCATGACATTATATGAACTTACTCAAATACTACAAAATGGTGTCATTCTTTAGCATCTTGATAATTCAAATTTTATCCTTGAGCACCAGTTTCGTATGGTCATTATTATTCTCGATCAATTACGCTAACGCTTTCCACATTGTGAACGGAGTTTCTTTTCCATGGATATTTGAGATAGTGTGATCCCATACTCCTTCCAATATTATTTTCCTCGCCTTGGCGACATCTTTCTTCCACTAAGAAAGGTTTTGGACATCAGAATATGATGGTTTTGCAACATCTGTCTTGATGTATTCTAGAAATCCATTGTCATCCAATACCGCCTCCACACTATCCATCGATGCAAAAAAATTAGAGGTGCCTTCCAAGGCATACTCTAGCCTTAGTCCATTGAAGGCCATCTTCTTAACTCTGAAGAAATCTTTTTGCACTAAGCTCCAAAATAAACCTCCTGAGAAACAACTTCTAATTCCTACTCTAAAGTGAATCCAACTCTGATACCATGTAGAAATCATGGTGTAGAATTGCAATTGCTCAAGAAATTTTAATATAAATCAAGAGACACAAACCTACTCTACTACTCTGTAGAAGTTAATTCAAAATTTAGAACAAAATTTTTAGTAATGCAGTAAGAAATCACACACATGCAAATAATATTTTTCCCTAGGAAAGAAAACTACTAAAAACCCCATTCCTTCTTGCATTAATATGATTAATAGATATGCATTACAATTTATTTTCTCCACTAAGCATAACCTTCAAGTGCATAACCTATCTCTCTGCTCACTGAGAAGCTCTGACCGAGACTTAATCAAATTCTGCCTCTACTTGAGCCCCTATTTGCTTGCACAATTCCTAAGGAAAAAGGCCCCTATTAATTAGGAATTTCCTCCGAAATTCTTGTGTAATTCCTCAGGGTTGATAACCTGATCTCATGCAAAACTTGTACACTAAAATAATTTACAACTATTGGTTAATTGCCTTAGAAACTCCACCACAACTGGGCAACTCGTATTCTTTGCATGCATGAGCTAATTATTAGAAGATTGATCAGTTAACTAGATGATCTTTGAGTTCGACTAATGTCCACTACTTAACTGACCACCAACTAGTTATATTAACAATTAGAACTATTTTAACTTATTACAACCAAAATTACTCAACCTAGGCTCCTAAAATTTTGGAATCACTACATAAAACTGAACGTCAAGTGCATAACTCAAATTAACTGAGCTAAAATCCTATAAAATAGGAATCAACACATGAAATTGAACTTCAACTCATTAACTTGAATTAAGTGTTCTTAACTAAGTGAAAAGAGCCATGTCACCTTAGTTAACTCCTCCAAGTTTTCTGTTGATGTGGAATTTTGAATTTCCTAAATTTGATTAACGCAAAACCAAATCGAGACTTTCTTTATGTATTTTTCAACAATGGTTATCTTGAGGTTAGGGTTTGGAAGAAACCTTGGAGTATGGTTATCTTTAGGTTAGGGTTTGGAAGAAACCTTTGAGTATGGTTATCTTGAGGTTAGGGTTTGGAAGAACCTTGGAGTATGATTAAGGCTTGAGTATTGTTCTATCACTTGTGACAAATTTAAGCATAACCTTAGATGGGATAGCCTCGATTAGGCCTAGTTGTCGATGAGGTCGATGGAATAATTAAAGGCAACATTGTTTCATGGATAATGGAAAATACTAATTCTTGAAGGTTGGTTCGATAGGGAGATGATCACTTATCCTTGAAAGATAAGTACCTTTTAGATTTATGTTAACTCTTTATGATACTATTCTTGTTTAGATTTATGTTAACTCTTTATGATATTATTCTTGTTTAGTTTTATTGTTTTGTTTATTTCTTATACTTCCTGCATGAATATTTAAGCATCTAATAAACTCTAGATGAGATGTGATAAGTAGATCCTTTTGAGGGTCATCTAAGGTGCAGGAAATTAAAGCTAGTGTAGGCAGAAAGGAGATGGTAGTACTTGATGAAAATGTTTCAAAGTAGCATCTGAAAATTACAGCTGCCAATGGAAAATAAGAGCTACAAGTTCCACAGAAAATGAATAGCGGATGCTTGACTATTGAAGGAAGGATTTTGGACATGAAGAACCATTTGATGTTGTTGAAGATATTTTGACAAGTTCTGATCTAAGTAGAAAATGTTCCTCCTAGTCCAAGACCCAACCACTAGGAGAAAGGATTAAGGGTGTGATTATAAGCCTCCGAAATACATGGAATAAGGCCTATGGGTATGGTTGAGATTGTAGGATACAAAAAATAAAATCTATGCCCAAGACCAGGATCACACTAGGAGTATGATAGGCTTACATATATAGAGAAAATGGTGGAGAGTTCTATGAGCAAAAAACAATGTATGGTTTGAAGCAAGCTCCTTGAGCCCGACATGTCTACATTGACAGTTAGTTGGTGAAGCGGAAGAAGTAATGATCTGAACCTATAATTCGGTCCAAGGTATGCCTTTGATTTTGATTTTATATGTTGATTATCTATTCTTGATAGGTAGTGAGCCTCTTTTGGTCGAGTCTAAGAGGGAGCTGACCTCTGAGTTAGAGATGAAATATTATGGGATATACTCATGCAGATATGTCTACATGGATACACTGATGATTAGGATAGGATGGAAATATAAAGAGAACATATGGGTGGTGTTTTAGCTTGGGATATATAATGATATCTTGGATGAGCAGGAAATAGAGGTCTGTAGCTTTAAGCAAGGCCAAGGTTGACTACATTGTTACTAGTTAGCATGGCTATATGTGGGGTTATTTGGTTAAGGAGGCTCTTTGGAGAGTTATTTGAGAAGGTTCTATATGTGACAATAATACATTGCAACAATAAAGAGTGATATATGATTGGCAGAGAATCTCGTATATAGCTGAGACTAAGATATCTTCATAGATTGAGACATTTTTGTTGTACGAAACTAGCTTAGGCTTGTGGTTGTTGCCTCCATGGGAGGGAGGATGAATAAGATGTCCTTTTGTGACATGTAATTATTCTAAAATAATATTTTATGTAATGTTCTACATGAACAGGAAATTTGAGGATTTCTGCTCTTGGTAATGTATGAGGCATAATTTATGATTGAACTCTTCAGTGAGATATTTAAGCAAGTATCAAATATTAGAACATTTATATGTTGTTGATCTACATAGACTAGGGATGATTGAGGACACTGAGCTGACTCTTCCCTCCTGTCTGAGCTCCCAAGGTGAGGAATTGAGATGTAGGTCTCGCGAGGTTGAGGGATATCAATATAATACGATATCACCCCTCTCTATCACCCATAGGGTGGAAGATGTTGCTCCTCTATCTTGTTCTAACAAAGTATATCCAAGGTGTAATCTTTCTATCCCACTCCTGTGGAAAATGGGTGCTGGTTGCTTGAGTTAGGTGCAATATTTACTATTTATGGTAAGTGGCATGTTGCTTAAGCTAGAGACAAAGGTGCTCTACCACATACTTTTGTGGGTCAGGTTGGGCAGATTAATAGATAATAGGATATGCATGATCCTTACCATTTATGGTAAGTGGTATCCCTCCTATTATTGCCAAATAGTGGGATAGGCAGGACCCTTACCTCATAAGGTAAGTGGCATCTCTCCTATTGTTGTTTGGTTTCCCAGCTTGTAGCATTAGCTCCCTGCTGGAAGAGTTTCTCGGGTCGTAGCATTGGCTCCCCACTGATAGAGTTTCCTAGTGTTACACAACATTTTTTCACTATCCTTGTACTCCCCATTCCATGATCCTAGAGGACCTCTACAGTGAACCCTACATGCTTTCCCTTCATAAAGAAACTCCCATTGTGTCCCTCATCATGAGCAGAACAATTCACTTTTGCATCATTTCCCAATAATCTTCTATTTTTCCCAGTTTACAAGACCAACGCTAATGACAAGTGTCCTCCTCACGCTGATATGTAGGGATTAAAACTGTCCCTAGTGCCAAACAGAGCGATTGAGCCTTGTTCCAGTCGCATCGATCCTCTTTTGGAAAGGTTTTTAAATAAGGAGCCAAAGCTTCCAGCTCTAGAAGGTTCGTAACGGAAGTCTAGTAAATGGTTGGGCCGAATGGAGTTGAGGATGTCAGTTTGGGATCCTTTCCCCTATTAGGATGGAACTACCTCAAGAGATAAGACCTTCTCCCATGAGAAGAGGAACCATATCCCATCCATTCATGCTATATAAACCTCCATTTTTCCCAAGCATAAGCTAGTGTTAAGTGTTGGTGTGCTAGTGCTAATTAAGTTTGGAGTAATCAACAAGTTATTCATAGTTGTAGCTCTCTAGTTGTGTGTGAGGGAGAAGTGTGAATTTGGTTTAGTGTGAAGACTTAAGGGAAGAGCCTTAAAACTACCATTGTTGAGGCCATCGTGGAATGCTAACGGAAGTGTGTGGAAACCTATATTTGTCAGAGGAGAACATCAACATCAAGACAATGTTTGTAATCTCTTCTTGATTTAATATATATGAAACTATCGATTGATTTCCTACATAATGTGTCATCTCACATGTTTATGGTTTAATGTTTCTTGACTTGTTAAGTAGGTTGAATCACAATTTGTCTATTATCACAGTTGTTGTTTGCTGTTGTTTACTTGCTTTAGGCGTTCGAAGAAGGAAACGGGAGATAGATGGAGCGAGCAAGTAAGGTCATCACCAAATAAAAGGTAGGCCCTCTTAATTGGTTCTAACCTAAGGAAATATTCCATAGAATGCCTTGTTAGTGGCTAGACCTACTATCAGGCTAGAGGAATTATTTGTGTCCGCACTTAGAATTTTACTTCACCACAAATTGGCAACTCCACTGGGGACCCAATCTTTCTATTTGTTTGCTTGGAATTTCATGGTTTTGTGTGAAATTTTCTAGTTTCACTATTTCCATTTAGTTTTGTCTACTTTTCTTTGTTTACTACCTTGGGTCTGAAAATCACAGTAGCAAGTCTAGTCTCAACTTTTGAATTTTTTTATTTTTTTCTTTGAATCCTTATGCTACGCGCTTATTGCATTGATAGTCGGACCAGTCAGCGTGATATGCTTAGAAATAGTCACGTTGACCACCTTCTGGCGCTTGTTGTCAATTAGGAAGTCATGCTGATGCCTGTAAGTGAAGATTAGGGTTTACCCCGGATCTTGGCTAGCGTGTCTTACTCTCTTGATTTCTACCTTGTAAGTTGTTTAGACCGTCTTCTCCCTAACTGGAAAGCTGCATTTCATTTGGTTTATTTGCTTGTTGGTTTGCCTTATTTTCACTTCATTTCTTGGGTCCTTAGATGGTTTGTGACCCTAGGGCATCTAGGTTGTCATCCATTCAGCTGATTGTGAACTCAGTGAGTCAAGTTGTTGGTGCATTTGCTCCATGCATTTTGTTTATGGTCCTTCTATGGTTGTGATCTCCATTACACAAGTTTGAAAAGTTTCGTTTGCTTGTCTAAACGTCTCTTTTTTGGCATAAATCACGTTGCTTGTCTTGTTTTTGGTAAAGTCGTTGCATCATTAGTTTGAAAGAGATTTTCTTTTTGTGTTTTTCATTTTCTTGAGAATCGATTATCTCGAAACTTTTTCATTGGAGTGTTTTATGAGGAATTAATTTTGTCATTTCATGAAAATTATAAAATTCTAGTTTGTTGCATCAATATGTTACGATACTTAGCATCATTAAAGACTAGGATTGCATTTTCATTTGAAAAGAAAAATAATTCTCTTTACTTTTGAAAGGACTGTTTGGAGTGTACTTACTAGGAAATTAGGAATTGGAATGAATTTTTTCATTAGTTTATAGGAAACCAAAAAGTGAAGTAGTGAAAAATCATTTTTCTTTTGGTTGCTTGATTGTTTGCATATGATTGTGTTTTCTACCCTCTCTAGTGTAGACAATTCATCGAATTGAAAGGGTCTTGTCTCATTTAGCTGCATTTAGGGAATTTCGAGTCACATCGCTAAGGCTTGGAAACCGAGATATAATTCAAGATAAAATTTAAAATGAACTCAATTAACCTAAGGAAAATTTGGAATCTAACGATCACATCTAGAAGGTCTAGGCTAGAGATGTGTTCTGTCATCTTTAAACATAGCAGCTGTCATTATCTTTGGCACTAGACAACACTAGTACGGACTTTTGCTCCCCATACCATCGAGTATATAAAGGGAGAATCCTCTAGGTTGTAATCCGTTATCCATAGGAAGCAAAGTCTATCACCTTGCAAACGTGATACACCGAACATAGCATTCGGGGGGATTGCCTTCCCATACTTCTCGGTTCACCGGGAGGTATTCTGCAGTTCACGGTTGCCTAGTAATCCTTTTTACCTAGATCATCCAAAGTAGTCATTTGATATTTTTAACTCATTAAACTTAAAATATCATTTGAGCGCTTGTACTTTCGAGCTCATTTCCAATTGAAAGTGAGAGAGCCATCTTTGCTTCTTTCTCGACTCTTAAAACATGAAAGAGCACCAGTGTATTTATGCGTCTTAAAAAATTGTTCCCTGCGATCTTATAACATCATGTTAGTCTTTTCTAGACCAAATCGTGGGTTTTCCCTAAAGCACATTTTAAAGCCTTGAAATTTATCTCTCTTTTCTTGTTAACTAAGACAAGGTCATCATGGCTGAACCATCTAGCTCACCTAGTTCCTCTTCCTCTCCTCCGTCTGAAAGATTGTTTAAAGAGCCTTTTCCTGAATTCCCAGAGTCACTTGAGGACCAAGGTGTTGAACTTAGAATCATTCTGAGCATTCAACCTTTGTCATCTCATCCTCCACCTACTTCAAATACTAGGTCACCTGTTGAGATTGGCCCAGAATCTCCGGACAATCCCGTCCAGGCTCCTGAGAGTTCACCGACTACTGACGGTCAGCTTGGATTGGCTATATATCCCCCGAGTCCTTTTTTCGACCCTGTTGTGAAATCACTGCAACGTCTATACAGTCCATATGATCAGCCGTGTGTTGCTTTGGAATTATCCCCTTGTACATCTTCGGTCGTTTGTCATTTTTTGTTCCCAACTATGGAACCCAAAGGCGAAGCTCCAACTACCTCTCTGGATCAATTGAAAGTTTCTACTACACACACTGTTGAAGAGGAAGAACATAAATTTCCTCTTGAAGGTTTCCCCTACACAGGAAGCATTCCCATCAGTGTATATCGGGATTTTCCACCTAATTATGTGACTTTAGCATAGTTGGTCTTAGGTACGCCTAGTGCCTCATCACTTTATCACAACCTTGTCTGGGCGTCTGGCACCATGCTTACTACAGATCTGTTCATTCTGAACCTAGCCTCCCAACAAACCATGCTTTCAGTCGTTACCTCAATCCCGGTGCCACCCACCATTCTAAAACCTCTTGTCTCACCTATCCCAATCACCCATCCGATTCAGCCAATGGTCTCGAGGCATGTTGTTGTCAGTTCTTCGATCCCTCTCGTAAGTGGACAAGCTGTGCCACTGCCTGGGGGGGAAATTATGAGTGTTTCTATGATGTTAGGCACAACCAATTTGAGTAGCTCATAGACTCACATGGTTGGGATGAACCATCCTTCTTCTGGTGTTATCCAAAACACTGATGGTCCTGCTGGATCGAGCAATGTCTAGTACCAACAGGTTGAAAGTCCCATTGGTCTGTCTGGGTCAAGAAATTTCCAGTATCGACAGCCTTATGAGGCTCAAGTTCATTACCAAGCTCCTTATGTTCCATATGGTTCTCAAGGAATGGTCAATATGCCTTAAATCCTTTAGCCTGGATAGTATGTTCAGCCTGGTCCATCTATTTTTAGGGTGGCTATGGCCAGATACAGTTCAAAAAAATTTTGGGAACTGTTCAAGTACCTCTACAGCCACAAGGGCAACCTTTGTTGCAAGGATCATCCACGCAACAGCAGGGGTAGATGGTATCGCAGTAAGTACAACTGCAAAAAATGCAGGGGAAACCCTCGCAACAGTTGCAGTAAACCATGCAGTAGCCAATGTAGTATGCTTCGCAAACCTCCTAGCCTATGTCTTCACAGGGCCAACCTCTGCAGCCATGGGGACTGCCTTTGCAGCCGCAAGGTAAATCCTTGTAGCAGTAGAGCCGACCTTGGCAGCAACAACCCTTATGTACATATCAACAGGGTCAACTCTTGAAGGGATAAGGTCAAAGTCATGTCGAGCAGCAGTAGGCCCAAAATCCTAATGTCCAAGGGCAACAAGTTTAGAATCCTTTTGTCTAATAGCAGCAGGTCCAAAATCCCTATGTCCAAGGATAGCAAGTGTAGAATCCTTATGTGCAAGGACAGCAAATCCAAAATTCTCTTATTCAGGGGCAATAGGTTAAACACCCGTATGTTCAAGGACAACATGTGAAATACCCATATGTCCAAGGTCAACAGGCTCAACAGCCTTTTAACCTGTATGTTGCTTATCAACAACCTATGGCCGGACAATTCCAAGGCGTTCAAGGTCAAAATCCTCCCTACGGCCAAGGTAACCTACCGTGGGGACAAAATCAAATTCCATATGGCCAAATCCCTCCACTATGGAGACAAAATCCTTACGAGCAGGGATGGGCTCCTTCAGTTGGACCCACTTATCAACCTCTAATGCCTTTTAATACTCAAGTGTCATTCTTGGATACCCTAGAGTTTCCAGATGTGTCTCGACTCACGAATGATCCAATTCATCATTCGCCATACTGGCCTCTAGTTCCATCCAAGATCGTGAGAAATTGTCCCAAGTTCAATGGGAAGGCAAAAGAAGATCCTCAAGCCCATGTGATGACATATCACCTCTAGTGCTCTTCAAATTCCTACGTTGATGATTCTATTCATCTCCATCTTTTCCAATGAACTCTCACAGGTGTTGCAGCCAAGTGGTACATCGAGCTCCCTCGAAGTACTTACCATGACTTCAACTTTTTAGCCATGGCTTTCCCCATGCATTTCCATTTGTCGATTCGCTATGAAACTGGCACCTATTTCTTCACATCACTTAGGCAAGATACTGCGGTGCACATCTTTGATCACATCCATGAATGGAGACGTAGAGGTCGCTTGATCCAATTTGATATTGTTGATCAGATGCTCACCGAATGGTTTACCAAGTCATTCGTTGCTCGAATTCCTCACGATATAGATATGGGTGGATGTGTTAACGAACAAGCCATTGCTCGTGCCCAGTACTTAGATATCGTTTATTCTCAGTCTGGCACTTTGTATGAGTTATTACCCGATGCTCTGCGGCCATCATCCAATCCAATGACATCGAAGTCACAGGCTACACCTCCTGTTAATGGAGTAATTGGTTTAGTGTCCCAGGCCCCTGCCAAATCTTCTTCCAAACAAAAGTCGGTCTCGAACAGTGCTTCCAATGGTTCCTCCCAAAATCCACCTAGCCCTGGTAAAACCACAGAGGACCATGTTGCCCAATCTACCACAGCAGACAAATCCTCGAAAGGTAAGAAGAAAGGAAAAGGCAAGGGTAAAGTCGATGCCCCAAAATAGGGTCCTCCTAAGTCGTCTGCTGGTGATTCTTCACAACAGAAGCCTAAGTATCCATGCCTCATTTGCAAGGAGGATCACTATACTAAGGATTGTCCCCGATGGTCCGAAGTTAGTCATTTTCTCAAAGGCACCCCAACTGTCCTGAAAGAGTCATTTCCATCTCAGCAAACTCGAATGGTAGACCAACCTCAATCATCTGCTTCCTCAAGATCTCAAGTGTTCATGATGAGTACACCTAATAATGTGGCTACTAGATCAAAAAATTACCAAAATCCTGCCTCGAAAGCTGGGAAGGAGAAAGAAGCCACCCCTTCTTCTTCTGCCCCGAGTTCTAGCCCTCTTCATATTGAGCGCCCTAGCCCTGATTCCGTCATTCGACCACCTTCTCAAGTTGTGCTAAGAAATTCCTCGTACAATCCCAACACTCGAGCCGCTCAGCACTATAATATTATAAATGATTTGGCTCATGCACCATCAACTATGTCTACTCTCGAGGTCCTCCAAAGTTGTCCGTCTCAACGGAAATCATTTTGGTCGGCTATTGGGGTTATTGATTCTACCCATTCCAATTTGATATGTTTTGATCTAGAGAACCACATTCTACATATGCCTCATCAGATTTCCCTTCTCATTTAGGTAATCATCAATGAGAAAACCATTCATAGGACCGTCGCCGATGAAGGTGCTTCCACCTACATCATGTCAGTCGCTTGCTGGAAGGCAATTGGTTATCCTACTTTTAACCAATCCCCTAACACTTTGGAAGCTTTTGACGAGTGCGATTTGTGACCCTTCGGTGTCTTAACCAACCTTGCCATTACTTTGGAAGGCAAGACAGTACACGTAAAGGTGGAGATTGTTGATGCTAATCTCAATTATAATCTTCTAGTCAGATGGAGTTGGACCCATGCCATGCATGCTATAGCCTCCTCCCTATTCTGCGTGATTTGTTTCCCCATCAAGGGAGTATCATCACAGTCGACCAAATTTCTTTCTTTGCCTCTTCCTCCACGAATGGCAATGTTTTGTATGGCAAGTGCACTAATGCTCCTTATGAGAGTGTGGGGGAGGAATTTTTAAAGATTCTGCGTTGATGGGAATTTTTTCGCTCCCACCTCCGCATGTTGCCTCCATCAACATGATCTCGATCAAATCTGATCCTTGGGTCATACCTTCACTGGATCTTATTGATTCCTAGGGTGAGGTTATGCCACTTAGTCCTGCCAAAATCAATTACGTGGAAATTGTTTCAGCCTCAAGTTCTGTATCCTTTGATTTTCCTATTTCGAGGACTTCTCTTAATATGTATTCTCAATCCCCATGGTTTGGTGCTTCGGATCTCCTGATCACTTAGCTGAGACTTTTCTTGTTGATGAGAGTATCATGGATGTAATGTCTCTAGAAGAACCACCTTGGAACGATACTCATCATCGTTCCTTGTTCCTACCTAGCCCTACAGTTATGTATACTTGCCTTGAAGAGTTCTCTTCTCAGTTTCCTTCACTACCGCGTCAGGCACCGATCATGACCCATGAACTATGGTCGGAAGGAAATTTGTGTAACATTACCCAAATGATGCCAATTGATATTTCTGTCAAGCCTGGTGTCGTTGAAAATGTCCATATCGGGCTAGCTTGTTCTCTAGATGAGAACAAGATCTATACTGGTCTTTTTCAAGAATTTTGTGATGTGTTTGTGTGGTCATATGAGGAAATGCCTGGCACTGATCCTAGCATCGTTATGCACTAAATACCAACCTATCCTCACGCAAAGCCCGTTCGCTAACGGCTCCACCCAGTGCACCCTAGGAAAGCAGCAACTATCAAGGGTGAAGTTGAAAAACTTCTTAAAGCTGGATTCATTTTTCTGATCCCTCTTACAGATTGGGTGTCTAATATTGTACCGGTGGCAAAGAAACAAGGCACAATTTGCATTTGCATCGATTATCATGATCTCAATCATGCCTGTCCTGTTACACTAAAATTTGTCACCATGACTATCTGCAGTTAGTATGGCTCCATCAACTGTCATACTATCCTCCTTGGCAAGCCTCATACCTCTGCTCTCCATGTCAAACTCCAAGAAAGAGAGAAAGTCATTAAAAATCTATATATCTCTGGGTACGCAGTTTCTCTTAGCCTTACCTGCGTGTACGCACCCCAAGTTCACAATACCTGCGTACTTGTACGCTCTGTCTGTAAAGCAATGGGTGCGTACTCCTGTAAAGGTCAAAAGGCGCAAGTTTCACTCCAAAAAAGTTACTTGTGGTCATTTCTAGAGCATTCTAGAAGCTTGTTTGACGTGTATGAAGCGCCTCCAGATGGTTCATGTATCCCTACCAAAGAGGAACTTATCCCATCAAGAGGGGAGCTATCCCATCCAAAGAGGGGCTTATCCCATTGATGGTGGACCTGAATAACTTCCTCTAGAGCACTATAAATACAAGCATTGGGCCAAAGGGAGGGGAGGTTGAAAGTTGAACATTCCTAAGGGTAGATGCTGCTGGAATTAGGACTCCCTTGTAAAGCTTGAGAGGAGAGATTCCCATCCTTTCCTAGCCTTATTTGAGAGTGGGTGAGCTGATCAAAGTAAAGGAAAACTCTTGCTGGACCCTAGGAGGAACTTGCACAACACCAAGGCTCAGGTTAATGGTTCCTTTTGTTTCCTCTTAATACAAATGAACTCATTTTTCTCAACAAATTGTTATTCATGATTTTTTTCATATACTCCTTGGTCTGTATGATGGATATGTATTGTTTTATGAGTTTATCAGGTGCTATTTAATCTTTTGGCTTGTTAGTGAATGCAGGTTTCGAAGAGAAGGAGGAGCTCATCCGGATCGGCGAGGCTGGACTACTACAAAGCGTTGGACTAAAGGTATGTTAAGATCCCCTGATTACTTGTATTCTCAATGCATGTTTAGAGAAAGGTAGTGTTTATTTGTCTTGTTTGTCACTAGAAATATTTTGCTTCTAGGGAGGTTGGTTGTGTCCGCACTATCGGCTCTTTCCGCATGACAAAATGGCGACTCCACTGGGGAATCCATTGATGTGAATGTTTTTTCTTTTGTATGAAATTTTGATCTGAGAAAAGTCGTTTGTTTTCTGGTTTTTGGCTGTCTGACTGTGTATTTGGGTGGGCTAGCTTAGGGTTAAATTAGATTTTAGTTTTTCTTTGTTTTGCTAGAAGTACGCAGCCTCTGCGTTGAGCACAGTGCGTACTTGTACGCACTGTCGCTTTGTGCACAGAGCGTACCCGCACCTGTGCAAACAGGTCGCCTGCGTACCCTGTCAAAATTAAGAAAATTTCATTTTCTTCTTTTTTCCTTTTAGATTTTGTTTTTAATTTGTTTTTTCTGCCCAGATCCACTGGTTTTCTGCCATAAATCTTCACCTAAGCTTGTTTCGTCAATGTCGAGAGTTTTAGTGAAGTTCATAGAGGTTTTGCCTTAGGGTTTGATTTTTAACTGGTCCTGTAGTGACTTTGGCGTTAGAGGTTGTCAAACTTTGGATCTCCCTGGTTTTGTTCAATCCTCTTAGGACTCGGGCCTGTCATAGAATTCACCCTTGTGAGAGACCTACCTTTGCGTCTTCTCTTTGCGAATCTCGAAAAAGTTTGTTGTTTGAACTTTGAATTTTATTCTTGAGAAAAAGAACAAAAGATTTTGATTTTTGTTTTTGACAGGTTTTTGGTTCTGCATTAACTAGTCCTTAATTACATTTTGACTGAGTAAAACATCCAGGAATCATCTTTAGTAGGCTTTTGCCTCGTTAGATTTACTTTTAGGTGCTTTTCTCTTAGATTTGCTTTTGAGTGAAATTGAGTTGATTTGATTTCCATAGCTTTTTTAACTTTGATTTTTGTTAAAGTAAGTTTTACATGCTTTATTAATTAGGAAAAAATACAAAAATATCTTTTGAAGGAAAGTTTGCTTTGGTAGCATTTGAGTCTTTGAAAGAAAAAGGAATTTTCGTGAAGTGATTAGTGGTCATGTGTTGTGTGTTTTGAAAAGATAAAGAGTTTGTTTCTTTGATTTTCATTGCCAAGAAAGTTGTCTTTATATCAAGTTTGCATTCTCCAACTCTCTTAGCTAGGGAATTCATTGAAAAAGGAAAAATTAGTATAAATCATCCTAAGTGCATCTTTTTAGTGGATTTCGGTCGAGTCTACACACCATCAGTTTCATCTCCACTACCTTTTGTCTTAAAGAAAAGCCATAAAATTAACGCTTAAAGTAAAATCAATTTAGTAACTTTTTATTTACTAGGGCTCTGAAACACCAATATAGATCAGGCTAGTGTCTTGGAGTAGGAGAGTAATTAACTCTCCAAGACAGCAAAACCAAACAAGTAGCTCATCTTGTGGTAGGATAAATCCAACTGTTTCATTTGTACTCTGGGAAAGCTCCTCTTAAAGGAGAAGCACGAGACCGTGTCCGAACCAGTAAGGGGATCAATCCTCCTTCATAGGGAAAGACGCCAGATACGCACGTACTACAAACGGTAAACCTCGGATTATTGTCGAGGAGCCTGGGGTCACTTGTCGATAAACCTTGGATTATTGTCAAGGAGCCGGCAAGGGGATTGAGCTTGTTACTCTACCCTTGCGTGCTATCGGGTCGTAGACTGTTCCCCCAGATGCATTTGTTGCTGTTGGTAACCTTAGTGACCATTATCTTTAGGATTATACCGAGGTGACGGTGGAGGGAAGATCCCACTGTACCTGGAGCAGACGTCGGCTAGACTCACTTGGATTTTCCAGGGGGTTCACTTCACTCGAGACGGTTAAAGTGGAGGAACTTGTGCCGGTCTATTCATTAAGCAGGTTGCCGGGGTAACTGTTCCGCCCACCACTTCTGTACTGAATTCGGCGATGTTGGGTTTCATCTCCAACTAGTGTTTTTGGTTCGGAAGGCTACTGTTTGTGTATGGTTTGACGCCCTAGATTCTTTAGGCGTGTGATTCAAATTTGTTTGGTTCTTTAGAGACTTTAGGTGGTTTGCTTTGAGATTTTACTTTGTTTGCATGTGCAGTAGTTAAAAGTTTTTAACTATGGCTGAATTACCGAGACAGTCCCGTAGACTTCGGGGCAAGTCTCCTGAGATTGTTACCGTGGCCGATTTGTTGAGGAAGTCCCGTAGATTGCGGGGCGAACCTCCTGAAGAGGTCCCGAGTCATTACGAAGGTTTGAAGGTCCTTGTAACTCCTAGTGGCAGTAAAGTAGGTTCACCTGAAGAAGGAGAATCGTCGTTGGTAGTCCATCCAGATTACCAAGGTCTAGAAACAGGTTATAATCCCGAAGCAGTTGTAGTTTCCGAGCTTGCTGGTAGTTTTTCATCTACTAATGATATAGGCGAAGAACCTGAAATATCTAAACCTGTTACTCCAACTTCTATTGCACTTGATTCACCTAGGGTAGAAAGAGTCATCACCGAAAATCTTCCTGCTGGTTTGATAGCTATTGAAGAACTTGCTCCAGAGGAAGAATTTGGCGTATCTATCCTTGAAGATCAACCTACTATTGATCTAAGGGAGCGTGAATCTATCTTTTACAGTCCTCCTAGAAGTACTACTTGGTACCTTTCGTTAACCAATTATTTAGACAACTCAGGGATAAGTTTTTCTCCACCTCGTACTCCTTTTCCACCTGGAGGTATTTATACTCCTGTAAATATGTCTGGTCAGTCGTCCGTGTTCACTCAATCTCCTGAATCTTTCTTGTACGGCGGTCCTTCTGTTCCCTCCGGGTATCAGTCACTTTCTGGTACTTTTGCGGGAGCATCTCCTCAACCCATTGAACATGGGTTATTAGCTGGAAACAATGGTAATAAACCGTTGGGTGTAGGAGACATTTACATGATGTTAGGTTCAGTTCCCGGTTCTCAACCTCAAGGTGGCCAATTACCACCTGGGGGGCAGCCTCAATTAACGCCTGGGGGGCAACCTCAAGGTACACAAGTTGCGTCTGGGGGGCAACCTCAAGGACAGTATGTACCCATAGTACAATACATTCCTCAAGGTCAACCCCAGCCTCAATATGTACCCCAGGGTCAACCTCAGTATCAGTATTTACCTCAAGGGTATCAAACTCAAGGTCAAGGTCAACCCCAGTATCAATATCTACCTCAAGGTTATCAACCTCAAGGTCAATACTCGAGTCAAGGTTATCAACCACCTCAAGGTCAATCATATGTTCAAGGTACGGGAACTATGCCTTTCAGTTATCAATCCTACCCTCAATCTGGTTATGGATCTCAATATCCTCAACCTGTCATGGCTCAATACCCCGGAATGAACATAGTGTGGGATCCATCGCAAGTTCAACAGGTATTGCAGCCAAGTGTACAGTTGTCATCTCAAGCTGGACAATCCTTAGTTGCTGGTCCATCCCAGCAACCAGTCCAGTCTAATGTTCAAACTTCTGTACCTTCGGTAGTTACTCAGTCGCTAATTGCACCTAGTACTCCATCTCAAACGACTGCTGCAACTACCGCAACATCTGCTTCTTCCACCACACTTGCTTCTGGAGTATCGATAGCTCCGGTTTCTACTGTCTCTGCAACTACTCCTCAGACATCTTTACCATTGTCTGGATCTACAATTCAAACTACGGTTCAGATGCCTGTAGGACAACCTAGTTTAAGTACGGTTGTCACTAGTCAACCACAATTCACTTATCAACCGTACCAGGGACAGTACCAATACGGGCTTGCTGTCCAACAGTCGGTTTACCAGTATCAACCGTATCCTGGGTACACTTATCAACAACCTCAGCAACCCCAGTACGGTCCGGTTAATCCTGGTTTTCCAGGAGGATATAATATCCCGAATGCGATACCTATTCCAAGTTATCCTGGATATCCTCCTCCTGGGACTGGTCTTGTGACCCAGAGTTTTAGAGATCCTAATCGGCAGTTACCGTTTATCGCAACTTTGGATTTACCAGACTTGTCGCGCCTAATGAACGATCCAATAAATTATCTTCCGTTTTGGCCGCCAATGCCAAATAAGTTGCCCAGTGATATACCCAAGTTCGAAGGTAAGTCTGGAGAGGATCCGTCCAATCATGTGATGACTTACCACCTCTGGTGTGCTTCAAATTCCATCTCAGATGATTCGATCCGCTTACGTCTTTTCCAGCGTACGCTCATTGGTCTCGCGGCCAAGTGGTACATTGAGTTACCACGGGCCTCTTTTTACAATTTTAGTCAGTTAGCTACCTCGTTCCTAACTCATTTTCAGTTGCCGGTCAGATATGATAATGGCACGGAGCTACTAACTTCATTAAAACAGTCGACGTCCACTTATATTTCCGATCATATACATGAATGGAGACGTCGACGGCGATTAGTGAAAGTTTTTATCCCGGACCAAATCTTAGCTGAATGGTTTGTTAAATCATTATTACCGAAGATTACCGAAGACGTAGCTAAGGCCGGAGTAGTTACTGAGGAGCAAGTAATTGCTCAAGCGCAATACCTTGACTTAGTTTACACTCAGTCAGGTACGTTACATGAAAAGATCCCAGATCTTCCAAAGTCAAATCAAATCGCTGCTGCTCCTTCGGGATCTCATGCTGCTGATGGCATGATTGGTACGGTAAATACTAAAAGCAAGAAGAAATCTTCAAAGAATTCTTCACCCATTATAACCTTACCAGATTCCCCGACAGGAGAGTCTTCTCCTGAAATTTCCGCTGACATTCACGCTGTAGAGTCATCTACGGCTAAATCAAAAAATGGTGGGAAGAAGAAGGGTAAGAAGAAGGGTAAAGCAGACAAGACTCCAAAGGAGAAAACAGAAAAGTCGGAAACCAATGACGAAAAGCGCAAACCTCGATATCCTTGTCTTATTTGTGAAGAGGATCATTTTACAAGAGATTGCCCCCATCAAGCCGAGGTTGTGAAAATCGTCAAAGGTTCCTCAACTCCTGCTGTTTTGAAAGATCCATTTCCAAAGCAGGAGAGTAAGATGATAGGTTCTTCCTCGAGTACCACTGAAGAACCCATATTGATGATGTCTCATGTAAGGATTGCGACTCGATCACACGATTATGGTAGTAAAAGTCTCGTTGATGGATCAAAAGAAGCAGAATCTTCTCATTCAAATCCATCAACCTCAGCTCTCGGTTCCGATCCACTACAGAGCGAGAAACCTAACCCTGACTTAGTAATAAAACCGCCCGCCAAGGGTGTACTTCGAAGGTCTGCTTTCAATCCACATGTGAGAGCGGCCCAGAATTACAACATTGTTGAAGATTTAGCTGTTTCACCTTCAGTAATGTCGGCTTTAGAAGTGCTGCAATCATGCCCATCACAGCGAAAATTACTTTTGTTGGCTATAGGAGCTGTTGATTTTCAGGACCCGAACCTGATAATCTTTGATCTAGAAAATAGTACACCGTGTTTGCCTCATCAGATGGCTTTCCAGATCCCAGTGATAGTCAAAAACAGGCCTATTCATCGGACTGTAATTGATGAGGGAGCTTCCACGTGTATTATGTCGATACAGTGTTGGAGATCACTTGGTTCTCCTTCACTAAATCAATCTCCGACGATTCTTAAGGCCTTTGATGGCCGTGGGTTCCATCCGTTTGGCATTCTACAGGATTTGACTATAGGGGTTGAAGGAAAAACCGTTAGTCTGGATGTGGAGGTGGTTGATGCCCCTCTGGACTACAACCTTCTTTTGGGTCGAAGTTGGTCTTATGCTATGACAGCGGTCGTTTCATCGGTCTTCAGAGTAATAAAGTTTCCACATAATGGTAAGATCGTAACCATAGACCAGCTGGCTTATTTTTCATCCGACCCAGCCTCTTCAGAGAGTATCCAGCATGTCGGTAAAACGACTATCCCTTATAAGGATGGTTGCGTAGGATTAGTTAAAGATGCCGGTTTACTGGGAAATTTTCCTTTTCCTCCAATCAACGCCGTGTCTTCGTTTGCATCTATTTATATGATTACTTCAGACACTATTATTTATGACGTTCCTTGGATTGTTCCTTCTGAATCTGAGATAGACTCATTTGGTGATGCAATGCCTTTGAGTCCATATGAAATTGCTTATGAAGCCGTGCAGTCTTTTTCCGACCCAAGTTCAACCAAAATCGACCAAATGAATGTGGTCCGTGAGGAATCCCTTTTCGCGTCAACCTCGGAATTAATAACGCTTCCCGAAGTTGTGTCATCTGACGAACAAATTTGTGAAGTCCTGTGTGTAGACGATTTACCATGGGAAGATCTCCATCATAGATCTTCGTTTTTACCTGAGGATGATCGTTTTGAAAACGATTTCTCATCAATCTTTACAGCTGAATATGTCAAAGATACTCAGAGTCCAATGAAACATCCTGATTCAGAGCTGAATTTGGGAAACGTTTCTCGCACTATTCCCATTGACATTTCAGTAAAGCCCGGAATTGTTGAACACATTCATATAGGTGCCTCGTGTTCAGATGACGAAATTCAAACATACAAGGCCCTATTTCAAGAATTCCGCGACGTGTTTGCCTGGTCCTATGAGGAAATGCCAGGAATTGATCCCTCCATTGTTGTTCATGAGATCAAGGCTTACCCGGACGCTAAACCCGTTCGGCAACGTCTGCGTCAGATACACCCTCAGAAAGCGGCTGCAATTAAAGCAGAAGTTGAGAAGCTGTTGAAAGCAGGTTTCATTTATCCGATCCCGTTAATGGATTGGGTATCGAATATTGTTCCAGTTAACAAAAAACAGGGAACAATAAGAATATGTATCGACTATAGGGATATCAATCGTGCTTGTCCCAAGGACAACTATCCAACGCCCTATATCGATCAAATAATTGATGATTGTGCCGGCAGTGAAATATTTTCCTTTATGGACGATTTTTCCGGTTACAACCAAATCAATATTCTACCTGCCGATCAACCAAAAACGGCTTTCATTTGTCCATGGGGGACATTTGCTTATTGCAAATTACCTTTTGGGCTTAAGAATGCCGGAGCCACTTTTCAAAGGGCGATGTCTTATGCATTTCATGACATCAAGCACATTGTGCAACCATATCTCGATGATTTGCCCGCTCACTCCTTACATCGAGCTGATCACCTTGTCCATTTACGAGCAATTTTTATGAGGTGTAGGCATTATCGTATACGGTTGAACCCACACAAATGTGTCTTCTGCATAGAAGTGGGACGATTGCTGGGATTTGTAGTTTCAAAAGCCGGCATTCGCGTCAATCCCTCGAAGGTCGAAGCTATCATCAAATTGCCTCCTCCTTCGAGTCTGCGCCAACTCCAAAGTTTGCAAGGGAAAGCAAACTTTTTACGCCGATTCATTCCTAACTACGCCGAGATTGCCAAGGGTTTTACCCGGTTGTTGAAACAAAATGCTCAATTCTCTTGGGATGAGATAGCTCAGAAGTCTTTTGATGCGCTAAAGCACGCGTTGACCCATGCACCGTTGTTGCATCCTCCCAACTACAACCAGGATTACTTTTTGTACCTCGCCGCCGCTCATTCCACCATTGGAATGGTCTTAGTACATGAAGATGACTTCGAAACGGAACATGTGATATATTATCTTAGTAGGACGTTAAATCCCACTGAGCTAAAATATTCGCATGTGGAGAAATTGGCCCTGGCAGCTGTTCAGGCTGTCCAACGTTTTCGTCATTACATTCTTCTCCGTAAAACTACAGTCATTTTGGATTGCAACCCTATGATCTACATTTTGACTAAACAATTGCTAGGGGACAAGTACTCTAAATGGATTGTTATCTTGCAAGAGTTCGACTTGGAGTTTGAAAAATCTAAGTCTAAGAAATCTTTAGTTTTTGCAGAGTTGATGTGTGACTTCCCGCGTGCTGACACAGAAACTGTGGCAGAGGAACCCATTGCGGACGAATCTCTATTTCTCATCAGCACTTTACATCCGTGGTATGTGGATATAATCGTCTATCTCCAAACCCAATCCTTTCGGCCTGAAGCTTCAAAGTCGGAACGTCAGAAAATTCGATTCCAGTCCCAACAGTACAAAATTATTGGAGATACTCTTTATCGTCGTGGGGCAGATTTGGTTTTTCGTCGTTGCTTAACTCATGAAGAGGCAGAAAGGGTTATGAATGACTATCATTCTGGAGTGTGTGGCGGTCATATGTCTGGGTATGCCACAGCCCAGAAGGTGTTGCGTGTTGGCTACTTCTGGCCGTCCATGTTTAAAGATTGTATCATTGCGGTCTGAAAATGCCACAACTGTCAAGTGTTTGATCGCAAGATGCGCGCACCACCTGCTCCTCTCCACCCTATAATTGCCGTTGGTCCTTTTGCTAAATGGGGTATCGATTTTATTACATGTAACCCTCACTCGGCCAGGGTGCATGCGTATATCATCCTTGCGGTTGATTATTTTACTAAGTGGGCCGAGGCGATGCCTACATTCAAGGCAGACGGCAAGACAGCTGCGATTTTCATATTCAATCATATTATTGCTAGGTTTGGTGTCCCACAAGCGATAATCACTGACCATGGGCGCCATTTTCGAAACATTATGATGACAGAACTTACAGGCCAGCTTGGTTTACGTCATGATAGTTCTACTCCTTATTATCCACAAGCCAATGGCATGGTTGAGTCTATCAACAAAGTTTTAGTTATCATGATTCGACGAATCATTGGTATTCATCGGTCGAATTGGCAAAACATGTTATTTTCCGCGCTTTGGGCGTACCGAACCTCAGTGAAAACATCAACAGGGTTCACTCCTTTCCAACTAGTTTATGGTTAGGAAGCTGTGCTGCCTATTGAATGCGAAATCCCATCACTTCAAATGGTTGTCGAATTACTTCCAGCTACTTCCGAAGAGGAGAATCGTTTATTATACTTAGCTCAATTAGATGAGACTCGACGCGGTGCTGCACTGGCAATCGAGACTCATGCAAAACGGATGAAAGCTCAGTATGACCGTAACGTGACCCCTCGAAATTTTTCGGAAGGAGACCTAGTGCTACTATATGATCAAGCTAACGATAAATTAGGTGCTGGAAAATTCGTTCCTATGTGGCATGGACCCTACATTGTTAAGCGAAAGCTAGCAAAAGGGGCCTATAAGCTGGTAGATTTTGATGGGGACTCTTTGGGTAAGCCCAGAAATGGACTTTACCTAAAGAGGTATTATGCTTAAATGATGGGTATGGAGATTTAGTTAGGTTATTTTTTCTTTCTAGCTGGTGTGTTTGTTAGTATAAACAGTGTGCTTAGCTTAGAGAGTGTGTTTTTAGTCGTTATTCTGGCTTATCTTGGTTTTACTCTTGATATTGCAGATGTCGACGCCTCTCCAAACGTACATTGGATTCGCTGATGGTGCTTGTCGTAGTACACGGAATATCTCTTCCGCAGCTTGGGTTATCTATTCGCCCTCTGATGAGTTAGTTTCTATGCATGGTGTGAGCCTCGGTCAAACAACAAACAACATTGCAGAATACAGTGCAGTGATTGAGTTATTATCTGAATCTATTTCGTTTGGGATTTGGAGTTTGATAGTGAGGTTAGATTCTGAACTCGTTGTATTACAGCTTAATAGAGTATATGCCATTATAAATCCAGTGTTATTAAGGTTATTTTTGAGAGTGCACCTCTTGGAACGTGAATTTGATTACATTGAATATCAGCATATTCCAAGGTCATTAAATACATTAGCAGATGCAATTGCTTCTCGAATGTTAGACAGACATTTGCGATAATCATACATATAAATTTAAAAACATTTCATCGTACATGTTTAACAAGATAAGCTGGTAATAATGATATATATAGATAGGAGTGTGTCAAAAAATATACATCGTCTTCGATAATAGGTTGAAAAACACCTTATGATCGGCAAAAATGATAAGTACAAAAAACCAAAATGTCACATGTGTCTACAAAAAGTGACTAGCCAATCACTGGTGGTGCTCTCTATATGACACCACTGCCTGCGCTACCCTACACAGGAACCTCCTGAAAGGTCCTGGGACTGCGACCACATAGCGCTGAAGTCGGATAGGAATATCGTCTATAGTCGTCTCTGGTATGTCCGCCGTGAGACGCTCTAGGTCCTGTTCCAACTCGGCTAAGGTCTCTGCGGCCGCATCCTGTGGGGTCGGTGCTGGTGCAACTGGTACTCTTCTCTCGAATGGCCGGAGATTGGCCGGACGCTGTGGACCTACATCTGCATTTTGAAAATTGTCACTGTCAGTTTTGAGACGATATAAAAAACAAAAAAAAGTAAATAATTTGAAAATTTGTGAAAAATGAACTACCTCTGTCGTCCCATTGTTCTCCCTGTGGAAGAACCATGTCCGGATCACCGCGAAAATCTACTCCGACATAAGGAAAATCCTGGATCACAAAGACCTGGTCCTCCAACAAGTGAAAGTAACCCGCAGGAAATCGGACAACTCCCACTCCCTCATCAGGATGCCGGGCCATCACCGCAACCCATCGCATCAACTTTGGCTCTCGAGGAGGCCCAACTGCAACAGTGAGATTTTGTGGGATCAGCATCGGAACCCTCTCTAGGGCAAAGCTCACAGCTAGAGGCCCATACCCAAAAGTCTTTAAGTGCCCGTTCTTTGCCCTAGTCAGTTGGCCTTTCATATTGGCCAACACAGCGTCACACCAGTTGAAAATGGTGCCTCGGTAGCAATCAATCGCCATCCGCATTTGGGACCCGGTGGCAATATGCAAGGCGACCGTGCCGTAGAGTCTGGTAACCGTAAAGGAAATTACCATAAGTTCAGGCAGGGATATGTATTTGATTTCTATCCCCTTCTCCTGGTGTTGATTATTGCACCACTCTAGCCGGAGACTAGCAAGGGATTGGCCACCCGGCCTAGTCCCGGACAGAGTCAGTTGCTTGCCCCTATTAGGCAAACCAGTGAGAAAATATATGTCTGAGGGCTCTATCTCGAGCTGGTGCCCTCTGATGTAAAAACATTGATCCTGAACGTTCCACCTTTCAACCAGCCATTCTAAGAATCGCACCTGGGCCCTCATGCCAGTATGGCCCAGTATTTGTAGAGACTGCATGCCTTCAAAGCATCAATGGAAGGTTGATGATCTATTGCGGCCAAATCGACATATTCGTGTTCTCTTTCACGCCAATCAAGCATGGTGGGCAATCTACACACCAGAAAACATTCATTAGAATTCATTAAATCAAAAATTAATGGTTTAGTTTTGAGATTTGGAGTTTTAAATTTACTTTGCGCGGAGTACGCACCCCGCTTTCAGAAAACAGAGCATGGGTACGCAGATTTTCTGAAGGTAGGCTGCGTACTCCTGCCATTTTCCCATTAACGAAAATGTCGGGGTACGCAGGTCGCCCATGGGGCACCTGCGTACCCCGAAAAGCGGATCTTGAAACCCCAAAGCCCCCAAAAAATAAAACTAGGGCTTAAAATGAAATTCTAAACGGATGAAAACAAAGAAGAGGATGTTGTGAAATACCTGAAAGAGACGGCACTCGATTCCGACGGTCGGATTCTCCGCAAAGTCCACGGGAAGTTTCTTGCCAAAAGCCCTTTTCTCTCCCTCAACAGTAAAATGGTAAAAATGACATGGTGAAAGGTCTTTTTATAGGTTTTTTGGATAAATGAATGCTAAGTTTGTTTATTTTTTACCATAGAAGGATATTTTTCAATGCATCTTTGCTTATCTTAAACAGGTATGAGTAATGTGTTGTTTTTGTGCAGGACAAAAGGACTTTCAGGGAAAATTATCATTTTTCATGAACCAAAACATTAGAGTCATCTTTTAAGCCCTTTTCTGACTCCTAAAACATGAAAAGATTGCCAAGCATTCCTTTTACACTCGTTAAAACGGAATTAAAAGACGGTCCCCTTATAGCTCTTTTCTGACCGTAAAAACAGGAAAACATTGCCGGGTTTTTGTCGTTTCAAACTCGATACTGGAAATAAAACGACGTGTCCTTGATCGCTTTTTACTTTTCAGGTCAGAGGCACTAATCATGAAAGTACTCCTTGGTCGCAAGATCAAGCGGTTCTCTCAAGTATTATTTTATAATTTTTTGGGCTTGGGAGACAGAACTTTACGAAAAAGTTCAACCTGGAGTCTTCTTAAGTTTTTTCAGACTCTCTAAAAATGAAAAACGCCGAGTTTCTCCTATACTGGACTCGTTAAAATTTCACAGTAAAGGACCTGTTTGATTACAAACAGGAACGAACCACTCCTTCTTAGGGTTCGAAATCAAAACTAAGTTGGACTCATCCAAAGGATGAGCTTATAATCAAGCATATGTTATCCTCCTCAAGCTTGTAAAAAATAAAGAGGTACTTGCTAGAAATGGTGTGGGAAAAGAGAGAAAAATGAGCCTATTTGTTATCCTTTGTCTCAGAAGCAGCCTTATTACCACTCTTGAACACGACACTTTTCATTCACCTGGGTTGGGAAATCCTTTGCCTCACAGTTGATCAAACCACATTGAAAGTCTTCAGGCGGGTATTAACATTGGGTCAAATGTCACCAAGCCATCTGTCGTGTCATTATGTGTTCAAGAGGTCTCTGCATATAAACCATTCATCTGCAAAATACCCGTCATCCATTTTGACCATCCCTGAGTCAGTCCTTACAGCTACATTTCTTCAACTTGATCTATGATTTCGTGTTGTGGGCTTGCCTGTAACGGGTCGCTTTCTATCGACATCAACACATTATCTAGAAAGATGACCTAGGAATCATCAGTACCTTGAAATCTGCATGCACCAATGGCAGGTTTCTCGCCTTTGACGACGGTTTACATCATTGACTTTCGATCGAAGGATTCCGTGAAATGTTCGACATCAACTCATTCATTCACATCTCATGGATTGTACTGGGTACTTTGAGAACCATTGACATCATCGGTGGTCTCTCTCACACTTGTTAACAGTTTACATCATTGACTGGTAATCAAGTGGTTTCTACCATGTTCGACATCAACTCATTTATTTGCATGGATAGAATCATACCTGTCGGGAAGTAGAAATCAAGACCCTGGATCTAGTTTCCATCATCCAGGCTGTGAGGAGTTTTGTATTCATTATACAGTAGACTAATCATAAACAGATGGCTGCGTCCATACTGTGTCTACAAAAGTCTATGATTATGATGTACTCACAATCATTCCTGTATCAGAGGAGTAGATAGTTTGTTAGTTAAAGTTTTCAATCTGAGTATGGGAATGCCTACCTCAGCGATGATATGATCTTATATATGTATTTTGTGTTGAATACTTGTAGGTTCCAATTGGGCTCTCCACAAGATAATCCTTGAAATGATAAAGTACTTCACCCTTCCTAGATGATATGAAACCCTTATCTACTACAGGCTTCGTACTTTAGGGGGCAATCTGTTACACTAAAATTTTTCACCATGACTATCTGCAGTTAGTATGGCTCCATCAACTGTCATACTATCCTCCTTGGCAAGCCTCATACCTCTGCTCTCCATGTCAAACTCCAAGAAAGAGAGAAAGTCATTAAAAATCGATATATCTCTGGGTACGCAGTTTCTCTTAGCCTTACCTGCGTGTACGCACCCCAAGTTCACAATACCTGCGTACTTGTACGCTCTGTCTATAAAGCAATGGGTGCGTACTCCTGTAAAGGTCAAAAGGCGCAAGTTTCACTCCAAAAAAGTTACTTGTGGTCATTTCTAGAGCATTCTAGAAGCTTGTTTGACGTGTATGAAGTGCCTCCAAATGGTTCATGTATCCCTACCAAAGAGGAACTTATCCCATCAAGAGGGGAGCTATCCCATCCAAAGAGGGGCTTATCCCATTGATGGTGGACCTGAATAACTTCCTCTAGAGCACTATAAATACAGGCATTGGGCTAAAGGGAGGGGAGGTTGAAAGCTGAACATTCCTAAGGGTAGATGCTGCTGGAATTAGGACTCCCTTGTAAAGCTTGAGAGGAGAGATTCCCATCCTTTTCTAGCCTTATTTGACAGTGGGTGAGCTGATAAAAGTAAAGGAAAACTCTTGCTGGACCCTAGGAGGGACTTGCACAACACCAAGGCTCAGGTTGTAATGGTTCCTTTTGTTTCCTCTTAATACAAATGAACTCATTTTTCTCAACAGATTGTTATTCATGATTTGTTTCATATACTCCTTGGTCTGTATGATGGATATGTATTGTTTTATGAGTTTATCAGGTGCTATTTAATCTTTTGGCTTGTTAGTGAATGCAGGTTTCGAAGAGAAGGAGGAGCTCATCCGGATCGGCGAGGCTGGACTACTACAAAGCGTTGGACTAAAGGTATGTTAAGATCCCCTGATTACTTGTATTCTCAATGCATGTTTAGAGAAAGGTAGTGTTTATTTGTCTTGTTTGTCACTAGAAACCTTTTGCTTCTAGGGAGGTCGGTTGTGTCCGCACTATCGACTCTTTCTGCATGACATGTTCTAAGGATAACTATCCCACTCTCTTCATTGATCAGATCATTAATGAATGCGCTGGGAGTGAATTTTTTTCCTTTATGGATAGTTTTTCTGGTTACAACCAGATTAACATTGCATTAACCAATCAAGAAAAGACACCTTTTATTTGTCCGTGGTGTACTTTCGTGTACAAAAAGCTCCCTTTTGGCATAAAAAATGTTTGGGCTACATTCCAAAAGGTGATGTCCTATGCGTTTCACGACATTCACAACATCATTCAACCCTACTTGGATGACCTTCCCGCTCATTCTCGTAAGCTCCATGATCACCCTGATCATCTTCAGTAGATTTTTCTTCGTTGTAGACACTACAACATTCGGTTAAACCTGCATAAATGTGTTTTTTGCATCGAATCCAGATGACTCCTCGGCTTTATTGTCTCTAATGAATACATTCACCTTGATCCGCTTAAATTCGAGGCCATTGTTAATTTAACCCCTCCATCTTCGTTGCACCAATTGCAGAGCCTGCAGGGAAAAGAAAATTCCCTCTGTCGTTTGGTACCCAATTATGTTAGGCTAGCTTCAGGATTTACCCGGTTGCTCAAGCAAGGAATGCTATTTGTTTGGGATGAGGTTTCCCAAAAGTATTTTGATGAAATTAAGGTTGTCCTAATAAATGCTCCTTTGTTGCATCCCCTAGATTATATTCACGATTACTTCCTTTATCTAGTTGTTGCCTCTAGCACCATTGTTATGGTGTTAGTACAAGATGATGACGAAGGAAATGAACATGTTATTTATTACCTCAGTCGTAATATCCTCGACACCGAAACATGTTATGCCCATGTCGAGAAGTTGGCCTTGGTTGTCGTACATGTTGTTCAGTGCTTTCGGCACTACATTCTCTTACGCACCACTATTATGATTTCTGAATGAAACCCCATGACCTACATCCTGACTCGTCAGTTGCTTGGGGGGGAGTATTCTAAATGGATTGTCATCATGAAAGAATTCGATTTGGTGTTTACTACTTCCAAATCTAAGAAATCACTGGTTTTTGCCAAGTTTATTTGCTCCCTTCCTTCTACATCTCTCCCCGTTGGCGCTGATGAACAACTCCCATATGAGACTCTTTTCTGATATAGGCACCCTTGACCCGTGGTACAGTGCTATCATTGTGTATCTCCACACTTCCATGTTCCGATCTGCATTGACTAAGGATAATCATCAACATATTCGACATCACTTCCAACCCTACCGTATTATTGGAGATACTTTATATCGTGTCGATGTCAATTCAGTTCTTCGTCGATGTCTTACTCTCGAGGAGGCTGAGAGAGTTCTCAATGACTGCCATTCTAGGGCATCTGGTGGTCATATGTCTGGCTATGCTACTACTCAAAAATCCTTCGTGCTGGTTATTTATGGCCGTCCATCTTTAAGGATTACATCCTTGTTGTTTGCAACTTCCCTGAATGCCAAATTTACCAGCGCAAGATGCGCCCCCCACCCGTTCACCTACACCCCGCCATTACCATTGGTCCTTTTGCCAAATGGGGCATTGACTATACAACATGTAACCCTCGCTTGGCCAGGGGGCATGGTTATATTATCATTGTTGTGGATTATTTCACCAAATGGGTTGAAGCGATGCCTACATACTCTGCAAACGGTAAAACAACAGCTCAATTTCTATTCAATTATGTTATTTCCAGGTTCGGCGTAACTCAAGCCTATGTCACCGACCATGGCTCCCATTTCCAAGATTACATGATGGCTGAGCTGACCTCTACATTGGGTTTGCGCCACGATGGCTCAACCCCGTATTACTCTCAGGCTAATGGCCAAGTTGAAGCTGTGAACAAAGTTTTGGTCACAATGCTTTAGCGTACTATTGGGATGCATAAGTCCAATTGGCATCTCATGCTCTTTTCAGATCTGTGGGATTACCGAACCTCGACCAAGGATGCAATTGGTTTCACACCATTCTAGCTCGTCTACGGTCTAGAAGCAACTTTACCGATTGAGTGTGAAATTCCTTCACTCAAGCTAGCTATCGAACTTCTCCCCGAAACCTCACCTCATGAAGAGTGCCCCTTGTATTTAGAATGGTTGGATGAGACTCATCGTCTCTCTACTTTGGTAATCAAAGCACAAAAGAAGCATGTCAAGTCCCATTACGATCGATCAGTCTCCCCTCGCACGTTCTCTGAGGGTGATTTGGTTTTACTATACGATCAAGCTAATGATAATCTGGAGGTAGGAAAGTTTGAACCCATGTGGCATGGGCCCTACATTATTAAACGAGTGTTGCAAAAAGGGGCCTACGAGCTAATTTATTATGAAGGCAATCCTTTGGACAAGCCCCAAAATGGGCTTTATCTCAAAAAGTACTATGCCTAAGTCATCTTTCATGGTTACTTGTGTACATTAGTATGTCATTCATTTTTGTACAGCGTGGTTTGGTGTGTTAGTTTTCAAATAAATTTCCTATTTACTATGTTTTTCCCTGCTTTGCAGATGTTTGTGACTCCTCACATTGGTTTCACTGATGGTGCTTGTCGTAGTACCTGGAATCTATCCTCCGCGGCATGGGCCATTTATGACTCTCATGGTGAGTTGATTGATCTTCAAGGTATTTGTTTAGGTCGTACAACTAATAACATTGTTGAATACATCATGGTTATCGAGTTGTTGTCAAATGTCATTGCTCTTGACATTTGGGAATTGGTTGTCAACCTGAATTCACAGCTTGTTATCCTTCAACTCAACGGGAAATATTCCATCAGAAACCCTCATATATTGAGAATGTATCTACGTATTCATCTACTGGAAAGAAATTTTGATTACATTACATATCATCATATTCCTAGATGCATGAATACACTGACAGATGCATTAGCTAATTAAGTGTTAGATAGACATTTACGAAACTTGTGAAAAGCCAAAAAAAATCATTTGTACCATAGTAAGCAAGAATATACAACATATGTATATATATATGGTGATAATGTTTGATACATCAAGACCCGAAAAAATAATATGTGTGTTCAAATAACCTCAGCGGCTTCCAGGCCTCATATATCCATGGCACGACGACCTCAAAAATGTAAATGATGGACTTAGGAGCTAATCAGCATGGTGATCATGGTAACATGAAACTGCTCGTGCCACATGAGTCAAAAATCGACAGATCTGATCTGATACCCCCACCGTATGCCTCTGGTACTGGCGTGGGATGTCTCCCACCCGGGTATACTCTAGGATACCATGAGTCAACCCCTCAAGTTTTCTCGCGATCTCCTCCTCGTAGTCTCTTCCCTCCTGATAAGGAGCGACATCAAACTGGCAAGTGACGCGCTTGGCTATCAGGAACATCCCGACAGGACGCTCTGGTCCAACATCTGCATTGATTAAATGAAATCTTATAAACACATATATATCAAAAAAATAAAAAATTGATATTTTACCTTCATCGTCGAAATCCTTCCCATCTGGAAGCGGCATATCTGGATCTCCACAAAATTGAGTACCTCTATATGGCCAATCCTCCATTATGATCAGCTGTCATCGTAGCCATGAAAAGAAGGCGGGCTTGTAGAACATATACTAGCCCCCATTGATCCTAGGCATCAAATAACTCCAATGTACTATCCGTGGGTCTCTTGGCATCGACGGATCTACCTAAGTCAGCTAATATTGGAACAATGGAACCCGTTCCAAGAAGAAGGTCACTAGTACAAATCTGAAGCAAAATTGCTTCAGATTCGCTGCCTTAGCTTTTGACAACTTTCCTTTCATGTTGATCTTCATGGATTCCACCCAATTGAAGCTCGTCGGTGATGTACAGTCGATATCATATAGAAATTTTGAATTTTTAGTCTCATGCTCTGCTTGGGACCTAGCCACTCTGTTGATAGTCAATAGTAGCAATCTCAATGTCAGATCTCGAACAGTGGCAATCTCAATCTTGTCGCTCTTGGATTTGAGGGCTTCTGGGAAATGTCCGGAAAGTAGCATGGATATGCTTGCCCCAATCAGTCATGACCCATATAGGTTGACTGGTTCCCCTCTTTGGGAAAGTCTTGTGATGAACTAGATGTTTGAAGTTTCCAACTCTAGCTCCTGATCACCAATGATAAATATTTCCCGATTTATGTCCCAGAGATTAATCAGGTATTGCTCAGGTTGGGCCCGTATTCCTGGTGTGAGAAAGAACTTGAGGAGCCCGCAATTCCTCAAGGCATCCAAGAAGTTAGGATCATTCATTGCCTGGGATTCCACATCTTCATGCTCACGTTCTTTCTAGTCTACCATTTTCGACGATTCTTTCTTGCAAAAACCATGTATTCAATTCAATAATCATTTTTTGCAAGTAAAATTTGGATTCAAATGGTGGATTTGAGAGGAAAATTTTTGTTTCTTCTTTCATGGCGCCAGCGCACCTGTTTTAAAAAAAATTGAGCCGACGGCATGGTTTGGTGTTTTAGCAACCCTCGGCTGGCGCGATTCCATGCCCAAAAATCGCGCCGACCGAGGGCATTTTTTTTTGCGAAAACCTCCCTCAAAAATCCAAAAAATGGATAAAAATAGGAATAAATAAAATGGAAATGGAGCTTAGGGACTTGGCTCTTACCTGCAATGGGTGGCTCGGCAAATGACCTCTCGGATCTCTCGCAATTTTCTCTAGAAAAATTAGGGCCAAGGTGGGTAAAAAGTTTTTCAAGGCAAGGTAAAATGGTAAATGGTAAAAAATATTTACTTTTCCCTCCTTTTATTCAGTTTTTCATGAAATATTAGGGTTTCTGAGTATTTTGACCTATTCTACCTCAAGAATTGGATAATGCAATTTACCTTTTTTGCGCAGCGACATGTGATGGATGTTCGACGATGGTGCCGAGTCACGTTTCAGCTCTTTTCTCGACTCGTAAAACTCAAATGAAAATATTACCGAGTATTTTTCCCTTTTGACTCGTAAAAGAGAATAAAATGGGAGATCCACTTTCAAGCTCTTTTCCAACCCTTTAAACACAAAAATATTTCCGAGCTCTTGTCATTTCTAACTCATTAACGGATGCAAAACGTCATGCGCCCAGTATACGTTTACCCCTTTTTCAGGCTCAGATGCACTATTTACGAAAAAGGTACTCCTTGACTGAAATGGTCAACCGGTTCTCTCAAGTATCATTTTCTACCTTCTCGGGCTCGAGAGACACAAATGTACGAAAAGGGACCATGTGGAGTTTTATTTTCTGTGTCTTTTTGTTATAGACATTTTTGGGCACTGCAACCCCAATCATACATGTCCATAAACCAAGGGCTCCTAAGTCCCTAAAAGTGTTGCTTCACACCCTAAAGGAACAAGGTCAGTTGATTATATCATCTCCCAGAAGTTCTCCACAAAAAATTGCTTAGAACTGGTCAAAGTTATACCATATAGACTGCCCATTGCAGAGCGTGCGATGCATCTCACCTGCTCAGTGAAAAGGATGCGATGCATACTGGAAAGCCCTTCTGTAGGGTGCGATGGGCGAGAGTAGACAAATGGAAGAGACAGTTTGCAAGGTGGATCGTCATGGAATATTCCAGAAACTTCTCCTGTGACACTTGCCTCTCTGAATTCACCCAGGGATGAGTAAGAGATCATCAATCTCCAAGTGGAATCAAGAACTATCAGAGAGAGGACACTAATCAAAATCCCAGAAGCTGACTCACCCCCCTACAATCATCTATATATGGATCCCTCATCCCAGAGATCCAGAGCCTGGAATTTTGTATCTTGTAAGGAAGTGCTATTGATTTCTTGGTGGAATATCATAGTGTTGGGTGATATAATCTTTTCATGAGGTGAAGAAGGGCTTTCATGCTGGGAGGATGACGCTGGGTCAGAACAATAGGTTAAAATCCTCTTTGCTATTCTTGATATTAATAAAGCTATTCAAGTTTTCCTCCACATTCTTGTATGTTTGATGATATATGCATTTGTGTGGTCAATATATATCTGGTCCTATATTGTTTATGATGGTAGATCTCTGTTCTTTGATAGTACTATGTTGCTTTGATTCCATAGGTGCTCTTTGAAGCTGGGTAGACGAAGGAAAAGCGGCAAGGATCTGTCAGAAGGGAGAGGAAACAAGCAAGGAACCAAGCGCAAGACTGAGGTTGGCTTCCTTTGTTCCCCTCTTATCTACTTCTCATAAAGGAAAGTGAAAGTAGTTTTAGTTTGTTTGTTTCTAAGATAGCTACCAGTCTTAGTGGGACTAGCAGCTCCGAGTGGACACTAGATTTCCCGATAAAAAAATGGCGACTCCACTGCGGAGCGAATAGGTTGTTTGCTTGTCTATATTTGTTTGTTTTATAAACTTACAGACGGAGCCTAAAGTTAAGCCAGCTAGCCTTCAAACTGCATTTGCTATGCAAGTGCAAAGTAGATCAATGCTACTTCAGTCTATCTCCGGGTTTTGTTTATAAACTGAACAATCGATTTGCAAACATCCTAATTGACCTAGTGGTGGCTCTAGTAACCTCATTAGATCAGCCCATGTGATTTCTATTTACTGACTATCATTAGCTCGGCCTAAATCCCTGAACTAAGCTGCAAACTATGACCCGGAACCAAGTTGAAGTCTCGTCCCTGGACCATTGCTCTTTCTCCTCTTGGGAATCTGGATGCATCGCATCTCCCGTGTGCAGTAGGTGCGCTGCATTGCACTTTCCCTGTGTTGCAAGCGCGCTGATCAGATAAGACATCTTCTGCTCTCAGATTTTCGTTTCTGTGTTCACTCTCTTTATCTTTATTCAGGAGTTTTGCTGTCTGTGATCAGTATACCACTGTAGAAACTCCATTCTTTTGCATGATTCCGCCTCCATAGTACAAAGAATTGTGAATGTTTTTGTGTATTGTGCGCCATTTACAGTTTTTTTTTACAAAAAGTAACATAATCAAACTGTCGTCTTTTGATTTGGAAGTGTCGCAAGTGTCGTTTTCAGTCAAAGAAAATAATTCCATTATTCTTGATGGTCGATTATACAGTTACTCTTGTATTTGATTTGAATTAGTATTTTTTCAAGTGTCGAAAGTAGTTTTCAATTCAAAATCGCAAAGTGTCGTCATTATGTTCCTTTCATTTTTGAAGAGAAATTTGTTAGTACTGTCGCTTTGAAAAGATAATTCAGATTTGTACTTAGCATTTTTCTTCTCATTCACACATTAAGAAAGCTGAAAACAAATACATGCATGTGCATTTGCATTTAGACTACTTTTTGGTTTGATTTAGGATAATGCATCTAGTATGTGGTCTCTGCTCTATGTTGAAAGAATATCATCTCTCTTTCTTTAGTAGCTAGGATTTTCATTGTAAAAAGAAGATTAAACGATTGTTTATCATCTTAGATTGCATTTTAGGAATTGTATATCTACATCACGCGGTGAACCTGAAATGCAAATTTCTTAAGAAAGAGCAACTGTAAAATAAATTCAATGAACCTAAAAACTCTTTGGAACCTAACGCACAACATCTAGAAGTCTAGGCTAGAGACGTATTCTGGTGTTGTAAAGCCTAGTAACTATCGCTTTCATTGTTGGTTGGGTGATTCCTCCTCTTTGAGACAACAAGTGCCAGTAAGGACTTGTGCTCCCACGTACCATCGAGTATATATTGGGAGACCACAATAGGCTATATCCTTTATCCATAGGAAGCCGTGTCTGCCACCCTATCGATCGCAATGCACTGAACACAACATTCGGGAAGATTGACTGTCGTACTGTAAAAAGTATTCTACAATTTTGTGATTGGTTTGGTAATCCCTCTGTCTAGATTTCCAGAGTAGTCTCTTTCATTCCTTTTCAGACTCCTTAAAGGAAAAGGTCCATCTAAGCACTTGTCACTTCAGGCTCATTAAAAATCAAATGCAACTAGAGTCATCTTTTGTTTTTTCTCGACTCTTAAAAATTTAAAAAACAAGTTGTGTCAAAGCGTCTAAAATTCATTTAATTCGGAATCATTTTCCCCTTTATTTTTAGTTGATCGAGTAATCCACAATCGTGGAGGAAAGTCAATTGAAACCACATCGTTCGTGGAGACTTACGAGTCAATCATCTTTGTTCACAGAATCAAAACTATTTCGGACAAAGTGAACTCATTTAACTGGTTCAAAGTCCCCTGGTCTGGTTGGAACAAGTGTTCCGACACCCTCGGAGACTCCAGTTACTCCAAACACTTCTGGTATCCCTGCCTTTACAGAAGAAGTTCTGAAACCACTAGAGGATAGTAGAACTGATCCTAGTGTGAAGGTAAACACTTCTATTCTTGAACCGGCTCCATCTGCAGCTGATTTGGAAGGTGTTATTCCCCAAACATCTACCACTGCAGAATCTATACCTTCTTCGGCACCGGAAATATTTTACGAACCTGAAGGTCTACCTCTTCCACCTGGATTGATTGCTATAGAAGAGATTGTGGAGGATCCCCCATCTAGTACTCCATCGCATTTTGGATTTGGGATCACCCTATATCCTTCTTCGTCAGAAATTAGTCTACCGTTATCAGAAGTTCCTGTAGAATCACTAGGAAATCTTTTGGATAGACTAGATATGTCTGAACAACCGTCGACATCTAGGACTATGTCATCTGACACAGCAACGATAGAACTTCCTGCTGTCACTCCAACAATGTTCACCAGCGTACCATCTGTCGCAACAAGCTCTCAATCACTGGATGGAATCCATCTAGGGGTTGTTTCGACGGTATGGTCTGTTCCCATTTGTTCGTCCGGAATAATATCTGGAATCTCTTATGTTGAGTCTCAGCAAATTGATCCTTCGCAATGTCAATTTGGGTAGTCCGGTCCTCAAAGGCAAATCATTCCCTTAAGCACCGGATTACCATCATATGGGGGGCAAAATGCCCTTTCATTGTCTCCTCTGGGAGAACAAACATATGAGAGTTCGCAACAGAATTCAGGTTATGATGGAATTACATCCAATGGTTGGATGCCAATACTGCCTCAACAACCAAGAGTTGTATACTCAATGCAACAAAGTCTGCCTATGTCAAATATCCCCACTACACCGGCTATTGTGATGGTGTCGCAAGTACAAGAGTTACCTGTTGTATGCCAACCTCAAGTCTCTCAAGTTGCAATCCAATAGCCCCTTGTCCCTGCGATGCCACCACAATCATCGATTAGTGGCTCCTTAACTGGAGTGACCCAGGCTCAAATGGGTACCATTACCCCTCATCTTGGTCAAACAGCCAGTATTGGACAATAGCACATGGTCTCACAACCATGGCTAGTGCAATATCAACAACTACAATTCCAGCATGTTTACCAAGGATTTGAACACCAAATATTTGAGATTAATGGGCATCCGTATCTTCAAAACAGTCAACATCAACCATTTCATAATGGTTATGCCCATCAACCTTACCAAAGTTATCAGCATCAAATGTACTATGCTGGTATGCAAAGACCCACTGTTCAGGCAATCCCATCTTATCCTGGGTATGCTTCGCCAAACCTGAATCAACAGTTTCCCTTCGTGGCAACTTTAGAGTTACTAGATATTAATCGGTTAACAAACGAGCCAATCGCTTACGCCCCTTGGTGGCCAGCGATTCCTCATAAACTTCCGTCAGATATCCCTAAATTTAATGGAAATTAGGGTGAAGACCCGTCGAATCATGTGATGACCTTTCATCTGTGGTGTTCCTCTAACACTCTAAATGATGATTCGATTAGGCTTTGCCTTTTTCAGCAAACGTTAACTGGTTCGGTAGCAAAATGGTATATCGAATTGCCTAGAGCTTCATTTGATAACTTCAGTACCCTAGCCACAACCTTTTTAACCCATTTTCAGTTACCCATAAGGTACGAAATGGGAACAGAGCTTCTTACCAATTTCAAGCAAACGACGGCCCCTCACATATCCAATCATATTCATGAGTGGCGACGTCGTCGTAGAATGGTAAAAACTTATGTTCCTGATCAGCTGTTGGATGAATGGTTTATTAAGTCATTGTTACCTTCTATTATAGAAGATGTGGAAAAGGGAGGAGTCGTCACTGAAGAGCAAGTCATTGCTCATGCGCAATATTTAGATTTGATCTATACTCAGTTTGGCACGCTCTACGATACAATCCCTGATGCTCCTAGACCAGAATTTTCTGTTCCTCCCTCTCCTAAATCAAGTAAAGACTCTCATGCCAGGGACGGTGTGATAGGAATGACCAGCACGAAAACCGTAAAGGCTAGGTCGAAGAAGGCCCGTACGGTTTCAGGTCAAAATGCAAATGAAGAACTTCTTGCCTCGAAAGTAAATGCCGTATCGACTGACAAAGGCAAAGAAACCAAGAAACCACGAGGCAAGAAGAAAAAGAAAGGGAAGAAGAAGAAACAAAAGGAGTCGTCCCCTAAAAAATCTTCTGCAAACCCTTTTGGAGATAGGAAACCAAATTGTCCATGCCTTATATGTGCTGAGGATCATTGGACAAGAGAGTGTCCATATAAAGCTGAGCTTAGAAAATTCTTCAAGAATTCAAAGACCTCGGCGGTATTGACTGATCTGTTTCCAAATCCGGGAACAAATCTGGTTGCTAGTGACAATGCTTCCCCGTCCCAAGTGCTAATGTTGTCGGTTTCGAAGCAGCAAAATGATGCTTTGATATTGACAAGGAATAAAGATTACGGGAATCTATAGCTGTCAGACAACAAGGCTAATGATCAACCTAGTAGTTCGACAACAACTTCGACCGAAGTTGTGCCACCCACCATTCCTGAACTAACAATAAAGCCACCAAAGTGAGTAGTACACAAAACAACATTTAATCCTCGTGCCGGAGCAACACAGCATTATAATATAGTGGAGGATCTGGCCCAATCACCACCCGCTATGTCGACACTTGAGGTACTACAAAAATTGTCCCTCCCAAAAGCAAGCTTTATTATCGGTGATAGGTGGGATTGACCCAACGGATTCCAATCTTGTGTCCTTTAATCACAAAGGATATGACCCTCAGTTACCAGCTCAACTAGATTTCCTTATTCAAGTGAAAGCCCTCAAAAAAACTATTCATCGAACAATTATTGATGAGGGGGAATCTACATGTATTATGTCGATGAGTTGCTGGAAAACTTTAGTATCTCCACCCTTGTCGTGATCTTCGACGACATTAAAAGCATTCGATGGATGAACATACACCCCATATGGGATTTTAAGTAACTTGCAAGTCGAACTAGGGATCAAAACAGTAGAAATAGATGTTGAAGTAATTGATGGAAACCTTGATTACAACATCCTACTGGGAAGGCCCTGGATATATGTTATGGCTACCGTTGTGTCGACCTACTTCAGGAAGATTGCATTTCCCTTTCAAGGAGGAATTACAAGCGTCGACCAAAAAACATTTCTCCCCAATAGTTCACAAGTTACGGGAAGCATTTTGATGATCCATGGAAGCCCTCATTCGCTTCAAAATATCGGAGTAGGCCTACTAAAAGACCCTATATTAATGGGGACTTTTTCCCTACCACCTCCAATAAATCTGGCGGAAGTGGCAGCGGTGGGAAATTGCAATATGATATCTTCCATTCAAAAGATATCAAAAAATGATATAGACATGGATCATCTGCAGGTATTGCCTCCAAGCCCAATAGAAATATTGTATCAATCAATGTTTTCGGCATGGGAGGCAAACCCAAATCAACGCACATCAAGCGTTTGGATAGATAGGTCTAAGGAATATGGCACCCCTTCAGATCCTTGGTCGCAAGTACATTTTGCAGACAAAGGAATTGTTCAGTCAATGATGATTGACGGGGCACCATGGGAAGATTACCACCATCGTTCTCATCTTCTGGATTACAACGAAGATACTCCTACTGACCTTCATCATCCATCAATTTTTGACTTTCTATCAAATATTGTAAACACGGTGGATTCCAAACGAAACTTGTCCAATATTGAAGAGACTATCGCCATAAATATCTCGACCAAAACAGATGTTGTAGAGAATATTCATGTCGAAAAATCTTGTTCTCCTTCAGGACTGGAAATATATCACGCTCTTTTTCATGAATTTAGAGATGTCTTTGCTTGGTCGTATGATGAAATGCTAGGCATTGACTCGAGCATAGTTGAACATGAAATTAAGTTGTATCTAGATGTCAAACTGGTATGACAGCGGCTACTGCAGGTGCACCCCAAGAAATCCACTACCATCAAGGCAGAAGTTGAAAAACTTCTCCATGCTGGTTTTATTTACCCAGTTCCTCTAACCGATTGGGTATCGAATATTGTTCTTGTAATGAAAAAGCAAGGAACGATTAGAGTGTGCGTCGATTATAGGGATGTAAATCAAGCTTGTCCAAAAGAAAACTACCCTACACCCTTCATTGACCAGATAATTGATGAATGCGTTGGATGTGAAATTTTTTCATTTATGGATGGATTTTCTGGGTATAATCAAATAAATATCCACCCACAGGACCAGTCAAAGATTGCATTTATTTTTTCGTGGGGCACATTTTCATATCGTAAGCTACCCTTTGGTTTAAAGAACGCAGGGGAAAAATTTTAGAGGGCAATGAATTATGCCTTCCATGACATCGAAAAACATTGTTCAACCATATCTCGACGATCTTCCAGCTCACTCGTGAAAGGGGACCGATCATCCGCAGCATTTGAAAGCGATATTTCTACGTTGCCGACACTACAAGATACGACTCAATCCACACGAATGTGTGTTCTGTGTCAGTTTTGGTCGTTTACTTGGATTTGTGGTCTCAAAGGATGGGATTCGTCTCAACCCATGTAAGGTTCAAGCAATCATTGATTTGCCTCCACCTTCAAATCTGCTTCAGATTCAGAAACTCCAAGGGAAAGCAAACTTTCTGAGGAGATTTATTCCAAATTACGCCGAACTTGCTAAAGGTTATACTCGTCTATTGAAAAAAGAAGTACCCTTCATCTGGGATTAGGTCGCACAAGCTTCCTTTGATGCTTTAAAGGAATCCCTAATAAAAGCATCATTAATGTACGCTCCTGATTATCAAAAAGACTTTAACCTGTATCTGGCTGCAGTGGATACGACCATCGCAATGGTTTTAGTTCAAGAAGACAATGGAATTGAACATCCTATATATTATTTGAGTAAAAACTTAAATGATACAGAAAGCAAGTACTCCTACGTTGAAAAGCTAGCTCTCGCAGCTGTTCAAGCGATACAGAGATTTCGACACTATGTCCTCTTTCGAAAAACTACCATTTTGTCAGATTGCAACCCCATGACTTATATATTGTCGCGACAGTTACTGGGGGGAAAGTATTCAAAATGGATAGCAATTCTACAAGAGTTCAATCTAGAATTTATAAAATCCAAATCGAAGAAATCCTTGGTTTTCGTTGAGTTACTATGCGATCTCCCATTATCGTCCAACGATGCAACATCAGAAGAAGCGATCGTGGACGAATCTTTGTTTCTAATATCTTCAAGTAGTCCCTGGTATGGAGACATAATAATCTATCTCCAAACCAGAACATATAGGTCTAATACCTCCCGCTCAGAACAACGACGCATTCGATACCAAGCAAAAGACTACATGATCATCGGTGATACACTTTACCGTCGTGGTGTCAATACAGTTCTGAGGAGGTGCCTCACCCACGAGGAGGCCGAAAAAGTCCTGAATGATTGCCATTCAGGCACGTGTGGGGGGCATCAATCTGGTTATGCTACGGCACAAAAGATTTTACGAGCAGGATACTTCTGGCCAACAATGTTCAAAGATTGCATAACCGCAGTCAGAAGTTGCCATGCATGTCAAATCTTTGATCAAAAAACCAGAATACCACCCGCACCTCTGCAACTAGTAGTTGTTGTTGGGCCATTTGCCAAATGGGGCATAGATTTCATGACATGTAACCCCACCTCAGCCGGGGGCATGGGTATATCATAGTCGCAGTAGACTATTTTACCAAATGGGCCGAGGCGATGCCTACATTAAACAACAGCGGTGAAATGGCTGCCCTCTTCTTTTTCAATCATGTAGTCTCCAGATTCGGCGTTCCACAGGCCATAGTTACAGATCATGGATCACATTTTCACAATCACATGATGGTTGAGTTGGCTGCCAAATTAGGGTTGTCCCATGACAGCTCTACTCTATATTATCCGCAGGCTAACGGACAAGTTGAGGCAATCAACAAGGTCCTGAAGCGGATGCTGCAAAGGATGATTGGAGTCCATAAAAGGAGTTGGCACCTGATCCTGTACTCACCCTTGTGGGCATACCGGACATCGGTGAGAAATGAAACCGGGTTTACACCCTTTCAACTGGTGTATGGCCTAGAAGCAATCTTACCGGTTCAGTGTGAAATCTCGTCCCTCAAACTCGCGGTCAACCTTCTCCCTGGAACTTTAGAAGAGGGGGCTTGTTTCTTGGAACTAATCCAATTGGATGAAACCCATCGTGATGCCGCTTTGGCTAACGAAGCCCATAAGAAACGAGTCAAGGCGTAGTTCGACAAGAATGTCAAACCCCGTGTCTTCTCAGAAGATGACCTGGTCTTACTTTACGACCAGAAGCTCGATAAATTGGGAGCAGGCAAGTTCAAGTCTTTATGGATGGGCCCCTATATTGTTAAGAGTGTATTAGTAAAAGGAGCCTACGAGTTAGTGGATTATGATGGGATTCCACTGGCGCAACCCCGCAACGAGTTGTACCTTAAGCGTTACTATGCTTGACTGAAGATAGTAACCCCTATGCTTTTGTTACATTTTTGTTTTCGCTAAGGGTAATTGTTTTGGTTAAGTGATCCGCTTTTAAGTTTGTTGCAGATGTCGGACCTATTGGAATCATTTTTTGGATATGCCGACGGAGCAAGTCGTAGTTCGCGGAACTTATATTCTGTGGCCTGGGCCATCTTCGATCCAAGTGGCGAGTTAGTAAGTTTCAGAGGGGTATGTATTGGTCAATCAATGAACAATATTGCTGAATACAACGCGTTGATAGAGCTCCTCTCTGATGCCATCACACATGGCATACACTGACTCATCGTCAGGCTAGACTCACAACTCGTCATCCTACAGCTCACCGGTATCTACTCCGTACGGAATCCAGCTATCTATCACATGTTCCTAAGGGTCAAGATTTTGGAAAGGCAGTTTGATTCTATTCAATATCAGCATATTTCCAGAAACTTAAACACATTAACAGACTCATTAGCAAATTATGTGTTAGATAGACATTTGAAACATTTATAAAAGAAGCATTTCATCAATATTTGCAATGAGATCATGTAACTTAACCAAAATAAGGCTCCGAAAATAAAAAATATATGTATAACTGTTTATGGTTTATACTTAATGTTCTGTAACCAAGAAAAAATTAGTCAAATGACCCAAAACTCAAAATGCTAGGGGGCACCCTAGTCTAATGATGCTGGTGATAACATGTCACCGCCTATGCAATCATGCGTAGAAGCTTAGTCCATCGACTCGGCACGCCAGTAGTATGTCGTTGCAACCTCAGAGGCAGCTCGTCGGTCCTCATGTCCAGAATACCAAGAGTGAGACCCTCAACCTAATCCTGCAATGCTGAAAGAGGCTCACCCACATCAAGGTCACGAAGGATAGCCCTCCCCACAGCCTCTCCTGCTGGAATAGAAGCTGGTGCTCTCAGACATCCTGCTGGCCGAACTGGTCCAATATCTGTATGAACACACGAGTTTTGATTAGTCTTGACAGAAGAAAGAACGAGAACATTATAAAGAATGATAAACAGAGATATGGTCAGAGAATTTACCGATAGCACCCCACTGCTCACCAGCCGGCAACACCAAATCCAGGTCACCCCGGAAATCCATACCAGCATATGGACACTCGAAAAAAACCATCTCCTAACGGTTGAACCACTCGAAGAAGGCATTAGAGAAGGAAACCTGGGACTGGCCAGCATGTCGGGCCATAAGGTCGACCCATCTCTGCATCCGTGGCTCAGTCGGTGGAGGTAAGCTAAGTGAAATGTACTGCGGCTGCATCAGTGGGATCTTTTCCAAGGCGAAAGTGGTCAAAATAGAACCATAGCCAAAGTTCTTGGATTTTCTGCTTTTTACCTTGGTCAGTTGTTCTTTCATCATAGGGAGTACTGCGTCACACCAGTTGAACACCTTTGGTTCAAGGCATTCCAAGGCGTACTGCATATAGGACCTGTTAGCCACGTGAAGAGCCGCACTACCAGCCAGTCTAGAAAAAGTGAACAGAATGGTCCTCAAGGACCGGTCAGTGACATCTCGGATGTTGATCTTACTATCCCTACTCGGCTGAGATCCCTCTCTGCAATACCGGCGAATATAATCTCTCACGGATTCGCCCCCACGGGCGGAACCTGATAATGAGAGAGGGGCACCACGCCTTGATAAACCAGTCAAAAAATAGATGTCCACGACAATCAAGGGGATAGATTTGCCTCTGATTTGAAACACCTAGTTGGTAGGATCCCATGCATCGAGAAAATATTGCAACAAGTTGATTTGTTGCCTCATGCTAGAGATGCGGAAAAACTTGAATAGGCCACAGTTCCGCAGTGCAGTTACCGTAACCGGATCATGTAAAGAAACCATGTCCTCTTCTTCATGCTCGCGTTCTCGCCATGTAACAACCATTTTGCTCTGATGAATCTCTGCAAAACAAGCAAGAGAAGAGTCAGGGTCCTGATTTGGCAAAAAATAGGCAAAAATTCCATGAGAAAATAGTGCAAAAGTTTCCCTTCTCGCGCCCATCGCACCCCAGCAGTGTACTGGGTGAGATGCATACTGACTGGCCAATGGCCAGGCTAGTATGCATCGCACCTTTCGATATAGGAAGGGTGCGATGGAGCCAGGGCGAATTTTTCAAACCCCAGGGGCTCGAAAAAACAGGGAAACATGCTCAGAATTCAAAAAGGAAGGAATGCAACTGAAGAGCTCAGGTTTAGCTCCTACCTGGTCCAGAGGGTGCCGAGAATCGTCCACAGAATCTCCCGGAATTAGCTGGTGAAAATCAAGGGGGAAAACCACCTCCAGAGCTCCAACAAACCAAAGTTCAAATGAAATGGTAAAATGAGGGGTAAAAGCCACTTTTAAATTACTTTTCACGTAATTCGAGTAAAATATTAGTGTTTTAACTCATTTTTCAAACATATATCATTCATTTCTAATCGGTTTGATGAAGCAATTGAACAGGCAGTACAAACCTTTGAAGGAACAAAATGGTTAGTGGTGAAATCAAATAATCAATGACCATTATCACGAGCATTTTTTATGCGAAGTTCAAGCTCGTTAAAAATTAAACCTTAGCAATGAGCAAACGTTCCCCTAGAGTTTAAGCTCATTAAAAAATGAACCAATCCCTGGTAAATAACCATTGTGAATGCATTATCATCAGCTTTTGAGCCCTGGTCATGTTCTTACCATCACCTCCACTCTGATTTAGCCGATCATTCACCTCCATTTGATTGTTTACCCCTTTTGAGGAACAGCCGCAAAGAGTGATCCTGTTAGCCATCCTTGTGATACTGCCGTGATTGGAAAATTCCAAACCTTACCTGGAATCAGCTACTATCTGAAATTAGCACTCGTTCCTCAAAAGACGAGTCTCCTTTAAGCTCTTTTCATCTGACTCGTAAAATATGAAAAGATTGCTGAGCCATTGGCCTCTCCAGCTCATTAAAGCTACCGGGAATGCTATCCCTACTCTAGATTTTAATCTTTTTGGACCTGAGGGATTATTACACAAAAAGATCGAGCGCTTGTTTTGTTTGGCTCTTTAAAATTACCGAAAATTCATCCCTTTCGTATTATTTTATACTTTTTCGGACTTAAGGGATTATATGACGAAAAAGGATTATTGGAGTTTCCTTTACGTCCCTTTTAGACTCTCTAAAATTGAAAAGGACCGAGTTATCTTTGTCGTTAAACTCGTTAAAACTAAATAGCGACAAACTTGTCAATATAGACAAGAACGAGTTTCACTATCGCTAGGCTCATTAAAACATAGCGACGGGTTTTCTCGAAGGGAAAATTATAGAACAAGCATATGTTATCCTCCTCAAGCTTGACAAAAATAAAGAGATATAGGTCAGCAATGACTGGGGAAAAATTGGGAAGAAAACTTGAAGAAACTTTATTGGTAGCAAGTCGCTCTTGAACATGACACTTTCACTCCACATCTGATTTGGGTTGGGTTATTCCGTTCACCAGTCATATCACCATTGGTCCATCGCACCATCCATATTTGGGGTTAATGCTATCAATCCATGTCAGTGTTGCTGGTATGTTCAAGAGAAGTCGCTCAGAGAATTCACCTATGTCTCATCCGCTACAATACATTCATGCTCCATTCTTTCATGACCGCCACCCTAAACCCTGTATCATCATATAGTTTTCATGTCCGAAATCATTTACTCCATTCTGTGTCATAGATATGGGATTCATTAAGGCCCTCCTATGACGGGTCGCTTCTTTTCGACATCAGCTCATTATCCAAGAAGTCGACTTGGGAACAACCCTTTCAGTACTTTGAAGCTTGCATGCCTCAATGGCAAGTTTCTCACTTCTGGCGATAGGTTTACATCAATGGCCTTCGACCGAAAGATTTTGCGTGGTGTTTGACACCAAGTCCCTTTTCACACCACGCGAATTGTACTATAGTACCTTGAGGCACTACAACAAAACAGGCAATTTGCGCCAGATTTAGCACCAGATTTTAGTGCATTTTTTTCTCAATTGGGATGAGTAGCCTGGTGCTAAATCTAGCTCTATTGTACAATTTTTAAAACGTCCTTTTTTGCACCAAATTTTGCATCTTTTTTACGCCAAATTTTCCATCATTTTTTTCATCATATTTTGCACCAAGATTTTCATTTGGTTATACAACAAGTTTTGCTTCTAGTTTTGTGCCATTTTTTGCATCTATTTTTGCATCATTTTTTGCTTCCTCTTTTGTAGCATTCTTTGCTTCTAGTTTTGTGTCTAATTTGCATCAAGTTTTACACTATCTTTGGCATCTGATTTAGCGCATTTTTTTACATCCAGTTTGTGCCAATTTTGCATCTGGTCTTATGACATTTTTTGCTTCTAATTTTGTACTTATTTTTACATCTATTTTGTGGCAGTTTTTCTGCCTTTTTTTATACCATTTTTTCCATCAAATTTTGCACCATATGTTGAATCTAATTTAGTGCCAAATTTTGCATGCATTTTTTGCACCCACTTTTGTGTTTTATTTATCTCCCTTTTTTGCATCCTATTTTGCATCTAATTTTGCATCATTTGTTGCATCCAATTTAGCATCATTTTTAACACCATTTCTTGCATCCAATTTTGCATCCTTTTGAGCATCTAAATTTGCATCCTATGTTGAACCATATGTTGCATCCACCTTTGCATTCCGTTTTGTGTCTATTGTTATGTTCAATTTTAAGCCACTTTTTTCTTCTACTTTTGCATTTGTTTTTGCACCAAGTTTTGAATGATTTGTTGCACCTCATTTTACATCCAATGTTGCATCTCATTTTGCATCCAAATTTGAGCCATTTTTATACCCATTTTTGCACCATGTTTTCTTCTTTTGTGTCCAATTTGCACCATTTTTTATGTCCAAATTTGCATCCTTTTTGGTATCTAATTTTGCATCCTTTTTTGCATCCAAATTCACATCCTTTTTTCTGCCACATTTTGTGTCCACATTTTCATCTCATTCTTCACCTAGATTTTAGTTTGAATTTTCATTTAGTTATGCATCATTTTTGACATCCTTGGTTTCACCCTTTTTTAGTCCCATTTTGCATCTTGTTCTGTGTCTTTTCTTACATCCTTTTTGCATCCTAATTTTACACCATTCTTTGCATCCTCATTTTGGTGTCCATTTTTGCATCCTTGTTTGCGGCAAATTTGGTATCCTTTCATATGCCCTATTTTGTTCCCTTCTTTGTGTCTAGTGTTGCACCCTTTTTTAATTTTAGTTTAAAACCCTTTCTGTGTCATTGTTTGCATATTGTTTTGATGGCTAGTTTAACATCCAGTTCTGCATCCATGGTTAAATCCACTTTTGGCTTCTTGTTTAGAGTTTTACTTTTATTTCCATTTATGACCCCCTCTATGGGTTCATTTTACTAATTTCATTTACATAGTGAAATATATTAAAGTTTCTAAATATCATTTTGATGTAGGATTTAATGCACGGTTAGATGAAAATAAAACCCTCTTAGTTTATCCCAGAAACCTAGGACAAACCAGTTAACAAAAAGTTTGTTCTAAGGCTTAGGATTCTTAGTAGATCAAGATGTAGGGTATAGATTAAGAAAAAGAGAAGGAATTCTTGTGAGTCCTCGCATGCAATTCTTCTTGGATATTTTAGTATAGCTAGGAAGCGCTCCTAGCTAGCTCCAAAGCTAGGCCCTACACATAAGAGAGAGAATAAAGCAACCTTCACATCATAATATCTTGATAATCGAAACTATAAGAAACGTATAAATATTATTGAATAAATAAATATAAACCAAAATCCATGCATCCATTAGCTAAAGAGAAGAAGTAAAGAATGAATAGAAACATATATAAAGAAGAACAACTGATCTATATTGATAAAGGAGTTGCAGGAAAGTTACAACAGTCAGATGTAGTTGCAACAACACCTCCCCCAACTCCTAGCTCTAAAACTCTCCCTCTCAAGATAGATCTCAGCAGCGCGACAATACAAGAATTCCCATCATTTTTAAATGGCCAAGCTTCCAATATATAGGAAAGTGAAGCCTATGAAGATTTCAAAAATTCCTCATTAGTTCAATTTTAGAAAAATCTTTTGGGTGAATAATGTTTCCTCATATAAAAAAGACCTTTTCCACATTTTAGATGCTTTTTTGCTTAGGAAAAAAACTTGCCCATGCTTTATGGCTCTTTCCCGCTTTTGTATGCTTTTATTTTTTAGGAAAAAGCTAAAGATGAGGATAAAGAGATCACATTCCACCATATGAGTTTCTGAAAGTGAACAAGAGTGTCAAATTCAAATTCTAGTTTTCTTATGTTTCAGTTTTTTTTTAATAGATATATATATATATATATATATATATATAGATATATATCTATATAGATATATATATATATATATATATATATATATATATATATATATATATATATATATATATATATATATAGTTTTTGGTATTTTTTCTTTTGAGAAAAATGGATTTTAAACATTCCATTCATGCTAAATTTGTGATTTTATGATAGGAGTTTAAATTATATATAAAAAAAGTAACTTAATGCCATGTGTTGTGTCGCTATACATCTCTTCCTTGCTAAGTTATAGAATGTGCTTCGGTTTTCTTAATGCAATAAAACTAATTATGTTCTTCATGATATCTTGAAATGTTCATCTTGAACCAGGCTAATAAAACAATAAAGCTAAAATAGGTTTGCCTTTGTCCTTTGTAGATCTTTGTCCCCATTAATATTGGTCTTAATAGATTAATTGTCTTATGGTGGCCTTGTGTGGTCACTTCCATTAGTTGCATGCTTTATAGTTTTCTGTTAGTGACATTTTTTAGGCTTGATAATATGTTATTTAATTTATCAAAATGCATTATTATCCATATTATTGTTAAATATTAATATTAAATATGTTGGTTTTTTAGCATGGTTTAGCAAACCGTTCCCAAAATGTTTATAGATTGTATTTTATAATGCAATGATTCATTGCTTGATGAAATTGTTTTGGATATTTTTTTTAATGATTCATTGATTGATGAAATTTTTATGGATATTTTTTTAGTATATTAAATTGTATGTGATAAAGTCAAAATTCACCTCTTTTTTAGATTTTCATTGGTCAATTTCCCTTAAGGCCATCAAGTTCACCATTCGGTCCCAAGTTAAGGAAATATAGGATTCATGAAGTGGAATTGTCCAAGCACTTAAATCTTGAGACATGTTTTTTTAGTCACATTATACTTCCTTTCTGTGTAAATTCTCGATGAAAATAGTCTCATGGAACATGAGGGGCCTCAATAGTAAAGGAAAACAAAGACTCCTAAAAGAAAAATGGTACGCAAAGCACCCATCAATAATGTTGATATAGGAAACAAAAATATTAAGTGAGGTTCTACCTCATATAATTAGAAAATGGGCGAGGAATTTCCAAGTAATAGTGATTGATGCTTAGAGATACTTGGGTGGAATGGTTATTAATTGAAATGATCAAGACATCAAGGTTACCAATATGTTTACCTGTTTTCGCATTATGACAATACAATTTTAGTTATTTGACATCGAGGACTACTACCATGTATCCAATGTCTATGACTCCAATATTGCAAATGTAAAACCTCTATTTCTCAATTATATTTCTAGCACAAGTAATTTATACTCCTCATTTCCATGGATTATTAGGAGTGACTTCAGTATTATCAAGTGTCTCGAGGAAAAAAAGGATGAATCACAATGCTTAATAAGATATTTTGTAAGCTATACCATTAAAGCCATAAAGTAGTCTCCATTAAAGTTTTCAAGCAATGAGTCTCCAACCCACACATGTGGATCAATGAGATGTAATACATGTGTGTGTGGTGACTAACTTAATACAATGTTCTAATAACCCCAAAAACTTATGTATTTCACTCCGTCACATAAATTGACAGTAGTTTGACATAAGTAAACCAAGAGTAGACGTGAAACCCTTAGGCAACAAACATTCCCTAGATCCTCAATTAGGTGCTTAAATGATGAAGTGAAAATGCAAGGAGAAAAGAGGACTTCATGATTTAATCATCACAAACATGTGATCAAGTGTGATTAGGAGTGTATATATTCATATATTTTCCAAAAAGGGAGTGAATACATGAGTTACCATTGATTAGGCCTTATTTTTCTTTCTTTTTAATTTTCTTATATATAGGACTTAGGGAATAAGGTTTTCATAAGTTTGGCACAACTCATAGATATAAGATTTACATGAATTTTCTCTTCAACCTTAGAGTTTAGACTTAGATAAATCAGTATAGTGTATCTTTAATGATTTTGGCTTTTACTTTTTGATTTTATTTCATCACAAATGACAAAAGGGGAAATATTTTGCCACAAATCTATGAATGCTCAATCATAAAGGCGTCATGTGATGAAAACAAATTAATGATGTTATTCTCTATGAAAATGATGGGTATTCTTGAGAAAATCTTATGCTTGTGGATGTATCCTCTCTAGTTGAGAGGGAGTGAGGGTAGACACCATATTATCCATGTGTCATGTACTATGGCTAGGACTAACAATCGTAAGCCTAGTAAAAACACTAGTAGGGAGAATGGTGGATTGGATAAACATATGGGATCAATATTCTTTGAGAATTTGGACTTTGACTAGGACTAATCGCCATAAGTCAAGTACATTAATCCAAAATAAGAATAGTCATTAGGATTTACATTTCCTGGCGTCAAATATTATGATAGTGGATTAGGAAATGATCATGTGAAGACATATCTGGTGAACATCCTGGTGGGGTAAGTACCTAGAGAGGCAGTGGTGTCCAAATTTATGCCTCCCAACATTTTTCTTTGATCTAATGGAGAGATAAACTTGTTAGTCAAGGCCTTACTATTTTGACAATGTTGGCTATGATGATGTAAATCATCATTGATGCTTATCAATCCAGATCCCTTCTTATATGAATATTTCAACTTGAGAGTACTTTTTTGTCTCATTATGTTTAGAGGGAGGGTCATCATCTTCATTATCGCCATCATCACCACCATCACCATCATCATTATTGTCATCATTTCATTATCATCATAATCACCATTCATGTCATCATCATCGTCATCGTCATCATCATGATTATTCACATTGTCGTCAATTGTTAATAATTATAGGTATCATAAGAAATATCATCAACCTAAAAAATGTTATGAGTGCTCAAAAAGGGTTGTTAGGACACATGATATATGCAAGAGAAATAACAACTTTATTTTTTAGAGATGATCTATGATCATCATCATCACTACCATTATCATCGTCATTATAGTTGTCATCATCCCCATCATCAAAACTAATATAATTTTTATCATAATTGTTGTCATCGTCATCATGAACATCATAATCATCATTCATGCCGTTATTGTTGTTGATGATGACCAAGATGAAAATAATGATAATGATCAGATAATGATGACTTGGAAGATGACACCAAAGATAATTATTATGATTATGACCATGACAACATTTAACAATTGGGAAGAATGGCCAAGGTCATTAGCATCATCATCATCATTGTCATTTTAACTCCCATCGTCTTTATCATCTTTGGTATTATCATAACAATCGCAATTCATGTCATCGTCATCATCTTCATTATCATCATCATTATAATTATTGACATTGTCATCAGTTGTTCATAATTTTAAATGTCATAAGAAATATCATCAATGCAAAAAATATGATGTGTGTTGGAAAAGGCATGCAAAAGTGAACAAAAAAAATGGGGGTTAAAATAGACATAAGTTTGGATGAAGAGTGGACATAACATAAGTAGATGCAGAACAAGACACAAAAATGGATGAAAAAGTAGATGCAATAGTTGATGCAAACTTGAACACAAAATAGGATTCAAACATGGATGAAAAAGTGGAAGAAAACATGGGCACAATAGTAGGCATAAAACTTAGCATGAATTGTGGTGAAACAAATGTGGATACACCAATGAATGTAAAAAAAAAAAATACACAAACTTGAATGCAAAAAGGATGAAAACTTGGATTAAAAAAGGGATGTAAACATGGGCCAAATATGGGTGCAATAGTGAACACAAAATTAGTTGCAAAATTAGACGAATCAAAAGTGAATGTAAAAGTAGATTCGAAATGGGATGTAAAAAACATAAAAAATATTTGATGCAAACTTGGACACAAAAGAGGATGAAAATGTGGATGCAATAGTGGAAGAAAATGTGAGTTGCAACGATAGGCGTAAGATATGGCATAAACCATAGCACAAAAAAAGTGGATGAGAAAGTGGATGTAATAATAGACACAAAAAAAGATGCAAACTTAGATGCAAGACAAGATGCTATAAGGGATGTAAAAGTGGATGCAAACATGGGTGCAACATGAGAAACAAAATTGGATGCAATGGAAGTACATGCAAAAGAAGATACAAAATGAGACGTAAAACCCAACAAAAAAGTGGATGCAATATTTTATGCAAAAGAGGATGCGAAGATGGATGCAAAATTTGAAGCAAACGTGGGTACAATAGTAAGTACAAAACATGGCACAAATTGTGTCACAACAAAAGTGGATGTAATGATAGATGCAAAAAAAGAAGCAAATGAAGATGAAAAATAGGATGCAAAAATGGATGTAAAATTGGGCATAAACATGGGTGCAACAATGGATGTAAAATAGGATGCAAAATTTGATGCAACAAAATTCTATGCAAAAGTAGATGCAATACAAGACAAAAAACCTGATACAAATCTTGATGCAAAAGTGGATATAAAAAGGGATTAAAAATAGATGTAAAAGTTGATGAAAACCTAGATGTATATCAGGATGCAATCGTGGATGCAAATTTAGAAACAAAAAAGGATACCAAGGGAGGTGTCAAACTAGGTGCAAATTAAAATGGATGTAATAGTGAACACAATAATAGATGAAAAAGAGGATGTAAATATGGATGCAAAACAAGATGTAAAAGTCAATGCAATAAAAGCAGATGCAAAACTAGACACAAACCTTAATGCAAAACTTGGCACAAAGGGGATGCAAGAAATATGCAAAAATGGATGCAAAAAATGATTTAAAAAATGATGCAAGAGATGATGCAAAAGTTGATGCAAGTGTAGGTGCAAAAAGTGGATGCAATAGAGGATGCAAAAGTTTGTGAAACAAAATTGGGTGCCAAACTTGATGCAAAACATGGTGCAAAGGATGGCACAAAACCTGGCATAAAACCTGGCGTAAAACTTGGTGTAAAATCTGGTGCAAAACCTATTACAATACCTGGTGCCAAACTTGATGTAGGACTTGGTGAAAAACTCGGTATAAACTTTGCATCAAGTTTTGCACCATATTTGATAAATGGACACAAATAGCACCAAAAATGGTCTCTAGACGCAAAAAATGAAGCAAAAAGGGATGCTAATCACAGGGTTTTGTTGTAGTGAGGGTCATCATCATTATCAGTGATTCCTCTCGCGCTTGTTAACAGCTTACATCATTGGCTGGTAATCAGGTGATGTCTTTCCATTTTCGACTCCAGAACATCTTTCACATGGATCGACTTGTACTCCGAGTGAAGATTGGATGAGTTTGAAGTCCCCAGATCTAGTTTCATCCATCCAGGCTGCGATATATTCAGGAAAATAAAGACATCAAATGTACATCATTGCTGCACAGATGATCATCCAAATCAAAGGATGATGACTCTATCAGAATCATCAGTCTACCACACAGACGGTTTTCTATCTTATGCACATGAAAATGAATTTATAAAGCTGAGCATGGGAATGCCCGCCTCAGCTAGATCATGAGAAATATTATGAAGATAATGTATTATATTGTATCTTATTACAGGTCGCCTTCTAGCTCGAAAAAACTTTGAATCCTCATGATAAAGCATTTCACCCGACATCAAAAGATTAACGACCTCATGCTTTAGGGGGCAACTGTTATAGACATTTTTGGGCACTGCAACCCCAATCATAGATGTCCATAAACCAAGGGCTCCTAAGTCCCTAAAAGTGTTGCTTCACACCCTAAAGGAACAAGGTCAGTTGATTATATCATCTCCCAGAAGTTCTCCACAGAAAACTGCTCAGAACTGGTCAAAGCTGGACCATACAGACTGCCCAGTTCAGAGCGTGCGATGCATCTCACCTACTCAGTGAAAATGGTGCGATGAATACTAGAAAGCCCTTCTGTAGGGTGCGATGGGTGAGAGTAGACAAATGGCAGAGACAGTTTGCAAGGTGGATCGTTATGGAATCTTCCAGAAACTTCTCTTGTGACACTTGCCTCTCTGAATTCGCCCAGGGATGAGTAAGAGATCATCAATCTCCAAGTGGAATCAAGAACTATCAGAGAGAGGACACTAATCAAAATCCCAGAAGCTGACTCACCCCCCTGCAATCATCTATATATGGATCCCTCATCCCAAAGATCCAAAGGCTGGAATTTTGTATCTTGTAAGGAAGTGTTGTTGGTTTCTTGGTGGAATATCATATTGTTGGGTGATCTAAGCTTTTCATGAGGTCAAGAAGGGCTTTCATGCTAGGAGGATGACGCTGGGTCAGAACAATTGGTTGTAATCCTCTTCGCTATTCTTGATATTAATAAAGCTATTCAAGTTTTCCTCCACATTCTTGTATGTTTGACGATATATGCATTTGTGTGGTCAATATATCTCTGGTCCTATACTGTTTATGATGGTAAATCTATGTTCTTCGATAGTACTATGCTACTTTGATTCCACAGGTGCTCTTTGAAGCTAGGTAGATGAAGGAAAAGTGGCAAGGATCTGTCAAAAGGGAGAGGAACCAAGTGCAAGACTGAGGTTGGTGTCCTTTGTTCCCCTCTTATCTACTTCTCATAAAGGAAAGAGAAAGTAGTTTTAGTTTGTTTGTTTCTAAGATACCTACCAGTCTTAGTGGGACTAGCAGCTCCGAGTGGACACTATATTTCCCAATAACACTTTTTCAAACTCCCTGAACATGAAAAAGATACCCAGTTGCACCTTTGTCGGACTCATTAAAATATTAAATGACATCGGATTCATCACCATGAAGAACATGAGCTTCTCCTTCCTAGGGATCGTTAAACTTACTAGTTCGGATTCATCCGAAGGATGGGCTTACAATGCAAGCATATGCTATCCCCTTCAAGCTTGTGATTAAAAAATAATTGGAGTAACTGCCAGGAATGGTGGGGGGAAATTTGAAAATCCAATCAGTTGTGTCGGCAGCTCCCTCTTGAACATGACACTTTTTGCTTCATGTTGGGTTGGATCTCCTCCTCTTTATCATTAACCTTCCTAGGTTGGGTCGTTTATTTTTACCTTCCTTTTAATCTCTGCCACGTCATCATGAACACCAATCCTATGGATCTAAAATCTGCCAAAAATCTAATCATGTCACCGATATGTTCAAGAGTTGTCCTTCTACAGTTACACTTACCCCTGATTCTCTGTATCATCGAAAATCATTTTGCATCCCTTTGTCTCGTGTCGATGATGTGGGATACATCATGGTCCTCCTTTGACACGGTTGCTTCCTATGAACTTCAACTCATTATCCACGACGTTGACTAAGAGACTCCCTTCCATTACCTTAGAGCTTGCATGCCCTAATGGCAATTTCTTCACACTCAAAGACAAGTTCACATCATTGGCTTTCAATCAGGTGATTTCACGGGTGTTCGACTACAGTTCCTTTATTCACATTTTGTGAATTTTGTTGATAGTACCTTGAGGACCATTATCATTATTGGTGGTTTCTCTCGCGCTTGTTAACAATCTACATCATCGGCAGGTAATCAAGTGATTTTATAGCATGTTCGACATCAACACATCTATTCACATGTTAGAATCTGTACTTTGATCGGTTCGTGTTGGAGCGCAAGACCCTCAGCTCAGATTACAAAAGTCCAGGTTTCAAGGTGAAGTGACTTGATCATGTTGATATACATGTATCTTTTAGATGGGTGGCAGACCATACCATGAGTTGCCATATGTGATCCTTCTCATTATTGGATGGTTACGACCATACCTTAGTTTCGATATGATCCTCTTTATCAGATGGTTGCGCCCGTGCCTGGATTCATTTACATGATCATTCTCTGGATGGTTGCATCCATACCATGATTCATGTATCATTTGATAGAGTTTTCAGTTATGTATATGTATCTATTCTTTCTTGCAAGTTTTCCGACGGCAGACTCCGGTTCCCCGCACTGATTCATAAATCATTTCATCCCTCACTCTAGTTCGGCCTTCACGCTTTAGGGGGCATCTGTTACACAACATTTTGTCACTGTCCCTATACTCCCCGTTCCATGATCCTGGAGGACCTCTACGGTAAACCTTACATGCTTCCCCTTCATGAAGAATCTCCCATTATGTCCCTCTTCATGACCAAAACAATTCCCTTTTGCATCATTTCCCAATAATCTTCTATTTTTCCCAGTTTACAAGACTAACGCTAATGACCAGTTTCCTCCTCGTGCCAACATGTAGGGATTAAAATTGTCCCTAGTGTCAACTAGAGTGACTGAGCCTTGTTCCAGTCGTGCTGATCCTATTTTGGAAAGTTTTTTAAATAAGGAGTTGAAGCTTCTAGATCTAGAAGCTTCGTAATAGAAGTATGGTAAATGGTTGGGCCGGATGGAGTCGAGGATGTCAGTTTGGGCTCCTTTCCATATTAGGATGGAACTACCTCAAGAGATAATACCTTCTCCCATGAGAAAAGGAACCATCTCCCATCCATTCATGCTATATAAACCTCCCCTTTTCCCAAGCACAAGTTAGTGTTAAGTGTTGGTGTGCTAGTGTTAATTAAGTTTGGAGTAATCAACAAGTTATTCATAGTTGTAGCTCTCTAGTTGTGTGTGAGGGAGAAGTGTGAATTTGGTTTAGTGTGAAGAATAAATGGAAGAGCCTTAAAACTACCATTGTTGAGGCCATTGTGGAAAGCTAAGGGAAGTGTGTGGGAACCTGGATTTGTCGGAGGAGAACAACAACGTCAAGACAATAGTTGTAATCTCTTCTTGATTTAATATATATGCAACTATCGATTGATTTCCTACATAATGTGTCATCTCACATGTTTATGTCTTAATGTTTCTTGACTTGTTAAGTAGGTTTAATTACAATTTGTCTATTATCACGGTTGTTGTTTATTGTTGTTTACTTGTTTCAGGTGTTCGAAGAAGGAAACGGGAGATAGTTGGAGCGAGCAAGCAAGGTCATCACCAAACGCGATAAGCGTACTAAGAGGTAGGCCCTCTTAATTGGTTCTAACCTAAGGAAATCTTCCATATAATGTCTTGTTAGTGGCTAGACCCACTATCGAGCTAAAGGAATTGTTTGTGTCCGCACTTAGAATTTTACTTCACCACACCTAGGTCATAGCATTAGCCCCTTGCTAGTAGAGATTCTTGGGTAAAAATATTGGCTTCCTTCTGGCAGTGATTTTGGGTTGAGATAGGCTCCTTGATATGGTTCCAGGTTGAGCAACACTCCTTGATGTTGTTCAAGATTATTATATTCTCTCTTATGTTATTGAGGATTGTAGCTTGGGCTCCCCTCCTATGTCAAATTATTCTTCTTTTAGATTCAAGAGTTTTCAACATATGATCAGAAATACAAAAACAAGCAGAGTTATGCACAGGGATGAGAATATATGAGCAGATATGAGCAGAGATGAACAAAGACAGAATTTGGTGACGATGATATACTTGAGATGATACATATGTTGTAGTCGGTAATTTTTCCCTAGCTGAGAGGGAATGTTAATTTTTGGCAACTCAAGGACAAGTTCCCTCCTTTAGACAATCTTCCTCATCAATAAAGACCCCTCCTAGCCCTTGGAATTATTTAATTTAGGTAAGGAGAAACATATTTTAATATGGAAACCCACATGTGCACAAAAAGGATAGGTCGGCCAAAAAAGAAATTGGACACCCATGGATGGCTATAAATACAATTCAAGTGACCCTCATTTGGCCATCATCATCATCACTCTTATTTCTTTAATTTGGCTCACACAATTCTAAAGTGGTTTACAGAGTACAACTACGAAATTGCAGGGTCTAAAGTTTGCGCGTGAGATCTAGGGTTTTGATTTGTAGCCATAGGGTTGCCACATGGGATTTTCGGTTGCAACCACAAGCACGTCGGCTTATTTGTGTGGTTGGATGTTTTCAACCACATGCACATACACTCTCTTCATGCGGATGGAAAATAGGGTTTCATGTCATCAATTGACCGTAAATTTCATCAGTTGACCGCATACTTCTAAACCAGGGTTTTGGTTATTAGTATTGTTGGGTTCATCACTTGGATGTTGTTTAGTTTATTTTCCTGGATATTTTTGTGGTTGAAGATATCGATCATTGTACTCTCTCTTTTTTAAGCATTTTATGAAAATATAATAAGAAGAATAATTTGAAATGGTTTTCCCCCTTGTGGGGTTTTCCCTGGTCTTAGACCAATCCTAGTGTTTCTATGTGTGAATGTTTTTCTTCTATTGTTCCTTTATGTTCTATTACATTATTGATGATATTGTTCTTTCTACATAATTTCATATGTTGTTGAATAATGTTATAATGTTGAGGGGTGAATCCAATGTATAAATGATGAAATGAAATTATCTAAATCAAAGAACACTATATCCCTAAGAAAAATTAACATTTGTTTAATAAGGCATTGATCTACATCTCCTGAACCTACCTCTTTACTTTCTCATTTTCCTATGACGTCTTTGTTTAGAAGATTGGATCCTAGAATTAAGTCTATATGATGGCTAATTCTTCTAACACAAGGCAAATTGTTTGGTAAATCATCAACAATTATATACAAAAACTCATCCAACATGCTTCTTGATCTGAAATCGATCATAAACAAAAATTGTAGAATTGAATATTTGCCAACAATGAATTGATTGTTAACTTTAAATGCTAAATGTGGAAGGCTGAAGGAAAGCAATTGAATTAAGACTTAATCAAGAACTTAAGAAGCATAATTGAAACATGAATTTGCAGCAAAAATAGAGATAGAAGACAACAAAATTTGATTACAGAGTTCATCCCTGATGGACTGCATCTCCAAGTCCGCTTTCAAGATGGACGTATGATTTTTTAAGGATTGATCCAAGGAAGTATTTACACAAAAAAAACACCAAAATGAATGTGCACATGGGCACTTCTGGTCTCTGTCAACATAAATCTCTATCTACTAGCTTTCCAGTTCCCAATTCTGCCTCCAGACGGCCAAGATACACTGAAAACAAGAATTGCCTCTCTAGCTCAGCATCTTCACACAAGTCTCAAAACCACTCTAATGCCTTTTACATGAGCATAAGGATGAATTTACAGTCCCCTAAGGTTCACTTGAACTCCCTCAGCCTAAGATAGGCATGTATGTGCTGTATTGTATGTAGAATGCCTCGGTCTTGTCACCTTGTGACACTTAGGCAAGAGGTTACATGGTGGTTCATTTAAATATTGAACAAACATAAAAAAAACCCAAATATAACCTTTGGTTTAAACAGACCTGTAGGTGGTCAGGCTAAATGCATGGAAAATGTTGACAGCTGGCATGTGAACGTTGCGGTCTAACCATAGTCTGCCATCTGCATTGTTTATCCCTGCAGTTCCGACAACCATTGCAGCTTCCACCTGGCGGTTCCGACATGGGCTAAACCCCTGTTCACATGCTACATAACCTCCGACAGTTACAAACCTCTGCTGGTCTCCAAACTTCACAATAACATAACCCCTTGTTGTTGTGTTCACATGCCATTGTCTGATGGTTCCGCTACTGTCTGACCTGCACAGTTAACAACGCAATGGTTTTTGCATTTGATTTTTAAAATATGGTCCGCTAAGTGGGCTTTATATGGTTTAAGCCTTAGGTTTTGTAACATAGGTTTAGTGTTAGGACTAACACCTTTGCCACTTAGCATTTAGGACTTAGGTTATGTAGTATAGGTTTATAATCTTAGGTTTTTAGACCTTAGCTTAGGATTTAAACCCTTTTTTACATCACCATATAAAAAAACTATTACAACTAATATTGTCACATCATGACAATAATCTTCAAACACCATAACGAAAAACTAGACCATTTTCACCATGAATAAGTAACCAACACCGGACACTGAAGAAAACTGGTGAAGTTGAAGATGAACTGGACTTTCAAATGGCGATTGATTAGTCGAAGAATGTAAGGCTCGATTGTAAGCATGTTTCATATAAGGTAAAGATTCATCCCATAACTTAGGATGTTTACTGCAGTAACCTCAGAGAATATCTATGATTGTTCTGTTCACCACTTATATCTGTTCGTCGGTCTGTGGATGAAAATTTGTGATCTTCTTCAGCTTTGTGTCCATGAGTCCCCACAAAGTGGATCAAAACTCTCCTACAAAATGAGTGTCTCGATTAGAAATAATGGAATTAGGTAACCCAAAATGAACCCATACTTGTTCGAAGGACATCTTTGCAGTCTATTCAGCTGTCACTTGCTTTTTGCATGGAACAAGAATGCACATCTTGTTGAATCTATCAACCAAAACATACATGTAATCATGCCCTCTCCTAGACATAGGACGTCCTCCAACAAAATCCATGGAAATGTTATCCCATGGTCGCAAAGGAACAGGAAGTGGCATGTACAAACCGATCTTTTGATTGCTTGGCTTGCTGGTCAAAAACATCACACATACTTTAATTTACTTAACAAATGTTTCATACATGCGAGGCCAGTAACAATACCTTTGAATTTGTGCCATTGTCTTTCTTACTCCAAAATGTCATGAAATGCAAGAAGAATGTGCTTCCCGAATAACATGTACCCTTTCTGTCTGTGGTATGCACAACTTACATAGATGATATAACAACCTATCATGAATATGATAATTGACTTCGTCCACCTGAGCACCATGAGTTAGTGATTCATAAATATCTTTGAAATTAGCATCTATACTATATTGTTCTATATAACTTTCATGTTTTAAAGAACTATTCTGCAGCACTACTGAAGCATTCAAAGATGGTCTAGAAACCATATCAGCTACTTTATTTGTGACACCTTTCTTGTACTTAATTACTAAGTGAAATTGCTAAAGAAATCCCATCCATCTGTAATGAAGAGATCGTTGCAACTTAGTTTGAGATTGAAGGTACTGAAGTGGCTGATGATCTGTGTGAATCACTATTTCCTTGCCCATTAAATAATGTTTCCATTCCTTAACATTTTCAACCAAAGAAAATAGTTCTTTATCATATGTCATATAATTCATTACTCCCTTAGAAAAAGTTTCATAATGAAAACAAATTGGTTTCCCTTTTTGAAGTAAGACTACACCCATGTCATAACCACTAGCATCTGTTTCAATTTTTAATGGCTATTGAAAATCCGGTAAAGCTAAGATTGGTGTTGTGACAATTTTTTGCTTAAGTGTATCAAAATATTTTTGTTGTTTTCCTCCCCACTGAAAGGGAACTTTAGAACCTATTAAAGCATGTAACAGTGATGCAATCAAAGAAAAATGAGTAGTAAATTTCCTCCAATATTGAATTGCACCTATAAAACTTCTAACTTCACTCAAATTCTGTGGTCTTGGCCACTTAAAAATCACATCGATTTTAGCTAGATGTATTTTCAAACGTCCACCTCCAACTATGCAACCAAGATAATTCAGTGAAGTTTTCCCAAACTCACATTTGGAAAGTTTAAGGTACAATTTTTCCTTGTGAAACACTTAAAAAACCTATTTAACATGCTTAACATGCTCTTCCATACTTGAACTGAAAATCAGGATATCATCTAAGTAGATTATGGCAAATTTATCACTTCTAACTTATTCAGGAAAATCATCTAAATTGGTTCTTGTAAGGATTAATACATGAGGATTCCCAATTAGAGAAAAGTGTACCTTCTCTTTCTTTACTTCCTCCAATATTTCTTTCTCCCGGGATCAACTTGATCTTTGTCTCCTTTATCTAGAAAAGGAAACAAGGTATGTTTCTTACCATCTTTCTCAAGAGTATATGTGTTCTTCATGCCATCACGGATAGATTTCCTATCATATTTCCATGGACTCCCCAACAAAACATGTCAAATGTCTAGTGGAATCACATCACACACAATTTCATCTTTATAACTTCCAATTTGGAATTCTACCCCACATTGTTCATTAAGTACATCTTGATGGCCTTTTTGCAACCATGATACCTTGTAAGGATGAGTGCCTATTGTTTTCTTCAAATTTAAATTCTCTACTATTTCAATGGAAACTAAATTGTCTATACTACCACTATAAATCACAACTTTGCAACACTTACCTTTAGATTTGCACATAGTCCTTCATATACTTATCCTTTGAGTTGTTCTTTGACTCCCTTCTCTACTTTGATCAACACTCTCTTCATCAATAGAGACTCCCCTGATTTTGGAAATTCTTCAATTGCAATTATATTCTCATTCTCCTCCTTTGATTATACAACATGAGAACATCTTTGACCTAATTGTGCATTCTTACAACATTCCCAAGACATATCTCTTATTTTCCTAGATCTAAAACATATGGGATGATACTCTCTCCTTGACCTCTGCCTCTAAAGAATGATCATCTTCTTCTTGAATCACCTTCTCTTGGTGATTGGTTGCTGGAGCTTCCTCCTTCTCTTACATATGGAATTTTCCTCTTCAACTCTCCTATCCTTTGCCTCTCACGAGACTCCTTTCTCGTTTTCTTTTAATTTTCTTCCATGCAATCTTCTCTTCTGCCTTCAATCCATCTTGGTACAACCTAGGCTACAAGCTTTCGAGATGGCTCACTAACAGATCCAAATAAGGGAACTAAACTAATAGGAATGGCTCACAAGGAATGGGTTATGCATCCTCAACAGTTTTCAAAGATAACAAGGTGATCTCATCTCGAATATCAATTATCAAACCATTTATTTATCTAGCAACTTTCTTAGCGTTATTTTCTACGTGACGAGCTCTAATATTTAACTTGTATAAATATTCAATGTATTCTCTATCTGACATGGACTTCTATATAAGGTTTTTTAATTGTTTAAAATGATTGATTTCACAGTCCTTAGGTAGGAATTTACCTTTAAGCTTTGCCACCAATTCTCTCATAATCTTTAATTTTGGACTTTCCTTTTCTCTTTTGTTCAACTTGTATCTTATTCCACCAGAGGGTTGCATGGCCTTTGAGTTTGGTCACTGCATATTTTACTCACTTATCTCCATCAACATCTTCATAGTAAAATTACTTATCTAAAGAATTTATCCAATCCATTAATTCACCAACATTCAAGTTATCTTCATACAGTGTATTGAAGGTGTTGGACCCGCCAACATTTAGGGGATCTCCCCGATGTGAAGTCCCAATCAAACCTCACACTGTTTGGTATAGAAGTCCAACCTTGTATAAAGGCTCGGTTGTCAAATCTTAAATATTTGTCTTGGCTCTAGTTGTCAGCACAAGAGAGTGATGCAATGGTGTCTTCGAAAAGCAAGGGGAGTGTGCTTAGTGAGTGTGAAGTGAAACTGTGTCGATGTTCTTCTATTACAAAGGGGTGAGAGAAAAGTGAGCCTCTAAGTGAGAGGTAATAGTACCACCCAGGAAGAGACACACATGAAATAGAAAGACCTGTCTAACATCTAGTGGAATAGTCCATAGTGGATGCGATAGTCGTTACAACCAAAAAACAAGGAGATATTTGTCTAACATCTAGCAGCACAGCAGATGCGACAATCGTTACAACCAACAAACAAAGAAAGATATGTCTAGTATCCTGCAGAATATTCCAAAAGGATGGGACAGCGATAAAAACCATTACATTACATCCTCAATAAGATAAGCACTAAAATAACTAAAATAGTTCAACTATCTTAGTACATGTGAAAGAAAACATGAAATAAAAACGTCCATAAAAAAGTCTTACAAAAATTCATAGTTCATGCATGAATAATGTGTTGGCCTTAAAAGGCTTATGTTATTAAGCAAAAGTTCCAAGACACATGTTTACAATGTACATCACTAGCCCCAGTAGTGGGACATTGGAGTCACTCCTTGCTCCTCAAAGAACTAGTTGATCTATCTAATTCCTTGTGGGAGGAGCCAAGGTGAAAAGTCCTTTGCTCATACAATGAGGGGATATATATAACCAAGGGGTGATGCTTACCCCTTGTGAATCTTTGACTACCCTCATAATTGTTCAACTTCCTATGACTTTTTAACTTACATGAATCTTCATATTCAAGTGTGTCCTTTAAACTTCCACTTTACAATATATTTGATTACAATATACATGGTCCACACAAATGATGTGGCATATGAAAACTCATGACATGAATTGACATGACACTGTTGACATGTACTGGCTTGATGATGTGGTGATGTCAAGTCACTATTGTTGTTGAGTGTTATATGTCTTCTTGGATATGCTTTCTCTTCTCCTCTGCATAGCTTGGTGATGCGGGATCTTCAATGATATTAAGTATTGGACAGTAGTTGTAAACTTGTGTCCCTTTGCTTCCTCTTGAGAGATCCACTTGTAAGTTCAGTTGCAAGAGATTCTTTAGGCATGATTCCCTCCTCCTTCTCCTTCTTCATCATCTCACCGTGAATTGATAGTGTACATGTTCCTAAAATTGACATCATGACGAGACAACATCAATCTAAAAAGTCCCTAGTCAGAGATGATGCATTATTATCCATGATGTTAGTGTCAGTATTTGCATACTTCCATCAGGGATTAAATTTTTCTCTTTGCATTATCATTTTAGGGGTCCCATACTGAAAATTTTACATCATTCCATTAGGTCATGTCAAACTGATCCACTGATGGTTTTCTTCTCTTCAAAAAGTCCAATTTCTCCCTCATAGAGTATACTTGTTGACCCTTCTTCAGGTTATCTTCAGTTATGGTTTCATGGTCAATTTTTAATCATGTTCCATTAGGTCATAGGGCATGTTTTCATTAGGTCTTAGGGTTTCATTTCCAAGGTCAAGAGCTTGATTTTAACATGTAAATAAAGTTCACCATGGGTATGAGTATGATTAATAAGTCAAGCATAATGGCCTGTAGATCATAGCCACTAAAAAATTATCTTTTAACCTAATATGATTTTCACCTCAAAAACATGTTTTTGAGGTGAAAATAGAGTATTTTGATTTTATTTGTATTTCATATGTAATTTAAGTCACTATATGTAATAATTGATCCCAGCTACACCAGAGCATCTCTCCTTGCTGCAAGACAAAGCAACACTGCAAAAATCAGTTCAAGTAGAGAATTTATCCACCTGCAAAGACACAAACAAGAAGAAGGCATTAAAATAGAGTTTTCAAGAAGGACAAGAAACATTAGCAAGTGGGGTTTTCAAATGAAAAATCAAAATCTACTCCTATTTAAGCTCCCACTTCTCATTTCCAAGTTCATTATTCTCATTGGCAAGCAAGGAGTCAAAAAAGTGAGAAGAAGAGGCAAGCTTGAGTGAGTTTTGGGTGAAAGAAGTTTGGCGTTGTGCTTCTGGAGGGTGGCGTTGCGCTTCTGGAGAAGTGGAGCAGTGGCGCTGCGCGTTGGCAGAGCGACGCTGCGCTTCTGAGGCAGACAGGTTAGCATTGCACGTCCAGAGCTTGGCGTTGCGCATTGAGGCCAAGGCTGTGCGTTTGGGAAATTTCCCCAGTGCAATTTTACACTGGCGTTGCGTGTTGAGGGTGGCGATGCCCGTAAGGGCATCGAAGCTGCACGTTGAGCAGGAAGGCTAGAAAAGCCCCAAATATTCAAGAAACCTTCAAATTTCCCCTCTCTCACCTGCATCCAAGTAAGTTGACATCCATCACTTCGGTTTTTGTTTGCATATCCACATCATAAGCCTCATTTTCCTTGAAAAACATGAAACCCTAAAAATCTTCCTTGTATGCCTAAAAAACCCTAAACTATCATTGTTCCTCCTATCACTCAGTAAAACTCTAAACCCTATCCCTATTTCCCTATCCCCTATCCCTTTGTCCCTTATCCTTATTTCATATTTCCCATCCCTTTTTATCCCTCCTCCCCAAGGGAAATTTCTCAAAACAAGTCCTCCCTCTCATTTCCTACTCCTTCATTCATTTCCTAGCCACAAGCTCATCTCCCATCCCCTCATTCCTAAAAAAACTTTCACTCATTCCCTTCATACAACGTCAACTTTGCAAACATGGACCAAGAGGACCAAGACTATGAGAAGGAGGCAAACACATGCAGTGACATCTCAGCAGACAGAGCTAGGAAACAAAGAAAACCACACAAGGGAGGTAGGATTATCAGAGAAGAGCCATCAAACCTTAGGGAATTGGATGCCTCTCAGTTGGTTGTCACATGTTTAAGATATCTTGGCTACTATGAGTTCTGTGAGTAGGTGGAGAGAGTTCAATACCACCTGGAGCTCACTAGCCTTTTTTTGGCCCATCTTCAGTGCAACAAAGTAACTCTTCCTGGGGTAACCTTCACAGTTTCACCATCCATCATTTCGTATGCCACCAAGATCCCAAATGTAGGGGATAAGTGGTAGAAGGCCCAAGACCTGGATGAACACTACTATGAGCGTTACATCAAACCCCAGTACAGAAATGATGTGAAGAGGATTTTTCCTTTCAGATTCCTCGAGGACAAGTATGTCCCCATGATGAAAATCATCATGAAGTAATTCACTTGTGAGGGCAGGTTTTCCAAGTTGTACACCTATCACATCAAGCTCCTCATGCATTTTACCAGGGTGAGGATGTTAAACCTCTCGTACTTCTTGTTCAGGAGTATTGAGAAGATGGCTCATTTTGTTCAGAAGAAGCCATACCCTCAGCAGATAAGTAGTCTCTATCACTACTCCCTGATCAAGATCGTTGTTCTTCATCATCTGAGTCTCCTGAAAATCTCTTGGGAGACCTTTATTTCTCATGATATCTTCAAGGGTCCTCAAATTCCTACACCAGTGTCTCAAGAAGCAGGAGGACCTTCTAGCAGTATTCAGGTGAATGAGGAAGCCAAGGAGGCTAGAATTGTTGAGGTGCCCGTTTACATGACATATCAGAGGGGCACAAGGAGATTATTTGCAGTAGATAGGCTAGTGTTTTCTCCATGGGAGGTGGAAGGGACCTTGCCTTCTTCATCAGCCCATAGGCAAATACTAGCTCCACAAGATGTGGAAGGGGCTTTGCCTTCTTCTTCAGCACAATAAGTACAGGTGCAGCAGCTACACAAAGTGAAGGAAAAGATGCCATAGTGGAGTATTTATGATGAGGAGGAAAGGGACTTTGACTTGACTGAGCATTATGAGTGGGAGTAGCGGTATACCCATCATGGAGTGGAAATCATTGACTTAGAGGCTCAGGACGAAGAAACCATCAAAGACATCATCATACAAGAAAGGGAAGCTCAGGTACAAGCTTTGGTGGACAATTTAGAGAGGGACAAATATGTCATCACATATTTGGAGCAAGAAAACAAGAAATTGAGTGACAAACAAGTCCTCATGGAGCTAGAAATGCTCAAGATGAAACGACAAAGTGGCAAAGAGGCACCTGTCACTTTGACTCCTATTGAGAAGGAGATTGAAGAGGATAGAGAAACTTGGCTTGAGAGAGTCAACTTGCACCTTGAGAAGCTGCTACAGAAGGCCAATAGATACAATCAGATGATCAAACACATGGCCTATCATTACAGGACCCGAAACAAGATTTGCAATATGAGGGTCAAGAAAATGAAAACTAGGCTAAGGCAGGGCTTAAAAGGCAAAAAGGAGGAGGATAGACTTAGGATGCTTGTTGAAGCTTCCTTGGCTCATCAGGACACTTGATGAGGGTGCTTCTCACAAATTTTGAGCAAGTTTAGAAGAAATTTTGTCACTTGCAAATTTTGGAATTTTACACACAGGAAAATGGCCTAGACGCGCAGTGCCACCAGCACTGCACTTTTCCTAGGGGCATCCAATGAATAAATGGTTTGAATTTTTGGATTTAGAGTGATGAGGACATGCACCCTAGCAAGTTTCAAAGTTTTGGGGGTAGAACTGGTCAACCAAAAGGTCAAAAAAAAACCCTAAAAATGACCTTTCCGCCACTTTTTGGACACACAGAAGCATTCTTGGGAGAATCCAGATTTGAGGGGTCAAATGAGACTCAAATGCCTAAATTCTAGGTTTTTTGGAAATTATACTTGAATACCTTTCCAATTAGCTGTCATGGTCTCAATTTGGATTCCGAGAAAGCCTTCAAAAGTGACCTAAAAGTGGTGTTGTGCGTAGGGCAGTTTTTGCTCAGGGTTGCTATTTTTCTAGTTTTTGACTATGATCATAGATTCTCTCTCATGGATGATGATTCACCATTGTAAATGATGAATTGGCATGTAATTATTATAGATAAATAGTAATAAAGGGTATATTCATTGCCTTAGAATTTAGTTTGAGCTCAAATGAATAAGTTTTTCACTTTTAGAGGAAAGTTTTTGATGATGCCTATATTCATGTTTCTTGTTCAGTATTAGTTAGATTAGCTCCTCATCTTAGGGATTCGACCCCTGAGGATGGGAGGAGGTTTAATTTATTCCTATACCTTCTTCTTCTTTCTCATTGTAAAGGGTTGGACTCAGTTGGATGCTCAAACCTTGATTATACACCATTTGTAGAAATTTAGCATGAGATTAATAAAAGTTGCAGCTATTTTTATGGGATCCATGTGGTATGGAGTTTTAGTATAGTTTCTTCTTCTATGATCATATGTTAATGCATTTTATTCATTCTGTTAATCATTTCATTTCTTCTAGTTGAATGTTTTCAAGTTGATAGGCATAATTCATTACATCAGTGCTCTACCTTGGGAAACCATTCACCATTTCATGTTCTCTGCAGTCTAGGAAGGATCCATGGTTTTCACATGCTCTTCTTAGCTTCTCACCAGTCTTAAACATCTCACCCCATCAAGCCCTAGAGTTCTAAAACTTATGCCTACCTTGCCCCATTGAACACCCTACAATCCTGATCTAATTCCCTAGACCTAAACTGTCCAGCTCCTCCTAATCCAACAAAACCCCTTCAAAATCCAATCAAAGTTCATGCTACTATACCTAGCCTAATATCATTTACCTGATCCAGTCATCTTTGCTAAGATCCTTATGGAGAGAGCCCTCTCCTGGCCTAATAGGGCTAGCTACTTGGCTAAGCGTGGTTTGTGGTTACCCTGGCATTACCTTCCTTCAGCCTAAGGTTCAATCCAGGTGATAACACATGAAATGAGCCTGGGACAAGTGATAGACTGGGAGAAAGGGCACAGTGATTGTGCATTGTGCAATTCTAGTAGGCAGGGAGAGAACTTTATCACTGAGACTACGTAGTGTGCAGCTCAGGCTTGACTAAGGAACTTTTCTGCATAGTCCTCACTAATCAGAAAAATTATGTAGTGCCCACTAAGGGACATAATTTTGCAGTTCAAGAAGGTAGTGGTTCTTGAGAGATGGGGCTCTAGGAGGATAAACTGCGTAGTTTCAAGAGGTAAAGGGAACTGGGCAAGAGAGAGGCTTGGAGGGAAGATCTGAACAGTTTCTAAAGGCAGTGAGCAATGGATTAGGGAAGGGCATTGGAGGAAGAATCTACGTAGTTTTGGAGGCCAAGGGAGGATGGGAACTCTGCACATTACGCAGTTCCAATAGGCAAGGGAAAAGCTTGATGGTTGAAGATGCGAAGTGCGCAGTTCAAGACAGACTGGGAGGCACAACTGCGCAATTTCAAAGGTCAAGGGAGGCTGTTAGACTCTAGAATTGCCTAGAACAATAGCCCTGGGGGATAGATACTACGCCCTATGCAGTTATAGGAAGCAAGGTCACATCCAAGAGGGTTGAGACTACACAATGCATAGATTAGTCAGGGCCCGATGAAGCTAAGTTTCTCAGTCTGGAAGATTTTCCAAAAATGGCTAAGTGCAGGAAGGGAGATGGACTCGTGATGAACTTGAACTGTGATTGAACACTTATGATAATTTGATGACATGATAGCATAGATCATCGGAGCACCCAAGAAAAGCATTCCCCTCTGTATAACTACCTCATGACAAGGTGTGACAAGTGTGACACTTCAAATAGACTTTAGGAAAACCGTGACAACACGTGTGAGACAACGCTTAAGACTTTGTGTATGAGTGCAATAGGTGTTTACATGGTTGGGAAAACTCATATATACAAATAACAACCTTCAAACCCACCAGAAAAGGCTCGCAAACATTACATAATAGTTAAACATTCCAAAATATGACAATTAATCCAATAAGAAAAACAAGTGAAAGAACTCCAAGAAAACTCATGAAATGAGCTTTAGTGTTTGTAAAAATCAAGGAAAAGACCAAGGAAGGCTCTGAAATTTGAGTGCAAGACAAAATTTTGGAGGGTGTTGCAACAGCTACAACACTTGGTGACACGTTGGTTGACCTCTAGCTTCTCTGTCTTGGTTAGTTTCTTTTGTGCAGAGCCCTGGTTCCCCACAGAGAATTGATTCATCGTGTAGATCACCTTGGTCTTCCCGCTTACCCCATGGGCAGACATGGTACCCTCTATACCTTCTCAGTTGAACACAACATAATCATAATTTTCAAGTTGGGAAGGTTAGTTTAGCTCGTGAGATTAATATTTTCAAAGTATAGTTTTCATCCCTGGTGTTTCTCCACTACCAGCAGGCCTGGACAGTACCCAGGCAGAGTCACATAGGAACACAAACATTGCTCTGCTTCTAGTGAGCCTAGACAGTACCCCGGCGGAGTTGCTTGCTTCACCCCTCTATGCAGGAAGCCTTTCTCTTCTTTCACCTTTATTGATTTATTTAAATAGAATTGTGCATTGGCACTTATTTATTTTGGGGTGGAAGAGGGATCCAAACTTATTCAGAGAAGAAGAGGTTGTTCCTTCAGAGAAGAATGTAGATACCTTTGATTTAGGTTTTCTCATTTATATTTTTCCCCTTCTCCGTTTCTACTAATTGGATTAGCTTGAGAACACCAATAGAAAAACTGAGTATCTGCATGAGGTTTTTGGACTAGGCATGGGTTCATGTTTGGACAAAAACTCTCCTAACGGATGAATCGTATTTTCTGTCGGAACATCATCAACCAAAAGAAGTAAACAACATGAGGAAGACAGATAAAAGGCTAGCCAAATGTTGTAGTGTCACAAGACTCTTTAGACTTCAACCGCACACACACTTAGAAGCCACAATGCAATCAGGCACAACACTTATTCACATGACAAAACCAACTCAAAATTCAAGCAAAGAAACAAACATCAAACAACAACAAAAATATGTACATAGTGTGAGGCAGAACCCCATATCTTCATTGAAAATATTGTTTTAAGTCTTGGCCATTGACAGGGAGAGAGTCAATCTTCCCGTCAAGTGATTGAAGATGATATGTGTGTTGGCCAAGCTTCTCGTGTATTGTGTATGGTCCAATCCACAAGGACTGAAACTTAGTGTGTTTTCCTTTGTCCTCATGGGCTTTATCCCACTTTAAGACTAAGTCACCCACACTAAAGTTGTTTTTCCCTGCAAAATTCCTATCAAACCACCTCTTGATACAACTCTAGTGAAGTAAAAAAATTCTTTAACTTTCAAAATTTCTTCCTGTAGCTTGTGCAAAGTGTCCATCCTACACTGAACTAAAAGACAGGGCTTGCCTTGGGACTCTTGTGACAGTTGGAGAGCGGGAAAGTAGATGTTCGGTGGGAGGATGGCTTCTTTTCTGTACACCAGGAAGTAAGGGGAGGTGTTCAGAGAAGGTTTAGGCATGACTCAGTCAGCCCATAAGGCATTCACCAAAGTAGAGTGCCAATTTTGTTGTTCAGAGAATATGGTCTTTTTGATGATACGGATAAGGTTCTTATTCATGGATTTAGCAAGCCCATTCCCATGCCGATAATAATTAGCTAAATTCTTCAATATAATTACATTTTCCAATGCAGAATCACAAATTCTTAACAATGAAAAATATGTTGAATTGTAAAAAACAAGTGATGTAGGAATGTTGAACCTAGAAATAATGTTCCGCTACAGAAAGTTGATGACTTCCTAATCATTCACCTGTTTTAGCATAACTACCTCTGTCCACCGCGTGAAATAGTCTGTAGCAATTAGAATATAGTGGTGTTGCTTTGATGAGTGTGGGAAAATTTCCCCAATGATATCTAAGCCCAATTGTTGAAAAGGTTCTTCCACTGCAACAGGCTGCAGCGGGAGCGCTGACTTTTGATTTTTTCAACACACCTTTAACAGACCAGACACTTGTGGGCATAGGCATGAGCATCTTTGAATAATGTAGGCCTGTAAAAGTCAGCCCGCATAACCTTATGTTTTGTAGTGTTGCATGCAAAATGTCCCCCATCTAGTCCATTATGGAGATCACACAATACATTTTCCGAATCATGCACCTCCAAACACCTGAGTAGTACTCCATTGTGGTGCTTTCTGAACAACACCCCATGCACCAACTGATATGATAATGCTTTAATTTGGAGTGACCTCTTCTGCCATGTGGAAAAGTGAGAGGGAATTGTGCCATGATCGACGTATTGGTTCACATTGACATACCAAGAGTTTCTTTCTATAGTGGGGGAGGCTCGCTCAACGTTGTGCATTTCAATCTCTTACTCCCCTCCCACGAGCTCTTCTTCTTCCTCTTTCATGTTTACTACTTTTGTTGCTAATTGGCAAAGGCCATGACCCTTGATTGTGTAAACTGGCTTTATTTCTAGATCATACTCTTGTAACCTTATCATCCAGTTCACCCTCCTTTTACCCTTCCCTTGTTGAACAAGAAGTGATATGACTACTTGGTGTGGAACAAAGATAACACAACAATTCTTTAATAGATAGTGTTAGAAAATTATATAGTATAGAGCAATGGAACACATAAAATATTGTAGAAATATAAACACAGAAAACACATAAAACAAGAGAGACACAGATATACATGTTTCACCCAATTTGGGCTATGTCCAAAGAGAAACATCTAATCCTTCCTTTTATATTATCCAGCAAAATGAAGAGATACAGCCTACAACAGATCCGTTGTAATTCCCTCTTCGCTCTCAATCTCCTCTCTCTTCTTGGCTCAGAATACACATCTACATAGACACAATACAATTCCCTCATATATAGAAAGGGGTTTCCTTCTAGGGAAAAAAAAAACCTAAATTAAATATAATTTCTACCATCAGATTTATGCCTAATGAACAGCCCATATTGACTACGAAATTACAACATTTTACAAGGCAATTTTACATCTATTTTTTGCCCCCGTCCCTAGACCTCCCTGGTGGCACACATTTACGAGCGGCGTTGCCGCCACATTATGAACTGGGGTTCAATGTGGGGATACCTATGAATAAATAAAATAATCAGGCTCCACACCCAACAATCTCCCACTTGGAGATTGATTATAGCAACTCCACCATTGCTTCATTTGCTAGAAAATGACTTCACTTTGGACCTGGTTGTTTCTCATCTTCATCATCATACTTGAAGACCAATTGAAATCGAGCAAAATCTTAGTTTCTCCCTGGTTACAACTTTTGTTAACATATCTGCAAGATTCTGGCTAGTGTGTATCTTTTCCAGCTTCAACTCTCCATCTTCCAATACTGACCATATGAAATGGTACTTGAGTTGTATATGTTTAGTCTTGGAATGAAATGCACAGTTCTTTGCAACATGTATGACACTCTGGATGTCACTGTATAACCTGCCAAACTCTTTCTTCTTACCCAATTCATCCATAAACCTTTGTAACCAAATCATTTCTTTACTAGCCTCTGTAGCAACAACATACTCTGCTTCTGTCGTTGAGAGTGCAACAACACTTTGTAGTTTTGAAACCCAACTGACAGTTGTTCCACCTATAGTAAAAACATACCCTATGGTGCTCCTCATGTTATCTCTATCACCTGCCATATCTGCATCAACATATCCCCATAGAGCAATGTTTTAACCACCAAAGCATAATGCTTGATTTGTGGTACCTCTCAAATACCTAAGAATCCACTTCACTGCCATCCAAGGTTCTTTTCCTGGATTGTTCATGTACCTGCTTACAACTCCCACTGCATGTGCAATATCAGGCCTTGTGCAGACCATTGCATACATTAAGCTTCCAATTGCTGATGCATATGGAACTTCAGACATATAAGCCATTTCTTCCTGAGCCTTGGGACACACCTCCTTACTTAGTTTGAAATGGCTAGCCAAAGGTATACTAATTGGTTTTACATTCTGCATATTAAATCTTTTCAACACGTTTTCTATGTACTCACTCTAAGACAATGTTAATTTTCTATTCTTCCTGACTCTCGTTATTCTCGTACCAATGATTTGTTTTGCAACACCCAAATCCTTCATTTCAAATGAGTTTGCCAATTTTATTTTGAGCACATTTATTTCCTACATGTTAGAACCTACAACAAGCATGTCATCTACATACAATAACAATATAATATACCTGCCATCATTTTTCCTTTTGAGATAAACACAATGATCAGAGTGACATCTGGTATAACCTTGTTCAGACATAAACCTATCAAATTTTAGATACCATTGCCTTGGAGCTTGTTTTAATCCATATAAGCTCTTCTTCAACCTACACACTAGTTTTCCTTCCCTTTTACCTCATATCCTTGTGGTTTCTGCATATATATCTCTTCCTCCAAATCTCCATGGAGAAAGGTTGTATTTACATCTAACTGCTCAAGATGAAAATCTCCAGCTGCTACTAGACTGAAAATAGTTCTGATTAAAGTCATTTGAATAACAGGAGAAAATATCTCATCAAAGTCTATACCCTTTTTCTATGCAAACCCCTTCACCACAAGTCTAGCTTTATACCTTTTTCTACCTCCATCTTCTTCCTTCAACCTGTAAACCCATTTATTCTGCAATGTTTATTTACCTGCAGACAACCTGACTAAGTCCCAAGTCTGGTTATGTACTAAGGAGTCCATCTCTTCTTCATGGCTTGCTCCCACTTCTTCCTGGTTTCTACCCGCACTACTTCTTCATAACATTCTGGTTCACCAGAATCAATCAACAATACATAATATAATGAAGGAGAGTATCATTCAGGGGGTCTACTTATCCTCGTAGATCTTATAACACCACTTTTAGGTGTTTGAGGTGCTTGTTGTTGTTGTTGTTCTAGCTGTTGATCATTATGATTTTCAGGCACCTTCACTTTTTTCGTGATCTCATCAAGCATTGTGTATTCTTTGTTCTCTTTTTCCTGTTTCTTTTCCGGCATTTGATCCTTATACAAAACCTTTTCATTGAATATGACATCTCTGCTCCTAATGCTTTTTTGTTTTTCATAATCATAAAAGTGATAACCAGAATCATTAACACCATATCCAATAAAGGTACATTTCTTTGATTTTTCCTCAAGCTTTGTTCTATTTTCTTTATTAATGTGGACAAAGGCTTCACAACCAAAAGTCTTTAAAAATGAGTAGTTTACAGTTTTACTTTTCCATGCCTCCTCTGGAACACCACCATCCAAGGAAATTGAAGGCCCTTTGTTTATTATATAAACAACAGTATCTACAGCATCTGCCCAAAATTGTAAAAGCAATCCCGCATGAAATCTCATGCACCTTGCACACTCCATGATTGTCATGTTCATCCTTTCTGACACACCATCGTGGTGTTCCTGGAACTGTTTTCTCTCTGTGAATTCCATTCTCTAAACAATACCTATCAAACTCTTTGTTGCACTATTCACCTCCATTGTCTAATCTGAGACACTTCAACCTTTTTCCTGTCTCATTTTCAACCAAAGCTTTCCATTTCTTGAAATTATCAAATACATCAGATTTATTTTGAAGACAATAAATCCAGGTTTTTCTGGTTGCATCATCAATAAAAGTAACATAATAACGAGAGCCGCCGAGAGATGATGCCTAAGTAGGTCCCCATACATTTGTATGCACAAGCTCTAGTTTTTTTCTCTTCTTTTCTTTCCCAACTCTGAGGAATCTGACTCTCTTTTGTTTTCCATAAACACAATTCTCACATAATTTTAAATCAACATGCTTCAAACCTGGCAACAAATTTCTTGAGTGAAGAATTTGCATCCCCTTCTCACTCATGTGCCTGAGCCTATGATGCCACAATGTCGTATCTTCTCTTGTAGAGGTTAAATCATTAACATAATTAGAAATACCATTGCATAAATACAATGTACCAACCTTTTCTCCCTTTTATATAACCAGGGCTCCTTTAGTGACCTTCCAAGTTTTATCTGTAAAAGTAGTTACACAACCTTCACATCCCAACTGCACTATTGAAATCATATTCTTCTTCACATCTGGAAAATGCCTTACCTCCTTCAATAGCCATTGATTTCCATTCCGGTGTTTTATGAAAATTGTACCCATTCCAATGATTTTACAAGGTTTATAATCACCCAATCGAACCTGTCCAAAATATCTTTGAACATAATCATTAAAATGTTTCCTATCAAGTGTGGCATGGAATGAGGCCCCTGAATCTACCACCCAAGCATCAATAATATTTTCTAATGAAAGAATCAAAGCATCTTGCAACACATCAATTGTCACATTCGCTTCATGATTGTTTTCTTGTTGTGTGTCTCCTTCTTTTCCCTTCTGAGGCTTGCAGCCTTTCTTCAAGTGTCCTTTCCTCCCACATTTACAGCACACTATCCCCGATCTGGACTTGGATCTGCCTTTCCTTGACTTACTATGATATCATGGGCTCTTTCTTCTTTCCATTTTTCTTCCCCTAGTCTCTGCAGTCAAAGCATCACCTAATGTCTCACCGGAGCTTTGTCGTCGCATTTCCTCACTAAGGATTGCACCGACAACATCATAAAACTTTAAAGTACTATATCCAGAGATAAAATTACTAATGGCCATAACTAAACCATTCCAACTTTCTGGCAATGAGCATAGAAATAACAAAGCCCTAACTTCATCATCAAAAGTTACCCCCATAGAACTTAACTGATTGGTAACTGTATTAAATTGATTTAAATGATCAGCAAAAAATCCACCTTCTGACATCTTCATATTAAATAAATTCTTCATAAGAAATACCTTATTTGAGGCCGATGGTTTTTCATATAGTTTGGCCAATTCCAACATTAAACCCTCTGTTTTCATTTCCTTTTAAATATTAAAGGTTGTCGACGCCACTAGGCATAGTTGTATTGTTCCAAGTGCCTTTCTATCAAGAATATCCCATTCTGTATTTGTCATACTCATTGGCTTCTTTGTCTTTTTGCCCAATGGTAGGTACAAATCTTTTTGATACAAGTAATCTTCCATCTGCATCTTCCACAGTTGGTAGTTTTGGTCGTTAAATTTTTCGACCCTAAACCTACTATCTTCCGCCATTACTCCCACTTGAACCAGGAACCCTTCTCTCCTGTGAGTTTATTAGCCAAATAGACCTTCGTCTCTGATACCAGTTGTTAGAAAATTATATATTACAGAGCAATGGAACACATAAAATATCGCAGAAATATAAACACAGAAAACACATAAAACAAAAGAGACACAGATATACGTGGTTCACCCAATTTGGGCTATGTCCATGAAGAAATAGCCAGTCCTTCCTTTTATATTATCCATCAAAATGAAGAGGTACAACCTACAACAGATCCACTATAATTCCCTCTTCACTCTCAATCTCCTCTCTCTTCTTCGCTCAGAATACACATCTACATAGACACAATACAATTACCTCATATATAGCAAGGGGTTGCCTTCTAGGGAAAAAAAACCTAAAATTAATATAATTTCTACCGTCATATTTATGCATAATGAACGGCCCAAATTGACTATGAAATTACAAAATTTTACAAGGAAATTTTACATCTATTTTTAGACCTCTCTGGACCCCCCTGGCGGTGCACATTTACGAGCGTCGTTGCCGCCACATTACAAAATGGGGTCCAATGCAGCGATACCTCTGAATAAATAATATAATCAAGCTCCACACCCAACAGATAGGGTCTGAAGTGTTTTATCACCTTTTATACTGCATAAGCTTGTTTTTCCACGGCAGGGTAGTTGAGCTATGGTCCTTGCAGGCTTGCACTCATGAAGGAGATAGGTCGTTCATTGTTCAACTCATCCTTCTGAGTAAGTATAGCAAATAGAGAGGTATCAACAGCAAAAGTGTAGAGCAAGAAATATTTACCGAAGTCTGGGTTGTACAACGCAGGTGCTTCTGCTATAGCTTGTTTTATACGGGAAAATGCGTCCTTTTCCCTTCTATCCCATTTGTAACTTGAGTCCTTCCTCACCATCTCCTGTATCAGTTTAACAGTCTGAGCATAGTCGGAGATGAACTTATGGAGGAAGTTGATATTCCCCAAGAAAGATTGCCTGGATTTTTTATTCACTAGGAAGGGAATCTATGTGATGGTCCTGACCCTGTCAGTCTACCTTGATCCCACTTTTAGCAATGATGTGTCCCAAGAGATTAAACTCAGACACTACAAAGATACTCTTCTTGGGATTCAAAGATATCCCATATTTGTGGCATTGCTCAAAAATATTCTTCAAATGGCACAGGTGGTATGACTTCTGTTTGGAGAATATTGTTACATCATCAAGATAGACCACTATGCTTTGGCAAACGAGACCGAAAAATGCAATGTCCATTGCATGTTGGAATGTTGCACCAGCATTGACTAGCCCAAACGGCATTCATCTAAATGAAAACGTGACCCAATTCGTTCTAAAGGTAGTTTTTACCTTGTCAGGGTCTGCCACCAGAACTTGGTTGTATCCTGAAAATCTGTTAAGCAAAGAAAATATCTCAGACCCCAATATTGTTTGCAGTATTTTCTCCATGCATGGCATGGGATAGTTATCCTTGTCCAAGGCGAGGTTGATATTCTAGAAATCTACACAGGTGGATCTCCCCGAACTTCTTCCTCACAGGAACCAAGTTTGATACCCACGTCGAATGTCACACCTTGTATATGATCTGAGCATCCAACATTTTTCTCAACTCCTTTTGTATGAGGGGCTCAAGCGTTGGATGAACTTTCCTCAGTTTCTATTGAAATTTCTTGGCCCCTTCTTTGATTAGTATTACATGTTGGATGATTCGTGTGTCATATTTTTTGAGCTCATCGTACATCCACATGAAGACATCACGGTATTGCTTGAATAAGCAGATGAAATCTTGTTGCTCTTGTGGTGTGTAACAAGTACCGAGATTGACATATTTCGGATCCTTATCGGTTCCCAAGTTCATTTTCTCACGCGACAGAGTGGAAATGTGGGTCTTGGCATTAACGGCTCCCCGGAATCTGTTCTGCAGATCATACAGCTTCTCCAGTGATACCACACACTTGGGGATGAGGTTCCCTTTACTTGCATTAGTTGTATCTTGCAGTGCCCATTCGTGCTCATCGGCATAAATAGAGTATCTGTTGGTCGTCTTAAAAAAATATGTAAGTTAGTGATATTATCCAGGAAAGAAGATTTAAAAGAATTTCAATAGAAAGGTCATCCCTTAATGGTGACATTCTAGCAGCAGTGTTTTCCAAGGCATCCGTAGTTGCATTACGCATTCTTGGAACGGAAATAATATTAAAAGACTGGAAATGTGAGATATGTCATACCTCCTGTTGATAATTTTTATGATGAGGCGACACACAATGTATTGTGTTACGTACCTGACGCACCATGATTTCTGAGTCACCTACCACTTTCAAAATGGAAATGTTGAGGTCAATGGCCTTATGTAAGCCCAAGATGGGTGCTTCATACTCTGCAGTGTTATTCATGCACTCGAATTCCAAGCAGCTAGAGATCATTGTTTTCTCTACAACGGGTCTATTAAAACACAACCAGCTCTAGAGCCCTCCTTCATTTTGGATCCATAAAAATACATAGTCCACATATCATATGTACAGGGAATGCTAACTGCACTACTACTACTACTACTAATTGTACAAAGTTCATTATTGTCAGTTGGACAAGGAAGGAGATCCAACTGTGTGTCTGGTGGCACTGGGGATGGCTCTGCAAGATAACACCCTAGCTGAGTTTCCAGAAAACATTTTCCAAATAATAGTTCAACGAAATCCATTGGCTCATTGTGTCCGTTCAAGGGATAAACCATGTGATTCATGTATCTCTCAGATTCTACCGAGATCTAATTGTTCTTGCCCCTGTATGGAAGCCATAGGTGTGACCATTCTATGGCAAAGTATCCTTGAAGATTGCTTGACTAGTCTCTGCTCAGTAACACTCCATATGTTTTCGGAATGTCCACAATCACTATGTTGATACATTGGTGAACTCGTCTGTCAGATGATAAACGGATGATGACATCTCTAAGTTCACCAATTGTCTAGACATGAGTTATGTCCAGCTAAATAATCTGTGCATTTGTCTTTTCCCATTTAGCTTTGATTTTCTTAGCAACATATAACGACATTACATTCACTGATGCACCTGAATCAACCAAGCAATTGTGTATATAGAAATTGAAAAATTTGAATGTTAACAAGAATGATAGGCAAAGTGTGTTTTCATCCATCGTGAGTGCATTAAGTACAAATGTGAGAGTATCAGGAGACTTACTAGGTCCCTTGTCTGAAGAGGTAGCATTACCTGTAGAGTTCTACCCATGTGTCCATAGAAGGATGTCTCGTTGGCTTGTGATATTTGTAAGTTTGAACATGGATATGTTTGAATGAACCTTCTTCATATCATCCACAAAGTTATAATCCATAGTGGGAAGACTTACTGAGGTGTACAGGGGTGGAACTTGGTTTGTGATTTCCGAAGGGATGGTTCTGTCCTTACTGTTGTTAGAAACACTTTTTGTTGAGACTACTTTCCCGAACTTTCTCTGAGTGTTATGCGGTGAGTTAGCCAGTGGGTTGATTTTCCTTAATAGGTTTTATTTGATTATTTGCTTCAGAAACTCAATTACGGTGGTAAACCCTTGGATTCTTAGGTTGTATCGGTTGTTCTTGTTTTGGGTTGGACCGTCACTCGAAGGCTACTTATTGGTAGTACTATTTTGGGAGGTGAGAACACAATGAAACATGTTCACTACATGCCCAATACTTGGAGCTTCGTCTGTTGCAGTAGCTTCTCCTTCTCTTCATAAGGCTTAGTCTACCCCTCAACCATGAGTGAATCAACAAACTGTGCAACCATTATGTTCATGAGTTGGTTCCACTATGGGCACGTCTTTTCTGAATGATGCACATTATGAAACGTGTAATACAAATCTATGCCAATTTTCTCAATATTCAGGACAACATTGGAACTCTACGCAGACTTTGTCGACTAGCTGTTGCTAGTGCTAGAAGTTGAATTCCTTCTAAACAGGAACTTGGGGGGATTGTTGCTCACAGTAGTCTCGCTTGTCCTTTGTTTGATTTCATCCATTTCAGTGGTCAGGGACTTAATGAGACGAGTTAGGCTTTCAAGATCATTTGGTTCTTTCTCTTTAGCCTTGCCCACGGAGTTCTGAGACCTCTTACTCATGTCCTTGGAGTCTTTTGTTGATGCATCATCCGATATTACTCCAAGAGCACGCAAGTCCTTCTCGGCAACAATAGCCTCTCTTTATTTCTATGTCAATCTTTGTCTCGTAGTTCACTTTACAAACTGCGCAATATTTGCTAACAAGGAAGAAATATAGTAATCTATGGTGATGGAATCATGAGATTTTTTATTGTCAGGAAATTTGTTCAAGATGTGATTTAACCTTTGATTGAAATATTTAACTTTTTCCTTTTGCTCCATCTTAAGATTACCCAGCTCCTTTAATAACATGTCAAGGGTCTTATCTTTAGCAAATTTTTCAATAAATATCTTTTTAAATCCCCTGCAATTCTGGATGGATTTTAGAGGAAGGTTGTGACACCATACAGTTGATCTACCATCTAAGGTACATGGAAAAATTTTGCATGAAACATCACCGTAACGTACCTCAAGTGTCTGTAGATGTAGGTAAAAATTTTCCAAGTGATCTTCAGCCTTCACTACCTTGTCAGGGTCATACTTCGTTAAGAGATTCTCTGCATGCCTTAGCATATTGTGTAGGACACCAGGAAGTGCTAGTGGGCCTTAAGTCATCCAGTGCATATTTTGATCTTCCATGTCTTCCTCTTCATTGTCCTCCTCTTACTTTTCTAATTATGATGGTTCTTTTTCCTCTTCTTCTTCCTCTCTGCCTATCTCACAAAAAGTTGAGCCCGAGAGTAAGGTGTTGCCTTCATTACCACCATGAAAGAGTGGAGGCTTTTCTTCCCATTCCACAGATTTTGTTAATTCCTCAAGAGTGGCAAGTACAACCTCTTCAATAGACAAGACTACTATCCCTGTGGAGATGGTATTATTCTTCTTTGGAGAATATGGAAAACGAATTACTCCCAGAATCAATCCAACAGCTTTTGCAAACTAACAGGTTATGGGGCAGATAGCGCGAAGCTACTAATGAAATATTTCACATTCAAGCGTAGGTTGGGAAGTGTTACCAACTTCAGAAGCATGAGGAGGGGAGGTGGAATGACCATTGTTGCCTTGATCAAAAGATAGATTAGTGGGGTCGATGGGTCTATCAACCATAAAATATTGGATGCCCTCCTTCTGGTGCCAGAAATGTTGACAGGGACCCGCTAACATTCGTGGGATCTCCACGATATGAATTCCCAATTGGACCTCACATAATTTGGTGTAGGATTCCCATCCTATATAAAGGCTCGATTGCTAAATCCTTAAAGATTTTCCTTGGCTCTAGCTATGAGCACAAGAGAGTGATGCAATGGTGTCTTCGAAAAGAAAGGGGAGTGTGCCTGGTGAGTGTGCAGTGCAACTGTGTCGAGGTTCTTCTACTACAAATGAGGGACATAAAAATGACCCTCTAACTGAGGGGTAATAGTACCACCTAGGAAGAGACACACATGAACCAGAAAGACTCATCTAACATCTAGCAAAATAGTCCACAACATATGTGATAGCCGTTACAACCAACAAAAAATGAAATATTTGTCTAACATCTAGCGGAATAGTCCACAGCAGATGTGACGACCGTTACAACCAACAAACAAATAAATATACGTCTAGTATCCTGCGGAATATTCCACAAGGATGGGACAACGATAACAACCATTACAACATATTCTTAATACGATAAGCAGTAAAATAAATGAAATAGTTCAACTATATTAGTACATGTGAAATAAAACATGAAATGCAAACGTCCATAGAATAGTCTTACAAACATAGTCCATGCATGAAGAACATGTTGGCCTGAAAAGGCTTCTATTATTAAAAAAAAGTTCCAAGATACATGTTTACAATGTACAACACTAGCCCCAGTAGTGGGACCTTGGAGCCACTCCTTGCACCTCAAAGAACTAGTTGATCTCTCTAATGCCTTGCCAGAGGAGCCAAGGTGAAAAGTCATTTTCTCATACAATGAGGGGGTATATATAACCAAGGGGTGATGCTTACCCCTTGTGACTATTTGACTACCATCATGATTGCTCAACTTCCTATGACGTTTCAACTTACATGACTCTTCATATTCATGTGTTTCCTTTGGACTTCCACTTTACAATACATTTGATTACAATAAACATAGTCCATACTAGTGATGTGGCATATGAAAACTAATGACACATCTTGACATGACACTACTGACATGGACTGGATTGATGATGTGGTGATGTCAAGTCACTATTGTTGTTGAGTGTTATATGTCTTCTTGGATATGCTTTCTCTTCTCCTCCGCATAGCTTGGTGATGTGGGGCCTTCAATGATCTTAAGTCTTGGATGGTAGTTCAAACTTGTGTCCCTTTTCTTCCTCTTGATAGATCCACTTGTAAGTTCAATAGCAAGAGATTCTTTAGGCATGCATCCCTCCTCCTTCTCCTTCTTCATCATCTCACCATGACTTGATAGTGTATCTACTCCTGCAATTGACTCATGACGAGATGACATCAATCTGAAAACTCCTTAGTCTAAGATGATGCATTATTATCCATGAACTGAGCCCGAGACAAGTGACATATTGGGAGGAAGGGCCCACTTACTCCGCATTGCACAATTCCAGCAGGAAGGGAGAGAGCTTGATCACTGAGACTGCATAGTGCGCAGCTTAGGCTTGTCTGAGGAACTTTTCTACATAGTCCTAACTGAGGAGAAAAATTGTGCAGTGCCCACTGAGGGACAAAATTGCATAGTTCAAGAAGGCAGTGGCTTCTACAGGATGAGGATCTAGGAGGAAAAATTGTGTAGTTTCAAGAGGTAAGGGGGATTGGGCAGTAGAGAGGCGTGGAGGGCAAATCTATGTAGTTTCTGAAGGCAATGAGCTTCAGCTCAGAGAAGGGGACTAAAGGAAGAATTTGTGAATTTTTGGAGGCCAAGGGAGGTTGCACTCTGTACGCATTTCACAGTTCCAATAGGCAATGGAAAAGCCTTAAGGTTGAAGGTGCGAAGTGCGCAGTTCAAGATAGACTGGGAGGCACAACTTGCAGAATTCTAGAGGTCAAGGGAGGCTGCTGGACTCTGGAATTATGTAGAACAACATCCTTGGGGGAAAGTGTAGTTCCAGGCAACAGGGTCACATCTAAGTGTGCTGATACTACACAGTGCGTAGCTCAGTCAGGGCTCGGTGAAGCTAAGTTGCCCGGTCGGGAAGATTTTCTGAAAATGGCTAAGTGCGGGAAGGGAGATGGACTCGTGATGAACTTGAATTGTGATCACACACTTAGCATACTTTGACGACATGACAACATAGATCATCAGAACACACAAGCAAAGTGTTCCCCTCTGTATGACTACCTCATAACAAGGTGCAACAAGTGCAACACTTAAGATAGACTTTAGGACAACTTTGACGACACATGTGCGACAACGCTCAAGACTTTTTGTATGAGTGCGATGGGTGTTTACATGGTTGGGACAACTCATATACACAAATATCGACCTTCAAAACCACTAGAAAAGGCTCACAAATATTACATAAGAGTTAAACATGACAAAAGACAACAGTTAATCCAATAAGAAAAAGGGGTGAAAGAACTTCAATAAAGCTCATGAAATGAGCTTGAGTGTTTGCAAAAATCAAGGAAAACACCAAGGAAGGCACTGAAATTTGAGTGCAAGCCAAATTTTGGAGGGTATTGCACCAGCTACAACACATCGGTACCTCCATTTTCGATATGGTAGACATATTGGCTATCATCTTCAACATTTTCTCCTATGTATATTCTTTTGCTTCTTTCTCATTGGAAGACTCTTCCTCAGCATCACTAACATCTCCCCTGTCAATTCCTCTTCTTTGTGCAGTGTCCATGGTTTTCATTCTCTCCTAAAGTCACCTCACTTTGGCCTACAAAGTTGCATATTATATAGCTCTTCCTCGACTTGCCACTCGAGCTACTCCTCGTTGGTCTACCATATTTAATTTTTCTTTGACATTTCTTTAATGTAGTTTTGAAATTACTAATTAATACCTACGAGTTTCTTCAAATTTATGTGCCTCAATGTTAGCATATAAAAGCCTTCAAATTATGCACTAGATTCACTGTCAAACTAATACCAAATTGTATCTTTGACCATATTGTGGACCAACATTGATACAAAACTAAATCCAAACTTGTTACTATCCAAAATTATAAATATGGCATAGAATTTTGTATATAACAGTTTAAATGTAAATGAAAGATGCGCTCAGGAGTTAGGCCAAAGAGAAAGTCTAAAATTACCACTCAGGGCATAGTCTATCATATAGAATTGACACATAACTAAAATTGCCACGCAAAATTGTATTTGGTTTTAGCCAAACAACATCAAAATAACCGTTGACTGCCAGTATTCATATGTGCAAAGATGGGTCCACATTCTCGCTAAAAAATGGTTAATTAACATGCCTTCGATGGATTGATTTTCGTCCCTAAGATCTTTGTATAAACACCTTGCACCTGCTTCATAGAGAAGAAATAAGCATACATACAAAGCCTAGTATTGGGAAAGAAGAGATGATAAAGATTGAAGGAGTGGTTGATTTCCGCATTTTGAGAGCACTGTTTATGGCTCTATTTCCCAACTAACCTTATGATCTAGCTCTTCAGTCAACCTAACATGGCCCTGATTGGTTCAATAACTCTGATCTTTGATTTGACAATGGTTGCATATAGTTTCAATGACTGGATTGTATGATTAGCCTCCAATCTTGTGTACTGCTTCAACAAAATTTACACACCAATGTATCATTGCTTGTAGTCATGCTATAGAGTCAACTCAATCTTCACTAACCCAACATCTAGCACCTATGATATCCTTGTACATTAACTAGATATGACATCAAGGTCACATAGTACAGAATTTTAGAAATAGATATAGTTTATAATCCACTAAAATCTCATTCTTTCCACACTCTCATTCTCGTTTGACTCTTATATGTGGTTCACAAATCCTAGAGATTGGTGACCGTTATGTCCATGGAGTATTTGTTCCAGGTAGATCCACTAGAAGGGATCATTCCTAATGACTCAACCATGGAGCCTAACCCCAAGAATGTTGAGAGAATTGAACTCGTGACCTCTCAATAGCAAAGGTGCTTTAATGAAGGGGACTCAACCAATTAAGCTAACCCCCGTATTTAATAAATCTCATATATGACTTAACAAACCAATCTAATCCCTACCTTTCCTTAACCAAATTACTAATTTGTTTACTCTATCTTTTAATAATATAATATAAAATGATATTCAATTTATTCACCTAACTAATTAGATTATTCTAAACTCTTATTTAAAAACTATTACATATTACAAAATTAAATAAAAAATAATTTTATAAATTAGGGAACCAACTCCTATAATAAATAATTTTGAGAAAAATAAAATTAAAAAAGTAGCTAATAAATATTCATGCATTAAAAAATAATAAATATTGTTTCCCATAATTTTTATTATTTTCAAACAAAAATTAATAATATATGTCCATATGGATTTAAAAAAAAAAACTATAAATTTGCGGTGCTAAATTTGATACCTAATATTTATTAAACACATAATATATAAATATTATAAAATAAAAATAATTAATGACCATATACACTTGTAAAATATAAAGATTATAAACCTCACAATGCTAAGTTTGACCCACAATATTTATTTAACATCATGTATAAATAGCATATAATGATACATGTTTGTAAGGCAGAAAGATCGACATATACTATATTAAATGGAACCAAGAAAGATAATGATGTGGATGGGCGATTTATAAATACAATAAATATTAAAGCGGGAGGTAACATATGAATATGTCCTTATAATAAGGTTTTTCTTTTAAATGTATAAATTCAAAGAATACATGTATTACATAAATAAGAAGATTAAATATTAAAGAGTTTGTTATAATAATGTATATTATTTATATTTTTATATTATTTATTTTAACAGAGTTAGTTATTATTTGTATTTTAAAAATTTTATCGATTCATAATATTATTTTTAATTTGAAAAATAAATAAAAATAAAAATATTGTGTAGATATCGATATTACTATAATGATTAATATTTTTGAAGTAATAAGAAATTTAATAATTTTTGGTTATTTACAACTTCATAATGACAATTCTACATATGATTTCAAAATCATCCCTTTATGAACCCTTATCATGGCATGTTGTCACCAAAGCTTAAAAACATAAAATGTTCTATATATTGTAAATTTTTTCATATATTGAAGCATTTTGGCTCACCAATATATAGGATTGCAAAAGAAATGAGCATGTTTATTTTTTGAATATATTAAGAAAATGAGGGGAGTTTTATCATATATCATCTATTATGAAATATCATATAAGCCAAAATTTGGAGATAAGAAAATAACATAAGTTTACACAAAAGAGTATGAATTCTCATAAGTGTCTTAGCTTCCTCTTTTCATCATTCATTATAATGAAGGAAAAAGCATTAAACCAAACAATGATGGGACCACTGCTTGTGTGTGGTATTAACACTAATCCAATTTGGAGTGTGTAATGCATATCTCATATTTGTTAGGTATGCCTTGAGGTAGAGCATTCAAACCCCCTACAAAAATAAATTTAATCGTAATATGCAAGTCATAAGGACAATAGGTTGGAAGCTTAACTTTTTCATTGTCTTGGGTCTAGGGGATAAGGGGAAAATGCCAAATTAACATGGGGATATTAGTTGTTACACAATATGTGACAACTCAAAGATTCGAAGAGACATCCAAAATTGAGATGAACATATAGAAGAAGCTCAAAATTGTTTTTCTCTATACACTATAAAGCGGTAAGGTTGGAGGAAGAACTAGGAAAGAATGAATGCATTGGAAGCCCAAGCAATGAAAAGGAAAATAAGCAGTCTCAACTTTTAGCTAGATGCAGTTATAAACCAATAGAGGCAAATTGGCTTTAATTCAAATAACAACACTTGGAAGATTGGAAAGGTAGCAAAACAAATATAACTCTTGCAGCCAACATTGAAAAGTTGGAGACCAAGAAAGAGAATGGCAATGTGAGTAATCAATCAATGGCTTGTTCTTCCCTTCCGTTGGTTCATATGGAGAATAAATTCTAATGGACAACGGTAATGCTACTCTTGAGCAATTGAATGAAGCAATCATTTGTCATTCAATTGACCGATTCTGGAAACAATAAAAAAAAAATCCATAGTGATCCTAAATCATTAGTTTTTAAATTATTTAATATTTTAAAAAATAATAATTTTGACAAGAGAAGACATACAACTATATACTTACCAAACAGATAAATTAGATAAAAAAACTTTATTATAATAACTACACTAAATAATTCATTAATTTATAAATTATTTATACTTTGAAAATTAATAATTTTGAAAAAAAATGCATATAATTATATACTCGCAAAATAAATAATTTGAATAAAAACAACTTTATTATAATGATTACTATAAATAATATTTTATATTTTGAAATCCACTAGTTTCAATTATAAAAAAAAAAAAAAAACTCAAATATATATACATTTTAATATATATTATTATCTAACTTATCTATAAATCAAAATGAGTGAATCACCAGTATAAACTATGGGTATTTATTTATTCATTTATTAATAGTTATAATACCTATCAAACAATAAAAATAAAATAAGGTGAACCATCTTGGGACTTGTGACCTGATAAAACTAGCACAACCACATTAATAAATATGGTTGATAAATGTTGATAATAGTATATCAATAAATACACTTTAATATTCATATACATTTATATGAATTTCGATATACTATATTGTCCATTTACATATATGAAATGTACATTATTGTGCATATTAGTATATTAATGTATTTAGATGTAAATTAGTATATTAATGTATTTAAATGTACATTGTTGTTCATTAATGTACTTTAGTGTATATACATTACTATTGTGCACACTAATGTATTTTAACTAAAGTACATTGATGTATAGTAATGAACATATGTTAATGCACTAGAAAAACCACATTAAAAATATTAATGTGGTTGATATAGCCAAAGGCTTAATTTGTATCTACCAATGATAAATTTATAACAATAGAAATAACAAGGGATTAATACTAAAAACCCTAGGGTTTATAATCCCTTGGGTTTTTACTATTAATCCTTTGGGTTTAAAATATCAATCCCTTGGGTTTAATACTAAAACCGCAAGGAATTATAAACCCAAGGTATCAATACTAAAAACCCAAGTGAATAATATTAATACAAGGGATTAATATTAAAAGCCCTGAGGTTTATAATTCCTTGGCCTTTTACTATAAATCCCTTGGGTTTATAATATCAATTCATTCAATTTAGTACTAAAACCTCAAGACATTATAAACCCAAGGGATAATAAACCCAGGGGATTAATACTGAAAGCCTAAGGAATTATAAACCCAACGAATTAACCCAAGGTATATAAACCATAACATAAATATTAAAAACCCTAAAATAAACATCACTAACCATGGTTGATTTTCATTTTCAAGCATTCCTTGTTACAATGCGAAGTTCGACCATCGTTGACCATGGTCAACCACATTTGTATACATTGGGTTTATAATATTAATTCTTTGGGTTTAATATTATTCTTTTTGGTTTATAATCTCTTAAGTTTAATATTAAAAACAAAAGAATTTATAAACCCTAGGGAATATTATCAAACACTTAGACTAAAAAACCCAAGGAATTGATATTATAAACCCTAGAGAATAATAAACCCAAGGGGTTAATGCTAAAACCCCAAGGGATTATTAACCCAAGGGAATTAATTGCAAAGCCTTTGAATAATATTATACCCTGTGAATATGAACCCTAGATTAATAAACCCGAGGAATTGATATTATAAACCCACGAGAATAATAAACTCAACAGGTGAATACTAAAACCCAAAGGGATTAGAAACTCGAGGGAATAATATTAATCCAAGGGACAATAAACCCAAGCCTAGATCAGAAACTTGAGGGAATAATATTAATCTATAGAAATTTTGAATAACATAACACTTATTCATAGAGATTATCCTGATTATACACTATTGCGGAATTCATGCATAATACATAACCTCCTCTATGTTGATCATCAATTTTGTGGAATTAAAAACAATGAAACATCAATCACATGCGCACATTAACACAGTATGTAATGGGGAAATCATACAGCTGAAAACCCCGCACTATCTGTATATTATAATGATAGAGAACATGTAACAATACATAGTAAAATACTCCTCACAAGTACTCAGTACTATCTCCACCTGTTACACACAAACTAGCTCAGATTTGAATCAAGTCACAGGTTCAAATCTCCTCCGTTGTCTGCCTGCCTCTACTGCGCAATCCAAAATGAGAATAGTGAATGATCCAAGCTCGTTTTCCTTGGCTTGTACTGCGCAATCCTCATTGGCAATCTCCATCATTGATTGTGCAAATCTCATGCACAGTTATACTCACAACTGATAGTAGTCTCCACCTCTAACACCTGTCTCCACTGAACTGTCCATGCACTGAGTTAACTGATGTATTCTTTAGTTGCTTTATGAGTTAATAATTAGTGAATTAATTAATAATTAATTCACATCACTCATCACTAGTGTATTCTGCAGTTAGACTAAATACAACTAGTTCAACTAAGTCAAACTGAACACAACTCCATCAACTCCTCAATCAACTCCACCAAACTCAATCACTTGAGTTCTAACTGAAGTCCATCATGCAATAGCTCAACTGACCCATAAGAAAAGCGTATTTCCTTCTGGCAGTTTCATGTGTCACATCTGTAGCTCGAACTGAAGTGCTCCAAGAGGATAAGATAATGTTTATAGTCCAAATATTATTAAGAGCTAATAATATTCGACTGTTCTATTTTTAGCCTGGCAGTCTAAAAATAGACTCCGCCCATATGTCTAAAAATAGAAGTCCATCTACTTTTACTAACATGACCAATCATCCACAAATAGCATCCTGCAACTCATAGACCATGATCCATATGTCTAAAAATAGACTTTGCGCCAAAAATAGCCTGCAGGCCCACTTAGTGAAGACGACTTCTTTTCACTAAGCTCCATCATCTTGTTGCATTTTGCAACACTCCCTCTCAACAAGATATGGATTATTTGCAACCCCTATCCTGCCTCGGTGGTATTCGAATTTGCTCCTGGTGAGCACCTTCGTCAAGATATCAGCATCCTGATCCTCCGTTGGAATGTATGAAAGTAACATGATTCTCCGCTGCACACAATCTCTGATATGATGGTACCTGATGTTAATGTGCTTAGATCTATCATGAAATACTAGATTAGCCGAGAGTTTAATGCAACTCTGGTTATCACAATAAATCACAGTAGGCTCCAAGTATGACCCGAACAACTCGACCAGGATCTTCCTCATCCATATAGCCTCGCATGCAGCCAAACTTGCTGCCATATACTCGGCCTCTGTTGAACTGAGTGCCACGGATCTATGCTTCCTACTGTACCAAGAAACTGTTGTCGACCCAATACTGAAGATCCCTCCAGATGTGCTCTATCTGTCCGTTAGGCTCCCTGCCCAATCTGCATCCATGAAGCCACATAGCTTCACCTCATCCTCTTGTCTGTACCACAATCCATATCCCGATGTGCCTCTGAGATAACACAATACATGCTTGCCTGCCTTCCAGAAGAGCTTGGTTGGCTTAACCATAGCTTGTGAAAGCTGGTTAACAGCATAGCATATATCGGGTCGTGTATTGACTAGATACATAAGCGACCCCACCAAATTTTGATAAACAGTGGCATCCACTACCTCTGCTGAAGTAGCATCCTCCTTCCTCCAACCTCCAGGAAGAGGAGTATCAACAAGCTTGCAGCCATGCATGTTGAACTTCTCCAGTATCTCCCGTGCATACTTACCCTGAGAAACAAATGGTCCATCACTGTGCTGCCAAATTTCCAATCCCAAGAAATAATGAAGGAGGCCCAAGTCCTTCATCTCAAACTCCCTAGCAAGATCCTCCTTGCATGAAAGTATCAACAGCTCATCACCTGTCAAAATCAAATCATCTACATAAAGTACAACGATAAGCAACTTACCCTCCACCACAATCTGGTATAGGTTAGGATCCGCCTCACTCTTGGAGAATCCAAGTCTGGTGAAATAATTGTCTATACGTGTGTACCAAGCACGAGGTGCTTGTTTCAACCCATACATCGCTTCCTTGAGCCTGCACACATGCGACTCGCTGCTGAAGATCTCGAAACCTTCGAGCTGCTCTATGTACACCTCCTCCTCAATGACTCTGTTGAGGAACACAGTCTTCACATCCATCTGATGAATGTTCCACCCCATCTGCGCTGAGAGAGCAAGAATCATCCGTATGGAAGAATACCTTAAAACAGGTGCAAAGGTCTCCTCATAATCGATCCCCTCTATCTATGAGAAGCCTCAGGCAACAAATCTTGCCTTGTACTTCTCCACACTCCCGTCAGCTGCCTACTTCACTTTGTAGATCCATCTCGAACCCACCATTGATTTCCCCTCTGGTCTTGGGACAATCTCCCATGCATTGTTTCTGAAAATCGAATCATACTCTTCCACCATGGCATCTACCCATGCGGGATCCTCCACAGCTTCCTCGAAAGAGGATGGCTCAATCACGACACATTTGCTCACAAGAGCCATGTATCCAGTGTACCGATCAGGTGACTGTCTCTATCTGCGTAGTCCTGTAGGTGGTCCTACAACCTTCTCTGCATCTTGAGCTAGTTGCTCAGCTTCTGTAGTGCGATTTCGCCCTCTGATGGTTGGCGCTGCATGAGTGGTCTCTTCCACTCCATGAACTTCATCTTGTGGCTGATCCACGTCCTGAAGCTCATCCTTAGGAACTAATAGCTCCTCATCTGCATGCAAGTGTGGCTCCCTCTCAAGCGAACACTTCATGGCTTTCTCCTCTTGAAATTTGATATCCCGTTGCACAACAGTCTTGCGACTGTCTGGCAAATACACACAATAGTTGTGGGGCGTATCAGTGTACCCCACAAATATCCCAACCTCTGTGGTCGGCTCCAGCTTCTTCCTGGCATCCTTCGTCACATGCATGTAAACATTAGTACCAAAAATCCTCAAATTGGAAATATCAAGCCTCTTATTAGAATAAGCCTCCTCGGGTGTACTCATGCCAAGTATCCTGTGAGGACAACGGTTCTGCACATATACTGCAGTATTGCATGCCTCCACCCACAAGTGAAGGGGTAGGCCCTGATCATGCAACATCGCCCGTGCAGCACCCATGATCGTTCTGTTCTTCTGCTCAGCAACCCCGTTCTGTTGTGGGCTATGGGGAGATATTAGCTCTCTTCGAATCCCTTCTGCGTTGCAGAAGTCCTTGAACTCGCCAGAGATGAATTCACCACCATTGTCGCTCCTAAGAGCCTTCACCTTCTTCCCCAGTTCCTTCTCCACCAGTGCTTTGAACTCACAGAACTTTGAATATGTCTCGCTCTTCTTCTGCATGAAGAAGATCCATCACTTTCGAGAGAAATCATCAACAAAGATCACATAGTACTTGTGCTTTGCTGTCGAAGCTACTCCTCACAAGTACTCAGTACTATCTCCACCTGTTACACACAAACTAGCTCAGATCTGAATCAAGTCACAGGTTCAAATCTCCTCCGCTATCTGCCTGCCTCTATTGCGAAATCCAAAGTGAGAATAGTGAATGATCCAAGTTCGTTTTCCTTGGCTTGTACTGCGCAATCCTCATTGGCAATCTCCATCATTGATTGTGCAAATCTCATGCACAGCTATAGTCACAACTGATAGTAGTCTCCACCTCTAACACCTATCTCCACTGAATTGTCCATGCACTGAGTTAACTGATGTATTCTTTAGTTGCTTTATGATTTAATAATTAGTGAATTAATTAATAATTAATTCATATCACTCATCACTAGTGTATTTTGCAGTTAGACTAAATACAACTAGTTCAACAAAGTCAAACTGAACACAACTCCGTCAACTCCTCAATCAACTCCACCAAACTCAATCACTTGAGTTCTAACTGAAGTCCATCATGAAATAGCTCAACTGACCCATAAGAAAAGCATATTTCCTTCTGGCAGTTGCATGTGCCACATCTGTAGCTCGAACTGAAGTGCTCCAAGAGGATAAGATAATGTTTATAGTCCAAATATTATTAAGAGCTAATAATATTCGACTGTTCTATTTTTAGCCTGGCAGTCTAAAAATAGACTCCTCCCATATGTCTAAAAATAGAAGTCCATCTATTTTTACCAACACGACCAATCATCCACAAATAGCATCCTACAACTCATAGACCATGATCCATATGTCTAAAAATAGACTTTGCGCCAAAAATAACCTGCGGGCCCACTTAGTGAAGGCGGCTTCTTTTCACTAAGCTCCATCATCTTGTTGCATTTTCAACATAATCAAAGGGACAATAAACCGAAGGGATTAATATTAAAAATCATAGGGTTTATGTTCCCTTGCGTTGATTTTCATATTCCCTTAGGTTGATTGTCATATTGAGACAATATCTGCCATAATGCGACGTTGAACCATGATTGAATACATAGAACATGGTTGACCATAACTCCTATTATAGACCCAAGGGAATTATAAACCATAGGGATCAATACTAAAAACCCAACGGGCTATAAACGTAAGGGAATAATATTAAACCCTACGAATATGAACCCTTATATAGATAAATATTGGGGATTGGTATTATAAACCCAATGGAATAATAAACCCAAGGGATAAAAATTATAAGCCCAATGTATATAAACCCTAACATAAATATTATAATCCCTAAAATAAACATGGTAGACCAAGGTTGACCTTGGTTGATTTCCATATTGAGATAATCCTTGTCACAATGTGGTGTTTCACCATGGTTCAAAATGCTTCACCGTGATTGATTTTCAAATTGAAAGAATCTTTGTCACAATGCAACATTGAACCATGGTTGAGCATAGTTGATTCTCATATTCTGACAATATTCATCACAATTTCACATTGGACCATGGTTGACCATCACTGAATTTATAAAACACGGATGACCATCATTAACATTATAAAACCAAGGCAATAATAAACCCTTGGGATTAATACTATAAACCTATGGGATTATAAACGTTAGGGAATAATATTAAACCCAAGGAATATGAACCCTTAGATTAATAAAGCAAAGGGATAGATATTATAAGCCAAAGGGAATAACAAACCCTTGTCGAATCATAATATACATGGGTTTATTAACTACTATACAACAAGGCACATTTCTGTTACAAACCAATATTAAGCTCAAGGGATAAATATTATAAACCCAAATTATAAAAAAACTTAACATAAATATTGATAGTCATTATAGACCAGGGGACTCTTTTTTGTTTCAAGCCAATCTTTGTCACAATGGGACGACTAACTATAGTTAGAAAGCTTGGATTTTTATCCATTTCCATTTCAATACAGTATTATTGAGAATGTAAAAATAGACACATTTGCAAGGAAAACATTGGAACTAACACCCACAGAAAACAAATCCATGAAAAAATCAAGACCATCCATATACAAATTATAAGATAACAATGCAACGAAAAATAATCGATTCCACCAACATTGAAACCAAAGAAGAGAATTGAAATAAATCAATAATTATTATGTCTTTACATAAAAAAAAAACCCACAAGGACTATGCACTTCAAATACTTCATCACAAAGCATTTACTGATTGGCATCTTCCAAAACAATGACAAAAGAAACACTAGTTCACATCAACAACATAATGTTCACGATACTTAACACTTTCCAGCCAATCCCTTCTTGCTTTTCTCCTTGATTCTCTTAAATGTACATGCAACAAGTATTTGACATCTGCTTTCATTTTTTCCAACACACGAACATGTTCATCAAAAAAAGCAGGATGAAACCTAAGTTTTTTATCAAACTAGTGGTGAATATATGAAACAAAACTTATTGCTTCAGTAATAGAATGAACCATTATGGCATAATATTGAACATCATTATTTTCCATATCTATAATGCAACAAAAAAATAAAAATAAAAAACAATTAGAAAAAACTCACACATAAAAACAAATGTATAAACGTTTCTTTAAATGTCAACTAAAACTAAGAACCATGAAATAACTAAAAAAAATAAATAGATCGAAATTTAACATCGATGAAAAGAAAAAAAGACAAAACAAAACAAAACAGTAAGCACAATATAACTGGTTAAATAGAAACAACACCATGTCAAAGCATTCACCCATGTGATTATTTCCAAGCATTCAATATGTCAACTTTAACAGAAAAATACCAAAACAAATAACTAAATCATGACAAGAAGAAATAAAAACCATCAATTGCATTTCGAGCCACTCTGTCAAACGACTAAACTTAGTTGAAGATATAAACCTCAAAATGATATAGACTTCAATTGCTCCTCCTCTTTTTTCCTTAGTGTAACATAAGCATTGTTTTTCATTTTTGCATAACGCTGATAAGAAAAAGGTGGTGAAATCCATAAACCATCAATGGATCTCACTCTTGATATAGTTTTCTATCTCCAATATCTATAGTGACTTGTTTCCAAGTCATCTCTTGTGACTCGTGTATAGTCAAGCCCCTTGCCATTTTTAAAGGCATCTGTCTAAGGTTCCCTCTAACAACAGGTGTTATGGGCACAACATTTGGAGAATCCTGGTACTTCTTGAGAATAATTGTAGAAAATTGTGGAAGTTATGGCAGGTGTGTACCAGGTGAATAGAAGATATCTTCCACATATCCAAAGCACGATTAACTAACCCAGTTTCCAACCACAAATTACAAGTAAGCATCACACACCCATTGCCAGACAACAAGACCTCACACTCCTAGACATCATCATCACTGTCAGCAATCTCGGATCTCCTAGCATATTCTGCAACACATCTTGCAACTGGGAAATTCAATGATTTGAGCATTTTACGATTGTGAAAATTAACGAGATCATTCATTGCAAACAAGTGAACTGAAGAATCAAATAAAACATTTTCCTGACGATCCAAGCAACTATCCACACGTGTCATAAGAAGATCCCAATCTTCCAAATAAGGCTCTGCATTTCTAATTCGTTAAAATATTGTGAAATGATGTCTACTTGGGATCATCTCCATGCTGCCTATAAATGTTATCCAAAGTGATAACAACATTGAAACTTTTCCATAACACTTTGTCAGTTGTTCTTCCTCCACACAGTAGTTTATCGTGAACTAGAGGAAGTTGGCCAAGATCACCCACAAGAATCATGGACCTGTTGCCAAAAAGAGAAGTTTTTTTTTTCAGAAAGGCTCCTCGCAAACGTGAATCTATTTGCATAAACAAACTTGGCCCAACGAAGCTCATTTCATCAATAAAAATATAACGAACGTGACTCATTTCTTCCTAGAAATTTGTTAGAGCTTCATATTTCAGCGGTTTCATATCTTTAATAGGTATTTTCAAAGCAGAGTGTATTGTTTTCCCATGTATATTAAAAGCAACTATACCAGTTGGAGCAAGCAATAATATTGGACTTCTTTCACCCATTGTTGAAGTTGAAAGAGCATGACAAATACAATGAATAAGAGAAGATTTTCTCATTCCAGCAGTTCCTTGAATAATCATTAGCAAAGGATCATCGTCTCGACCATTAACAAAGTGGCGAAACACAATTTCAAAAGAAACACGTTGTTTCTCTGATAAAGATGAAGGCAACAAAATTGTCTCCCCTGCTGAATTCATATTAAGAACACTGGAATACTTTGCATCTTCTATCAAATGGATTGCTTGTACAATAACACCATTTTTTTCTGCCAATTATGGTTAATATCAAGGTCCTTTCTACCAAGGTTCTGAAGATCTGAAATCTCCACATTGTTAGGGGGAACTATACGAGAAAAAAAATTGGCACTCTTCCGAATCGCAATCACCATTTTCCTCATGTACAACGGGCTCATCATCTTCTTCATTATTTTAATTTTGCAAAGGAATTCGATCAACATTCCACGCATTATATTTGAAATTCCTTTAGTTCTCAATGATTGTTTATCTTCTGAGCGCCCCAGTGTCCAAAGCAATGTCGTGAAATGACTCGTACAACAACAACTTCATCCAACAAAATGTTTCAAACTCCTTTGGCTCTTCATTAAGAACAACATAAAAATGTGGCCAGACATAGACAACAACATGGACTTCTCGTGCTTTCAGTTGCTCGTGTCTACGCCGAGCATCAAAACTCCATGATCTTGTTGTTTCAATCAGGCACAAATGGCCCAAAAATTGAGAATGCGTTTGATACATCTCGACAAAATTGTTCCCACAGGGAATGTCATTAGAATGTAGTATAAGCCTTTGGTAAAAATTTTACTCATCCATCTGAGTCTCTGAGGTGGATGCGGCGTTGACTTTTTTTTCCATAGATGGCGTATATTTATTTTGAAAGGAATATCCTCACATATGTTTCGTCTGAGTCACATATCGATGGCTCAGGCACGAGAGAGCATGAAGCAACTGGCTGAGGAAAATTTAATCGACTAAAGAAATTCGAATCAGTTGAGGAAAATTGGGGACGTGATACGTGGCCTAGTGAATCGCCTGCATTTGGAATTGAATCACCGTACGCCAACTTTGTAGCATTCGAGATTTTCCATCTTAAATTAATGTTTGAGACAAGATGACTTTTGTTTAGTCTACATTAGATGTGTGTGCCAGCAGGTGGCTTTAGTATTTTGTTCGCATCTTGATCATTCATGGCAGGCGGTTGGAGGATCGGTGGTTCGAAGAAGAAGCCCACCTCGCCTGTGGGCAGAATCACCCGGTTATGCGAAAATATTGATGGTTTGCGTGTTTTCAATGACAAGGAAAGATAATTATGTCACCATCTGGAAAGATATCAGCAGTGCCATGGTAAGGTGTATCGACCATCCTGTTGAGATCGATGTTGATTCTTTATTGACTTGCTTACTAAGAATTGAGGGTTTTTCTTCAATTAAATCTCCAAACACAGAATGCAGAGGCAACGATCACTCTGTACCGGGCCGCAAATTATAACCAAGACTAAATAGAATAATTACAATACATTACAAACCAGAAAACCCAGAATGCTATAACATTACAAACTAGATACTCCAGAGAGTAGCAAAAGTCAAAGCCAAAAATGACCAATGATGTTATCAGAAACCTAAAAACTTACAAAGGCTTCGCTAACTTTATACTCGTTACTAAAATTAATAATAAAAATTAACTTATTACAATCTTAAATCTCCACATATGACCTTTTCACCTACGGAACAAATATTATTTGGAAACTCGGAACAAAACCTGCAACGAGGCCGTAAAATTCGATTTGAAATTTGATGTTTTGAATAAACAACAAGGGGGTTACGACACCCAATAAAATTCTTCAACTGTAACAACAATGGATGAAATTTTCTATAAAAAAGGTCGAATTGGAGCGGAAGAGGCTAAAAAGGCACTTCGAGGCTCTGAATTATGAGAGGAATTCTAGCCAGAATTGATCACCAGTATGAGGGTTTCAAAATACATTTGCGAAAATTATGATAAAGGTAGAGAGTTGGGAAATAGGATCAGATAAGGCTATTCTAACACATTTTCTATCTGCCATTAGATTCCGCCAAATTTGGTGGAGCGGAGGTTGGATTGTTTAATTGGTGTCTCTTTTGGCAAATACGTGTGAATGTCGTTGCATAGTAGAGAGCGGTCACATGGAAAAGCCCATTTTGGCATTGGTTAAAAGGTAGAATACGTGGAGTGCAGGTGACCAGGCGCTAGAGAAAAGCGGTGGTGGCAGACAAACATCTGGTAAGGCAACCTTAAAAAGGAAAAACCAAAATTAAAATTATAAAAGATGAAATTAAATGATACTTTTCAAAGGGGCTTCGGGTGACTTGTATAAGTGGAGGATTCCTATTTCCCGATCCTTGTCTTTTCAACCTTCATGTTTTTTCAGCCTCCGTGTTTTGCCTTCAAGTTACGCGGGGTTTGTTATTTATCTAATATACTGGAAGATATTATTATATGGTTTTTTTTTTTTTCCAGAAAGAAAAGTAATATATTATATTGAGGCAATATATACATCATGTTCTGTGAAAACAGAAAGAGGAATGGATCTCATGAAAAGAGACCACATCTGAGAACAGTTATAAGAAGATAAATAGCTGAGAGGCATACAAAATAAAAACATGGAGCACCACGTAGGATCAAAGGATGAATACCATTAGCACCAACATTGTCATAATGTGCTACAGATATGGCAAAAGACAAAAAGAAACCACAAAAACAAAGAGGGGATCCCATAGCATCCGGATGGAAGCCCCCTAAAGCAGGCAGAGCTCAATCCAGGGCACAAAAACGAAAACTTAAGCGCCAGACATACTGCAGCCTTCGACCTATCTTCGGATGGAAAGATAGAGTGCTGAGAAAGAAAACAGAACATATTTGAAGGAACTGTTTGAATCTTCAAAGATTTTTGAATTCCTCCACTTCCAAAGACACCATATTGTGATGGGAAGGATTGGACGCTTGGAAGCTTCTTGTCTTCCCCACCAGGAAAAATCTGCATTAACAGAAATGAAATTGAGGTGAGGAAAAGAAAAATGAGAAGCTAATTCATACCAGATTTGTTGGGAGACCGTGCATTTGAAGAACAAATGATAATTTGTTTCCTCCTCCGCTTTGCATAACACGCATCTGCTGGGACCGTGCCAAGACCGCTTCCTCAAGTTTTCCCAAGTTAGATTCTTATTGTAAAAGACTAACCAAGAGAAGATAATCACTTTGAGGGGGTAGCCAAGTTTCCACCAGAACACCGGAAAAATCTGTCTAGCAGGCATAATTTTTTTGGAGATGAGATCAGAGTAGATATCATTTACAGTCGCTCTAGAATGAGATTAAGATAAAGACCACACCACATGATCATCAGAATCAGCCCATTTCATGCCTCCTTGAACAAGTGTGATCTTAAAGTTATCCCAAAGAAGAGACAAGGCCTGAGGGAGGCCAATATCAGCTGCAGTCTTGAGCGAAGGAGAGAGCCCCTTCCACTCCTCAATAATCCTGTTCCAAGTAAAAATCCCCGATCTATGAAGGAAAAAAAGAAGAGGAGCTGGAACCTGTAGATTACACCTGAAACCAGCAAAAGAGTCGAAGCCGATGAAGATTTTCCTTCCAGAGAAAATCCTCCATTTAAGATTGTTAAGGAAGTATTTCTCAATTCTCCTGAAACTTAGCCAAATAGCAAACCCCTGTTTGATTCCAATGGAGCCAAACCTGAACCAGAACTCCAAGCTTCTTCCTTTTTGATACTTTTGGTGAATAATAGCACTCCATGGATTTGAATCAAAGATGCCTCTCCATAAGGATTTGCAAACGAGAGCTTTTCCAAATATCCTTACATCCATCAGACTTAGAATTTATTAGTATATGGTTTTATATCTATAGGTATATATATTAATGGTAAATTTTGTGTCATATTAATAATGTGAAGTTTAAATATGTTATCATTTGAAAATTTCCTTGTTACAAATTTTTTTGTTGGGTTAATTTAAAATGGTTGAAATTGTGTATAACAAAGGTTGAGATTGCAAAATTTAAATATAATAATTATTTTTTATGAAATTAAAAATACAATATTAATGATGCAAATTTGCAATTTGATTTAAAAACTCTAAATCATAAATTAATCAATTTATAAATTAATAAATTCATTTTTTTCAAAACATTTTTAATAAATCATAAATTAAATTAATAAAAAAAAAATTCAAAACATTTTTTTTATGTGAGGTAATGTTGTCTATTTTCCTTAGGTTCTTAAAAGGTTAGTTATCTAGATTGTGTTAACTTGAGCCAAAATCTCTAAAGACAATTAAAAATTTTGATGGGCTTCCTTAGAATTCAAAAATACTTGATTAAAGTAATGGTTGCTAAATTTTCATATGCAAATTTTAACTAATTTTATAGTATTATAGCCATGATTTTCTCCTAGTAAAATTCATCTTCTAAAATTAATTTCTAATTGAGATAGGTTAATGGCTGCTAAGTTTTCATATGCAAACTTGAACTAATTTTATAATATTATAGTCATGATTTGCTTCCAATAAAATTCAACTTCTAAAATTAATTTCTAACCGAGATAGGTTATGGAACTCATAAAATTTTTGTGGCGTCGATTATTAGTCCATCATTAATCTAAGGGTTCATGTTCCTAGGGTTTGATATTATTCACTTGATTAAAATCTCTTTCATCATGATCAATGATGATGGTCAACCATGGACAATGATGGTCAACCATGGTCAATCATGGTCAACCATGTTTTATAAAATCAAACATGGTCAACCATGGTTGAACGTCACAGTGTGACAAATATTATCTCGATATGAAAATCAACCATGGTCAACCATTGTCCAACTTCGCATTGTGATGAAGATTGTCTCGATATGAAAATCAATCATGGTTAAGCATGGTCAAGCATGGTCTACCATGGTCCAGCGTCACATTGTGACAATGATTGTCTCAATATGGAAATTAACCATGGGCAACTATGTTTATTTTAGGTTTTATAATATTTATTTTAGGGTGTATATACCTTGGGTTTATAATTTTGATCCCCTAAGTGTATTATTCTCCTGAGTTTATAATATCAATCAATTGGGTTTATTAATCTAAGGGTTCATATGCCTAGGGTTTAATATTATTCACATAAATTTACAGTCCCTTATGCTTTTAGTATTAATCCCTAGGGTTTATTATTCCCTTGGGTTTATAATATCAATGATGGTCAACCATGTTTTATAAATTCAATCATGGCTAAACATGGTTAACCATATTTTATAAAATCAATCGTGGTCAACCATGATCCAACGTCTCATTGTGACAAAGATTGTCTCAATAAGAAAATCAATCATTGTCTCAACCATGGCCCAATGTCACGTTATGACAAAGATTGTCTCAATATCATAATCATGGTCAACCTTGGTCTGTGGTCTAAAATGCGGATGCAAATTAGATTTTAATTTAATGTCAACCCGGGAAGGTAAACTTAGAAGTGCTTATCTAAAATATATAGATCTAGAAAGATTCCTAATTTGTCCAAGATCTTAAAGTCCCCTTACAAGAACATATTCATTAAGATCTCTTTCAATAACTAATCAAGCCTAGATCTAACAATTGTTTGAGATCTATGATTCTCTTACAAGAACATATTCTACAATATCTCTTCCAAAATTAGATCATCTAATTAGAACTTAAAAGCGAAAATGAGGTAAACCTAGATCTAATCATTGTATGAAATCTTATGCTTCTTTTACAAAAACACTTTCAAATAAGATCCTTTCAATATTAGAACATTTAATAAAACTTGAAAACTGAAATCAAACAAAAACATAAAGTAAATTATAAACAAATAAGCATGCAAGTGAGGCCATGGGGGCCCTCCATAACTCCACAAGCACACCACTTCAACGGAGACTCAAATGTAGAAGCAAAATTGAAGTATGATCCTTTATTTCAAAATTCTAATATTACAAAAACTTCCAGATTCCAAATGGAGGAGATTGTACTCCTATTTATACAATGGGATGAGTAACAACTCATAATGATCATCCACTAATCTACTTTCCCATTATTACAAAATATGATCCCACAAATCTCTCAAGCATTTTTAACTACTTTCCCATTATTACAAAATATGATCCTTTTAAATCCTCCATAAATCTCTCACATATCTTGGATAAGATATGCCAACCAAATCCTCCATGATTTTCTCCTTAGGAATTGGATAAGATATGCCACCCAAATCCTCCATGATTTTCTCCTTAAGATTTGGATAAGATATGCCAATCCAAATCCTCCATGATTTTCTCCTTAGGAATAGGCTTGCATAATTATCTCCTTAATATGGTGGAGGAGATATTAATTCTTTACATATTTGCTACACATCACAAAACTCACGTATTCTTGAGATATATATAAAAATATGTATATTTTCTAATATTTAATCATAAATTCAATTGTAATACAAAAATGAATAAAATGGAAAATAAGAAGGTGAAACCCAAATGTATGTATGAAAATGATATGATAAAAGGTTAATGGGATGATGAAATGTAAGGAATAGTGAAGAAAAAGATGGATGAAAATATGACATTTCTGAGTCCCAAACTTGTTGCATGTCCTCATGCAACCATGCATGGGTCTCTTTAAGAACATTTGGCATTTTGAACTTTGGCTTTACATGATGATGTCTTTTAATAATGAATGTTTCCAGGATATGTGAAAGACATGAGTAACAATTTACATTTTCTTATGGTTGGTTCTTGTGTGACAACCATGAATACAAAGAATGTTGGCTCTTGTGTTAACAACATTCATTTCATTTTCTGTTCTCTTTTCTCCAATAATAATGTAAGCAATCACTCGAAATCATAATGTGCATAAGAAAGCCCTTTTGTAATATTAATAAAGCATGCCAATATTGCATATGAAGCAAAGTGCAACAAAGTATCATTGAAAAATAAATTTTGGTGAATGGTAAATGGAGTGATAGTGCACTACAACAAAACATGCAATTTGCGCCAGCTTTAGCACCAGATTCTAGTGCATTTTTTTCTCAATTGGGATGAGCAACCTGGCGCTAAATCTGGCTCTATTGTACAATTTTTAAAGCGTCCTTTTTTGCACCAAATTTTGCATCTTTTTTACGCCAAATTTTCCATCATTTTCTGCATCATATTTTGCACCAAGATTTTCATTTGGTTTTACAACAGGTTTTGCTTCTAGTTTTTTGCCTTTTTTTTCATCTATTTTTGCATCATTTTTTGCTTCCTCTTTTGTGGAATTCTTTGCTTCTATTTTTGTGTCATAATTTGCATCGATTTTTACACCATCTTTGACATATTATTTAGCGCCTTTTTTTACATCCAATTTGTGCCAATTTTTGCATCTGGTCTTATGCCATCTTTTGCTTCTAATTTTGTACTTATTTTTACATCTATTTTTGTGCCAATTTTTCTGCCTTTTTTTACACCATCTTTTCCATCCAATTTTGCACCATATGTTGAATCTGATTTAGTGCCAAATTTCGCATGCATTTTTGCACCATTTTTTGCATCCACTTTCGCATTTTATTTATCTCCCTTTTTTGCATCCTATTTTGCACCATATTTTGTATTTAATTTTGCATCATTTGTTGCATCCAATTTAGCATCATTTTTAACACCATTTCTTGCATCCAATTTTTCATCCTTTTGAGCATCTAAATTTGCATCCTATGTTGAACCATATATTGCATCCACCTTTGCATCCCATTTTGTGTCTATTGTTACGTTCACTTTTGAGCCATTTTTTTGTCTACTTTTGCATTTGTTTTTGCACCAAGTTTTGAATGATTTGTTGCATCATTTTACATCCAATGTTGCATCTCAATTTGCATCCAAAATTGAGCCATTTTTATGCCCATTTTTTCTTCTTTTGTGTCCAATTTTGCACATTTTTTTATGTCCAAATTTGCATCCTTTTTGGTATCTAGTTTTTCATCCTTTTTGGCTTCCAAATTTGCATCCTTTTTTCTGCCACATTTTGTGTCCACATTTGCATCTCATTTTGCACCTAGATTTTAGTTGGAATTTTCATCTAGTTATGCATCATCTTTGACATCCTTGGTTTCACCATTTTTTAGTCCCATTTTGCATCTTGTTTTGTGTCTTTTCTTACATCCTTTTTGCATCCTAATTTTACACCATTCTTTGCATCCTCATTTTGGTGTCCATTTTTGCATCTTTGTTTGCACCCAATTCGGTATCCTTTCATATGCCCTATTTTGTTCCCTTCTTTGTGTCTAGTGTTGCACCCTTTTTTAATTTTACTTTAAAAATCTTTTTGTCTCATTGTTTGCATATTGTTTTGATGGCTAGTTTAACATCCAATTCTACTCCCAATTTTTCATCCATGGTTAAATCCACTTTTGGCTTCTTGTTTAGAGTTTTACTTTTATTTCCATTTATGACCACCTCTATGGGTTCATTTTACTAAGTTCATTTACATAGTGAAATATATTAAATTTTCTAAATATCATTTTGCTGTAGGATTTAATGCATGGTTAGATGAAAACAAAACCCTCTCAGTTTATCTCATAAACCTAGGACAAACCAATTAAGAGAAAGGTTGTTCTAAGGCTTAGGATTCTTAGTAGATCAAGATGTAGAGTATAGATTAAGAAAAAGAGAATGAATTCTTGTGAGTCCTCGCATGCAGGTCTTCTTGGAGTTTTTCGTATAGCCAAGAAGCACTCCTAGCTAGCTCCAAAGCTTGGTCCTACACATAAGAGAGAGAATAAAGCAACCTTCACAACATAATATCTTAATAATCAAAACTATAAAAAAACATATAAATATTATTGAATAAATAAATATAAACCAAAAACCCATGCATACATTAGTTAAATAGAAGAAGTAAAGAATGAATAGAAACATATGGAAGGAAGAACAACTGATCTATATGAATAAAGGAGTTGGAGGAAAGTTACAACAATCAGATATAGTTGCAACATCACCTCCCCCAACTCATAGCTCCAAAACTCTCCCTCTCAAGACAGATCTCAAGAGCGTGACAATACAAAATTCCCATCATTTTTTCAATGGCCAAGCCTCTAATATATAGGAAAGTGGAGGCTATGAAGATTTCCAAAATTCCTCATTAGTTCAATTTGGGAAAAATATTTTGGGTGAATAATGTTTCCTCATATAAAAAAGGAATTTTCCACTTTTTAGATGCTTTTGTGCTTAGGAAAAAGCTTCCCCATGCTTTATGGCTCTTTCCCACTTTTGTATGCTTTTATTTTTTAGGAAAAAGCTAAAGATGAGGATAAAGAGATTACATTCCACCATATGTTTCCGAAAGTGACCAAGAATGTCAAATTCAAATTCTAGTTTGCTTATGTTTTAGTTTTTTTTTTAAATATATATTTAGTTTTAGTATTTTTTTTTCTAGAAAAATATATTTAGTTTTTGGTATATTTTTCTACAAGAAAATTTATATTTTGTTTTTATAAAAATGGATTTTAAACATTCCATTCATGCTAAATTTGTGATTTTATGATAGGAGTTTAAACTATATATAGTAAAGTAACTTAATGTCATGTGTCGTGTTGCTGAGATGGGTGTTATACATCTCTTTCTTGCTAAGTTATAGAATGTGCTTGGGTTTTCTTAATGCAATAAAACTAATTATGTTCTTCATGATATCTTGAAATGTTCATCTTGAACCAGGCTAATAAAACAATAAAGTTAAAATAGGTTTTCCTTTGTCCTTTATAGATCTTTGTCCCCATTAATCTTGGTCTTAATAGATTAATTGTCTTGTGGTGGCCTTGAGTGGTCACTTCCATTAGTTGCATGCTTTGTAGTTTTCAGTTAGTGACATTTTTTAGGCTTGATAATATGTTATTTAATTTATCAAAATGTGTTATTGTCCATATTATTGTTAAATATTAATATTAAATATGCTGATTTTTAAGCATGTTTTAGCAAAACTTTCCCAAAATGTTTATAGATTGTATTTTATAATGCAATGATTCTTTGCTTGATGAAATTGTTTTGGATATTTTTTTTAATGATTCATTGATTGATGAAATTGTTATGGATATTTTTTTTAGTATATTAAATTGTATGTGATAAAGTCAAAAATCACCTCTTTTTTAGATTTTCATTGATCAATTTCCCTTAAGGCCATCAAGTTCACCATTTGGTCCCAGGTTAAGGAAATATAGGAGTCATGAAGTGGAATTGTCCAAGCACTTAAATCTTGAGACATGTTTCTTTTTAGTCACTTTATACTTTCTTTCTATGTAAATTTTTGATGAAAATAGTCTTGGAACATGAGGGGCGTCAATAGTAAGCGAAAACAAACTCCTAAAAGAAAAATGGTATGGAAAGCACCCATAAATAATGTTGATATAAGAAGCAAAAATATTAAGTGAGGTTCAACCTCATATAATTAGAAAATGGGGGAGGAATTTCCAAGTAGTAGTGATTGATGCTTAGAGATACTTGGGTGGAATGGTTATTATTTGAAATGATTAAGACATCAAGGTTACCAATATGTTTACCTCTTTTCGCATTATGACAATACAATTTTAGTTAATTGACATTGAGGACTACTACCATGTATCCAATGTCTATGACTCCAATATCGCAAATGGAAAACCTCTATTTCTCAATTCTATTTCTAGCAAAAGTAATTTATACTCCCCATCTCCATGGATTGTTGGGAGTGACTTCAATATTATAAGTGTCTCGAGGAAAAGAAAGAATGAATCGAAATGTTTAACAAGATATTTTGTAAGCTATACCATTAAAGCCACAAAGTAGTCTCCATTAAAGTTGTCAAGAAATGAGTCTCCAACCCACACATGTGGATCAATGAGATGTAATACATGTGTGTGTGGTTACGAACTCAATACACCTCTATAATAACTCCACAAACTCATGTATTTCACTCTGTCACATAAATTGATAGTAGTGTGACATAAGTAAACCAAGAGTAGACATGAAAGCCTTAGGAAACAAACATTCCTTAGATCCTCAATTAGGTGCTTAAATGATGAAGTGAAAATGCAAGGAGAAAAGAAGAATTCATGATTTAACCATCACATACATGTGATCAAGTGTGACTAGGAGTGTATATATTCATATATTTTCCAAAGAGGGAGTGAATACATGAGTTACAATTTATTGGCCCTTATTTTTCTTTCTTTTTCATTTTCTTATATATAGGACTTAGGGAATAAGGTTTTCATAAGTTTGGCACAACTCATAGATATAAGATTTACATGAATTTTCACTTCAACCTTAGAGTTTAGACTTAGATAAATCAATATAGTGTATGTTTAATGATTTTGGCTTTCACTTTTTTATTGTATTTCATCACAAATACAAAAGGGGAAATATTTTTCCACAAATCTATGAATGCTTAATCATAAAGTCATCATGTGATGAAAACAAATTAATGATGTTATTCTCTACGAAAATGATGGGTATTCTTGAGAAAATCTTATGCTTGTGGATGTTTCCTCCCTGGTTGAGAGGGAGTGAGGGTAGACACCATGTTATCCATGTGTCATGTACTATGGCTAGGATTAACAATCGTAAGCCTAGTAAAGGCACTAGTAGGGATAATGGTGGATTGGATAAACATTTGGGACCAATATTCTTTGAGAATTTGGACATTGATTAGGACTAATCGCCATAAGTCAAGTACATTAATCCAAGATAAGAATAGTCATGAGGATTGACATTTTCTGGTGTCAAATATTATGATAGTGGATTAGGAAATGATCATGTGAGGACATACCTGGTAAACATCTTGGTGGGGTAAGTGCCTTGAAAGGCAGTGGTGTCCAAATTTATGCCTCCCAACATTGTGCTCTGATCTAATGGAGAGATAAACTTGTTAGTCAAGGCCTTACTATTTTGAAAATTTTGGCTATGATGATGTAAATCATCATTGATGCTTATCAATCTAGATCCCTTCTTATATGAATATTTCAACTTGAGAGTACTTTTTTGTCTCATTATGAGTACCTCGCTAGTTTAGAGGGAGGGTCATCATCTTCATTATTGCCATCATCACCACCATCAATGTGATCATTATTGTCATCATTTCATTATCATCATAATCACCAATCATGTCTTCTTCATGATCATCATCATCATCATGATTTTGTATATTGTCGTCAATTGTTCATAATTATAGGTATCATAAGAAATATCACCAACCTTAGGACACATGATATATGAAAGAAAAATAACCACTTTATTTTTTAGAAATGATTGATGATCATCAACATCACTACCATTATCATCGTCATTATAATTGTCATCATCCCCATCATCATAACTAATATAAGTTTTATCATAATTTTTGTCATCTTCATCATGAACATCATAATCATCATTCATGCCATTATTGTTCTTGATTATGACCAAGATGAAAATAATGATAATGATGATCAGATGATGATGACTTGGAAGATGACGCCAAAGATAATTATTATGATTTTTACCATGATAACATTTAAAAATTGGGAGGAATGGCCAAGGTCATTAGCATCATCATCATTGTCATTGTAACTCCCATCGTCTTTATCATCATTGTCATTATCATAACAATCGCAATTCATGTCATCGTCATCATCTTCATTATCATCATCGTTATAATTATTGACATTGTCATCAGTTGTTTATAATTTTCAATGTCATAAGAAATATAATCAATGCAAAAGATATGATGTGTGTTGGAAAATGGATGCAAAAGTAAACAAAAAAATGGGGGTAAAAATAGACGTAAATTTGGATGAAGAGTGGACACAACATAAGTAGATGCAGAACAAGACAGAAAAATTGAACAAAAGTGGATGAAAAAGTAGATGCAATAGTTCATACAAACTTGAACACAAAATAGGACTCAAACATGGATGAAAAAGTGGAAGAAAACATGGGCACAATAGTAGGCATAAAACTTAGCATGAATTGTGGTGAAACAAATGTGGATACTCCAATGAATGTAAAAAAAAAGGGACACAAACTTGAATGAAAAAAGGAGGAAAACTTGGATGAAAAAAGGGATGTAAACATGGGCCAAACATGGGTGCAATAGTGAACACAAAATTAGTTGCAAAACTAGACAAATCAAAAGTGGATGTAAAAGTAAATTCGAAATGGGATGCAAAAAACATAAACAATATTTGATGCAAACTTGGACACAAAAGAGGATGCAAATATGGATGCAATAGTGGAAGAAAATGTGGGTCGCAATGATAGGCATAAGATATGGAACAAATAATAGCACAAAAAAGGAGGATGTAATAATAGACACAAAAAAATATGCAAACTTAGATGCAAGACAAGATGCTATAAGGGATGTAAAAGTGGATGCAAACACGGGTGCAACATGAGAAACAAAATTGGATGCAAAATATGGATGAAATGGAAGTACATGCAAAAGAAGATACAAAATGAGATGCAAAACCCAACACAAAAGTGGATGCAAAAATAGATGAAATATTTTATGCAAAAGAGGATGTGAAGATGGATGCAAAATTGGAAGCAAACGTGGGTACAACAGTATGTGCAAAACATGGAACAAATTTTGTCACAACAAAAGTAGATGTAATGATAGATGCAAAAAAAGAAGCAAATGAAGATGAAAAATAGGATGCAAAAAGGGATGTAAAAGTGGGTGTAAACATGGGTGCAACAATGGATGTAAAATAGCTTTTGCAACTTATTTGAAAGAGCAATTTTGTCCCAACAATTAGACTTGTAGCATAAAGAACACGGTTAATACATATGATTCAACCAAAAACTAGTTATTACCAAAATTCAACCAAAAAAAATATTACTGCATAAAAATAGAATTAAAAACAAAAATTTCCCAAATTAAAAATAAATAAATGATAAACTTTTGGTTACCAAAATTTAGTGATTTTTTTAGTGCTAATACTAACATCACCATTACAACAAGATATTTTTTTAGTGCTAATACTGCCATTACAACAAGATATAAGAGGGATATAATGCAAAAAGTTTAATAATAATATGTATGTAGAAGATGGTCTTCAGACTGGTGAATTCATGATAATCAATGGGACTACAGTCAAAATAATTGGATGTTATTTACTTTTTTACATAGATTGTCAAAATAATTGCATAAATCGATTTGTTTTAACCAAAATTTAACAAAAACTTTGCTAGTGCTAACATTAGAACCACCATTACAACAAGATATCTTTCTAGTGTTGACAACACCATTATAGTAAGATACCTCAAGAGAGACAGAAAATTTAAAAAGTATGATAGTAATATGTATCCAGAAGATGGTAGTGAAACTAGTAATTGTTCATTCTCATTATCATAATCATTGTCATCATCATCACCATCATCCTTGTCATCGTTATTGCCATCATTACATTATCATCATAATCACCATTCATGCCATCATCATCAGCTCCATCATCATCATCATTATGGACATTGTTTGCAATTGTTTATAATTATAGACGTTGTAAGAAATATCATCAACCCAAAAAATGTGATCAGTGCTAGAAAAGGGTTGTTTAGGACACATTGATATACGTAAGAGAAATAACAACTCTATTTTTGAGAGATGATCGATGATCATCATCATCACCACCATTATCATTTTTATCATCCCCATCATCATCATTAATGTAATTTCTATCAACATTGTTGTAATCATCATCATCATTCATGCCATTATTGTTTTTGATGATGACCTAGATGAAAATGATGATGATGACACCAAAGATAATGCTTATGATTATGACAATGACAACATCTAAAATTGGGAAGATTCGCCAAGGTCATTAGCGTCGTCATCATCATAATCATTGCCATCATCATCATTAATGTCATTGTAACCACTATCGTCTTTATCATCATAATCACAATTCATGTCATCGCCATCATCTTCATTTTCATCATTGTCAATATTATTGACATTGTCATCAATTGTTCATAATTGTCAATGCCATAAGGAATATCATCAATGCAGAAAATATGATGAGTGTTGGAAAAGGGATGCAAAAGCGAACATAGAAATGGGGGAAACAATAGAAGTAAAATTGGATGAAAAGTGGATACAACATAAGTAGATGCACAACAACATGAAAAACCTAACACAAAAGTGAATGCAAAAGTAGATGCAGTTGTCAATGCAAACTTGGATGCAAACATGAAGGCAAAAGTGGAAGCAAACATGGGTCCAATGGTAGGTGTAAAACTTGGCACAAACTGTGGTGAAACAAATGTGGATGCAACAACGGACACAAAAGTAGATGCAAAAATGGATGAAACAAAAGTGGATACAATAGGGGATGCAAAAACATACACAATATCTGATGCAAACTTGAACACAAAAGAGGATGAAAATGTGGATGCAAACGTGGAAGCAAATGTGGTTGCAATGGTAGGCGCAAGATATGGTGCAACAAAAGTGGATGTAACAATAGACAAAAAATATGCAAAATAAGATGCAAAAATGGATGTAAAAGTGGAAGCAAACATTGATGCAATAGGCAAAACAAAATTGGATGAAAAAAATGGATACAATGGAAGTAGATGCAAAAGTAGATACAAAACGAGATGCAAAACCCAATGCATAAACCTGACACAAAAGTGGATGCAAAAATAGATGCAATATTTGATGCAAAATAGGATGTGAACATGGATGCAAAATTGGAAGCAAACGTGGATACAATAGTGAGTGCAAAACATGGTGCAAATTATGGCATAACAAAAGTGGATGTAATGATAGATGAAAAAAAAGAATCAAAGTATGATGCAAATGAAGATGTAAAAAGGGATGCAAAAAGTGAAATTTAAAATGGGTGTAACAGTGGATGCAAAATTGTATGCAAAAGTGGATGCAATAGAAGTCGATGCAAAAGTAGATGCAAAACGAGACACAAAACCCGATGCAATTCCTAGTCCAAAATTGGATACAAAAAGGGATGCAAAAATAGATGTAGTAGTTGATGAAAACCTAGATGCAAATGAGGATGCAAACGTGGATGCAAAATTATAATCAAAAGTGGGTGCAAAAGGAGGTGCCAAACTAGGCGCCAACTGTGGCACAAAAATATTAGATGCAATAGTGGGTACAATAATAGATGCAAAAGAGGATGTAAATATGGATGCCAAACAAGATGGAAAAGTGGATGCAACAAAAGTAGATGCAAAATTATATGCAAAACTAGACACAAAACTCGATGTAAAACGTGGCGCAAAAGTGATGCACAAATGGATGAAAAAATGGATGCAAAAAATGATTTAAAAAAGGATGCAAAAAAGGATGCAAAAGTTGATGCAAGTGTAGGTGCAAAAAGTGGATGCAAATGAGGATGCAAAAGTATGTCAAACAAAAATAGATGCCAAAATTGATGCAAAACCTGGAACAAAACCTGGTGCAAAGGATGACATAAAACTTGGCATAAAATTTGGTGCAAAACGTGGTGCAAAACCTATTGCAATACCTGGTGCTAAACTTGGTGTAAGATTTGGTGCAAAACTTGATGCAAATTTTGTGTCAAGTTTTGCACCATATTTGATAAATGGATGCAAATAGCACCAAAAATGGGTTCTAGATGCAAAAAATAAGTAAAAAGGGACGCTAATCACTGGTTTTTTGTAGTGGTGGTGAAGAAATGGAATCATGGAAGTGAATATGTAGTGTGGTGAAGAAATGGAATCATGGAAGTGAATATGTAGTAAATATAGTTCTCCCCCCCTCAACTGAATTGGTTGCATGTCCTCATGCAACTTGACATGGCTCATGAAAGGAAATGTAGCATGGTGAGGGAATTTTCCAAAATATTCAAGTTAGCATAGAAGGAATTTCATGATTAAAGATTAGAAAACAACATACCTCTACTTGCCCAAGAATGATGAAGTATGCAATAGGAATGTAGCTGTTGTTGTTGCTGGATCAGGAAAATGTGACTGATGTTGTTGTAACTGGATCCTGGGAAATGAAGGAATCTGAACTGCTGATGCTAAAGCATGGAAAAGATAAATGCTGAAAGTGGAACTGTGGTACTCTCATAAATCAGAATGCATGCTGTTGTAACTGCTGAGGGAGTTGTGAAAAAGTGTATAGCCTTCACCCGCTACAAACCCAATGGTACAATTCTAAACATGCGAATGAATGTGTCGATGTCGAGCATGAATAGAAATCATTGGATTACCGGCCATTGATGTATGTCATTAACCAATGGGAGGCAACTCACCATTGATGTCAATGAGTGCCAAGGTACCCGAGTACATCTTGCGAAGTGTGAATGGATGTGTTGAGGTCGAGCCACTTGCAAGATCTAAAGATCAAGGGACATTGATGTATTCCCATGATCGTCAGCGAGAGAACTTGCCATTAAGGCATGCAAGCCTCTAGTTACTCAAAAGGAACTCTAGTCTATTTCCCAGATAAGGTGCTGATGTCGATGGGGCAAGACTTGTTGAAAGGTGGGCCTTAAGGAATCCCACATCAGTCAACGCGAGTTTGTACAAAAAGATTTGGTAGGACTATAAATGGAAAGAACTCACGGACAAGCAGTGTGGATCAGCATGGCGAGGAAAACAAGGCAATGTAATCATGGAAAGGGAATGACTTCGAGCATCCAAAAATGAATGTAAGGAAATGCATGGTGTATGAAGATGAACTCTTGCTGTGAAAAATGGATATGGAAATGTCATGATTTATGGATTTACAATTGGTGGAATTCAAAATCTGCTTCCAAAAAGGGAGGTGCAAGGTAGTGGTTGTGAAGTTGGATTTGTCTTTAGAATTTTTCATGAATTGTAGTCTTTAGAAGACCAATTGTCGTCACAATGTAATCTCCTTATGATCACTTGATTATCCTGTAACCTATAAAAAAAAACTTGGCAGAAAGAAAACATAAGTGTGTTCAAGAAGAAATGGCCATTTCCTTCATGATTCTTACGCAAAAATTTCATACCAAATAAAACATATTAAGGACAATCAAAGTGTTGAAATTGAATTAATCATGATATTAAAATCAATCCATTCTTAAAATAACCATGAAAAGTAATACTCCCTGTTTGTGTCAGATGAAAGATGCTCGGCAAAAAGATTGGCATTAGAAAGATCTGTTGTGTTCTGCATATTAGTATGTGATATAAAAGCATTCAACATGAATATTTAATGCCAACTTGAAGCTATTGAAACAAGATAATCATCATTTATAAAATCCTCCAAATGTTTGAAATTTGTTTCCAAGTGTTCCATTATTTATTTTCAAACCTGCATGAATTTTGTGAGAAAATTTTTATTTTTTATTTTTTAAATAAAAAAAACAAAAGAATGAAATTCAAATTATTTTTTTAATAACAAAATTTACAAAAAAAAAAAAAAAAAAAAAAAAAAAAATCAAATTTTTTTTAAATAAAGAAATTAATTAAAAACTAATATAGAAAATTTCTAAAAATAAATTAACACTAAAATGGATTTTTTTTTCAATATCCTAAAAAACACACAAAATCCTCTAGAATCAATGAAAAATCGGGCTTTTATGTAACTTTGAATTCCTCTGCATATTAATTGTAAAAACCGTTTTTTCTTCATGCAGTTACCAAAATAAGGTCTCGAAGAACCACGATTTCCTCTTAGACCGTTAGGAATTTAAGCAAACGATTTCTGGGTTATATAATTCATTCTATTATGGAAAAAACCCATGTCTTCGTTTGTCTAGATTTTCCGTGGTTTGATCACAAACTTCTTTTCAAAACTGACATTTTTAAGGGGTTGCGTTTTGAAGATGATTTTTTTCTCATTCACAAAATTCTTTATTGTCGCATTGCAGATTAGTTCTCCAGCAAAAGTATTTTTATTTGAAATAAATCAATAGATTTTCTGATCTTCCAGATCGCACGAAGCGCGGGAAGAGAGCATACTAATCCCTTCATTTATTTTTATTTATGCAGGTTAGCGTGGATGGATAAAACACTATTAAGATCTGCAACAAAACCGTACAATATCTACACTCTTTCTGCAATGTCGCGGGGGCATTTAGACTCTCAGAAGCCAAATCTTTCCGATAATCAAGCTCCTGGCTCACCCGTGATACAGAAACAAGACATAGAAATGCAAAGATGAAGCAGTTCTGTTTATTCATGATGATTTATTTTTGGAAAACAAAACTAAAAACTTCTGATGATAACGACTTCTAATGACTTCTAATGAGATCTCATTTTTGTTTTTCTAATCTATTCTACATTAACTTAAAAGATGTTTTATTTTCTAAGTAAAAGCATGCTTCCAGTGAAGCCATCTACGGACTAAAAATTCGAACATGCTCACATCAAGATTTAAAAATTTTACATTATGTTTTGCAAGTATGTGAAAATCTTGTCTTAGAGTTGGCTCAAGGTTATTGTCCTTGCTTTCCAAGAAGTACCTGTTCAACATTGTCAAAGCCCTCATCCGTAGATGGATTAGTGAGAAATGGGGGGTTTAAAATAAAAACTGAATTTAAAGTATCTATGTGCGAAAATGAAAAAAAGAATGCTCCAAAATTTGAACTCCTTTACGAACCTGCTGTCACCAAGTTCCACAAATTAGTCCATAAAAACAAATTCATGAAATAATTACTAAATCCTTCTAGTTGCACTTCCTCGGCAACGACGCCAAAATGTGTGGTCTAAAATGCGGATGCAAATTAGAGTTTAATTTAATGTCAACCCGGGAAGGTAAACTTAAAAGTGTTTATCTAAAATATATAGATCTAGAAAGATTCCTAATTTGTCCAAGATCTTAAAGTCCCCTTACAAGAACATATTCATTAAGATCTCTTTCAATAACTAATAAAGCCTAGATCTAACAATTGTTTGAGATCTATGATTCTCTTACAAGAACATATTCTACAAGATCCCTTCCAAAATTAGATCATCTAATTAGAACTTAAAAGCAAAAATGAAGTAAACCTAGATCTAATCATTGTATGAAATCTTATGGTTCTTTTACAAAAACACTTTCAAATAAGATCCTTCCAATATTAGAACATTTAATAAAACTTGAAAGCTGAAATCAAACAAAAACATAAAGTAAATTATAAACAAATAAGCATGCAAGTGAGGCCATGGGGACCCTCCATAACTCCACAAGCACACCACTTCAACGGAGACTCAGATGTAGAAGCAAAATTGAAGTATGATCCTTTATTTCAAAATTATAAGATTACAAAAACTTCCAGATTACAAATGGAGGAGATTGTACTCCTATTTATACAGTGGGATGAGTAACAACTCATAATGATCATCCACTAATCTACTTTCCCATTACAAAATATGATCCCACAAAACTCTCAAGCATTTTTAACTACTTTCCCATTATTACAAAATATGATCCCTTCGAATCCTCCATAAATCTCTCACATATCTTGGATAAGATATGCCATCCAAATCCTCCATGATTTTCTCCTTAGGAATTGGATAAGATATGCCACCCAAATCCTTCATGATTTTCTCCTTAAGATTTGGATAAGATATGCCAATCCAAATCCTCCATGATTTTCTCCTTAGGAATAGGCTTGCATAATTATCTCCTTAATATGGTGGAGGAGATATTAATTCTTTACATATTTCCTACACATCACAAAACTCACATATTCTTGAGATATATATAAAAATATGTATATTTTCTAATATTTAATCATAAATTCACTTGTAATACAAAAATGAATAAAATGGAAAATAAGAAGGTGAAACCCAAATGTATGTATGAAAATGATATGATAAAAGGTTAATGGGATGATGAAATGTAAGGAATAGTGAAGAAAAAGCTGGATGAAAATATGACATTTCTGAGTCCCAACACTTGGTCAACCATGTTCAACCACGTTTTATAAAATCAAGCACGGTCATCCATGGTCAATCATAGTCAACCATGGTCGAATGTCGCATCATCACAAAGATTATGTTAATATGAAAATCAACCATGGTTAACCATGGTCAACCATGGTCCAACGTCGCATTGTGACAAGGATTGCCTCAACCATGGTTAACCATGGTCAACCATGTATATTTTAGTGTTTATAATATTTATCTTAGGGTTTGTATACCTTGCGTTTATAATATTAGTCCCTTGGGTTTAATATTATTCCCTTGGGTTCATAATCCCTTGGGGTTTTATTATTAATCCCTTGGGTTTATTATTCTCTTAGGTTTATAATATTAATCCCTTGCGTTTATAATATCGATCATGTTCAACCATGGTCAATCATATCCAACCATGGTCAACCATAGCCAACCATGTTCGAATGTCACATTGTGACAATGATTGTCTCAATATGAAAATCAACCATGGTCGAATGTCACATTGTGACAATGATTGTCTCAATATGAAAATCAACCATGGTCCAATGTCGCATTGTGATCAAGATTGTCTCGATATGAAAATCAATCATGGTCAAGCATGATCAACCATGGTATAATGTTGCATTATGACAAGGATTGCCTCAATATGGAAATCAACCATGGTTAACAATGTTTATTTGAGGGTTTATAATATTTATCCTAGGGTTTATATACCTTGGGTTTATACTATCGACCATGTTTTATAGTCCCTTGTGTTTTTAGTATTAATCCCTAGGTTTTATTATGACCTTGGATTTATAATATCAATCATGGTCGACCATGGTCAACCATATTTATAAATTCAATTATGGTCAACCATATTTTATAAAAATAATAGGGTCAACCATGGTGCATCATGGTCAACCATATTCTATAAAATCAAATGTGGCCAACCATGGTTAATCATTGTCAACCATAGTCCAACATCGTACTATGACAAAGATTGCCTCAATATGAAAATCAATCATTGTCTCAACCATGGTCCAACATCACATTATGACAAAGATTGTCTCAATATGATAATCATGGTCAACTATGGTCATTTATGGTCAATCATGGTCAACCATGTTCAACCATGCTTTATAAAATCAAACATGGTCATCCATAGTCAATCATGGTCAACCATGGTCGAACGTCGCATTTTGACAAAGATTGTCTTGATATGAAAATCAACCATGGTCCAACGTCACACTGTGACAAGGATTGTCTCAATATGAAAATCAACCATGGTCAACCATGTTTATTTTAGTGTTTCTAATATTTATCTTAGGGTTTATATACCTTAGTTTTATAATATTAGCCCCATGGGTTTAATATTGTCCCCTTGGGTTCATAATTCCTTGGGGTTTTAGCATTAATCCCTTGGGTTTATAATATCAATGATGGTCAAGCAAAGGACAGATGTCGCATTGTGACAATGATTGTCTCAATATGAAAATCAACCATGGTCAATAATGGTCCAACATTGCATGGTGACAAAGATTGTCTCGATATGAAAATCAATCATGGTCAAACATGGTCAAGCATGGTCCAATGTTGCATTGTGAAAAATATTGTCTCAATATGGAAATGAACCATGGTCAAACATGTTTATTTAGGGCTTATAATATTTATCCTAGGGTTTAATATCAATCATGGTCAAGCATGGTCAACCATATTTTATAAAATCAATTGTGGTCATACATGGTTAATTATGGTCAACCATGGTCCAACATTGCATTGCGACAAATATTGCCTCAATATAAAAATCAATCAGTGTCTCAACTAAGGTCTAACATTGCATAATGACAAAGATTGTCTCAATATGAAAATCATCGTTAACCATTCTCAACCATGGTCAACCTTGGTCAACCATGTTTATTTTAGTGTATATAATATTTATCTTAGGGTTTTAATACCTTGGGTTTATAATATTAGTCCCTTGGGTTTAATATTAATACCTTTGGGTTTTAGTATTAATCCCATGGGTTGATTATTCCCTTGGGTTTATAATATCAATCCTTTGCATTTATTATTCCCTTGGGTTTATAATATCGATCATGGTCAATCATGGTCAATCATAGACAACCATGGTTGAATGTCTCATTGTGACAACGATTGTCTCAATATGAAAATTGACCATCGTCAACCATGGTCTAACATCATATTATAACAAAGATTGTCTCGATATGAAAATCAATCATGGTCAAGCATGGTATACCATGGTCCAACATCGCATTATGAAAATCAATCATGACAAAGATTGTCTCAACCATCTTTACTAATGTGGTTGTGCTAATGTGGTTCAACCATAACAATCATGACAAAGATTGTCTCAACCATCTTTACTAATGTGGTTGTGCTAATGTGGTTCAACCATGACAATCATGACAAAGTTTGTCTCAATATGAAAATTAATCATTGTCTCAACCATGGCCCAACGTCTCATTATGAAAAATATTGTGTCAATATGATAATTATGGTGAACCATGGTCTACCTTGGTCAACCATGTTTTATAAAATTAGGCATGGTCATCCATGGTCAATCATTGTCAACCATGGTCGAACGTCGCATTGTGACAAAGATTGTCTGGATATGAAAATCAACCATGGTCAACTATGTATATTTTAGTGTTTATAATATTTAGGGTTTATATACCTTGGGTTTATAATATTAGTCCCTTCGGTTTAATATTATTCCCTTGGGTTCATAATCCCTTGGGGTTTTACTTTTAATCCCTTGGGTTTATTATTGCCTTGGATTTATAATATCAATCCCTTGGGTTTATAATATCAATCATGGTCAACCATGGTTAATTATAGCTAACCATGGTCCAACGTCGCATTGTGACAAAGATTGTCTCGATATGAAAATCAATCATGGTCAAGCATGGTCCAACGTTGCATTGTGACAAGGAATGTCTCAATATGGAAATCGACCATGGTCAACTATGTTTATTTTAGTGTTTATAATATTTATCCTATGGTTTATATACTTCAGGTTTATAATATCGACCGTGTTTTATAGTCCCTTGTGTTTTTAGTATTAATCCCTAGGGTTTATTACTCTCTTGGGTTTATAATATCAATCATGGTCAACCATGGTCAATCATGTTTTATAAATTCAATCATGGTCAACCATGTTTATTTTAGTGTTTGTAATATTTATGTTAGGATTTATATACATTGAGTTTATAATATTAGTACCATGAGTTTAATATTGTTCCCTTGGGGTTTTAATATTAATTCCCTTGGTTTTATGATATCAATCATGGTCAACCATGGTCAATCATAACCAACCATAGTCAACAAAGGATGAATATCGCATTGTGATAATGATTGTCCCAATATTAAAATCAACCATGGTGCAACGTCGCATGGTGACAAAGGTTGACATCTCGATATGAAAATTAATCATGGTCAACCATGGTCCATTGTTGCATTGTGACAAGGATTGAATCAATATGGAAATCCACCATCGTCAACCATGTTTATTTTAGGGTTTATAATATTTATCCTAAGGTTTATATACCTTGGGTATATAATATCAACCATGTTTTATAGTCCCTTATGTTTTTAGTATTAATCCCTAAGGTTTAACCATGGTCAATCATGATCAACCATGGTCAACCATATTTTATAAAATCAATTGTGGTCATCCATGGTTAATCATGGTCAACCATGGTCCAATGTCACATTGTAACAAAGATTGTCTCAATATGAAAACCAATCATTGTCTCAACCATGGTACACCATTGCATTATGACAAAGAGTGTCTCAATATGAAAATCATCATCAACCATGCTCAATCATGGTCAACCTTGGTCAACCATGTTTTATAAAATCAAACATGGTCATCCATGGTCAACCATGGTTGAATGTCACAATGTCACAAATATTGCGTTGATATGAAAATCAACCATGGTTAAGAATAGTCAGCCATGGTCAACCATGGTCTAACATCGCATTGTGACAAGGATTGTCTCAACCATGGTGAACCATGATCAAACATGTTTATTTTAATGTTTATAATATTTATCTTAGGGTTTATATACCTTGGGTTTATAATATTAGTCCCTTGGATTTAATATTATTCCCTTGGGGTTTTAGTATTAATCCATTGGGTTTATAATATCAATCCCTTGCGTTTATTATTCCCTTGAATTTATAATATCAATCATGGTCAACTCTGGTCAATCATTGGTTAATTTAATTTATTACTTAATCTAAGGGTTAATTTATTATTAATTTATTTCTTAATTAATAAAATGAATTATTTAATTATTTAATTAAATGATTATTCAATGAATTATTTAATTATTGAATTAATATTATTAATATAAATATATTTTCAAATTTAAGCTTTTGTGATCCATAATTATGATTGTTGGAACATCTTTAGGTACTAATAACATTCAGAGTATTTGTCGACAAAATACTCTGGATGTGATTAGTACTAAAAGATGTCCCAACAATATAATTATATATTAAATATTATTGAGTTGAATAATTAAATATTAATATAATTAATAATAGTATTATTTAATTATTGAATGAATGAACAATTAATGAATGAAAATATTTAATTAATTTATTAAATAATTTATTAATGAAATAATTTATTTTATTTATTAATTAATAAAATTTAATTAACAATAAAAATAAAAAAAATATTAATTAATAATAGTAACGATATTAATTAATAATAATAGTTATATTAATTATAATTATATGTCTTCATATATAAACCATATTTATTAATATGGCGTATATTATTCACATTTACTCATTCATCTTGGGACTCGCAACCCTATAAAAATATTCATCATTATGCCAATTTAAACGAACTACCCTATTTCAAATAGATATATGGGTTGATATGCATTAAATACCAATCTTGATCATTTTGTGGCTACGTTCACATGATCAAATGATGGTCGATTATAGTATACATTTTAAAATACATTTAACAGTCACTTCAAAATAAATAGTTTTCAAAGTCTTTATTTTAATTTGCTTTAAATGCGGTGTAAGGATATTCCGACACATAGGAAATAGTTAAGTATAACTTGGTCTAGTGTGGAGTTAGGTAAAGTGTGTTTCTTTACTGTGTACTTTTGTAATTTACAATCCGACGGTCACGATATGTTCTAGATATGAAGTGATCCGAAGGTTCATTCTCTCATCGGTATTACCGACACTTGATCTATGGCTTAACACCCGATTGGTCGATGATCTCTATTTAAAGAGCATGGAGGGTCATTTGTAAGGTGACCGTTCATGAAAGAAGCTTATCTTAATTTTCTTTCTTTTATTAATAAATTGTCTCAAGTGGCCGCGTTGGCTCAGGCCATGGACTGTTTCCCTCTTTGAGGGTTTTAACCACGTCAAGAATACTGGTGTATTGATCTGTGATCTGTTTGTAAGCGATGTCCTTTGGTGTTTTATCTAAGGAACTTACCCTATAAATTCCTACATGGTATGAGAGCTATTTGAGGCCCGCATCCATCGGTGATCCAAATATGAAGCCGATACAACTGCATCTGACTGTCGTTTCCTAGATCTATTGTTTCTGACTACTTTCGGGGCAAGAAGACTGCTTTATTGTGTCAGGAGCATCTGTTCTAGTGAGGAACCCCTTTTGTTTCACGCGAAAAGTTTTCTGATAGCCCTAGCTACGTCATTTTTAAGATCTGGAGGTATACAGTGTTTATTTTCAGTTTTAGTTATTCATCTCTCTGTTTATTTCGGTTTATTTAGCTCTCAGTTTTTATTACCATATCTATACCTTTCATTTCTATGTATGCTCTTTGCCCCACGACTCTGTGTAATCTGGGCAAATTAGAAACAGAAAAGAAGGATTTTTCTCATGCATATGCTCTTTTCCATTGTGTCTTAGTGTGATCTCAGAAAATCAGAAACATTGAGTAAAATATTTAGTTTCCGTCGAAAGCTAACTTCAAGCCACAAAGTTTGGTTTTTTTTGCATGTTCGTGTTGGGTTGTGTGTTTTTTGTTAAGGGTTTTTTCAAGTAAACACGCACTCCAAAGATTTAGTGACTAAAAAAGAAAAAAATCCCTCATCTTTTCCAAAAATTACTAACCTTTTAAACTAGCTCACTTGGTCCAAAGTTACTCTATGAGAATAGAAGTCTTGGGTTCAAGTCTTTCTTTCTATTGAGTTGTTTTTTCAAAAAGCACATGTAACTTATGTTTTAAAGTTACTTTATATAAAAGTGTTCTCACCCATTATAAAAAGTAAGTCACTTATAATTCTAAAGTCTCTTTATCTTTTATTTAAGTTACAATTTAGTATGTAGCTCATAAAGTACCATTGTAAAAATGACTTTCACTTATTTATAAAAGTGGGTCACATAAAAAAATTTAAAGTGAGCTAATTAGATTAAGTTTGGAAAGAGAAGGGATTTTTTTTTTAAGTATAACATTATCATTCGCTTCCGCACATTCACGTACTTCGTCGGCATCTTCAACAACTTTTCTTCAAAAAATCATAACTTCTTCATCCAGAAGCCGTTTTCAAAGCTGTTTTTTTTTTAATCGACCTAATTTTTCGAGATCTTTCCATTGGAACGCTTAGTTTTAGCGTCTATAATTTCAGTTTCTGTTAAAATGGAAATTCCATGCCAAGTTATTCTTGACAACACCAACTACTTCCAATGGGTGTCCTACATGGAGGATTTACTTAGAAGTAAGTTCTTTATAGAATAGCTTCAAGCCAAGAGTCTAAACCTAAAGATGAAGATAAGGAAGTCAAATGGGAAAATAAGCAAGATCAAGCACGTGGGTTGATAGGAATGTCTATTTCTCCAAACCTTAGATTCCATATCGCAAAACTTGATACCCCTGATGAAGCAATAAAACAACTCAATAATTATTTTGGAATTAAAAATGAAATAAAAGCCCATCAACTCGAAAATGAGTTGCTTACGTTGGGCCCCAATAATTTTTCTTCCATTGAAGATTTTTTGTCCAAGTTCAAAACCCTTAGACTTTTTTTGGAAGGTGTTAAGATTAAGAAAGAAGATGGTAGCCTTATCTATTCCATTCTTACTAAGTTACAACCAACCTAATCTGTGTTTATTTCCACATTCCATTCTACTAGAGAAGTCTTTATTTCTCAAGGACAAGCCTACAAGTCCCCCTCTTTTGATTGTTTTGTAATTATTTAATAAGAGAACAAGAAAAGCTCTTACATCTTGGTCTTCTTAATCTTGGAAACTCTTCTAAGAAAGCCTTAGCCGCCCAGCAGCAACCAAGTTCAAAGAATCCTAAGAAGCAAAATCCTAAAAAGAATAGTCCTAAACCAACCAAGGGTCCTAAGCACTTTCAGTCTCAAAATGAAAAATCAATTCAACAAAATGATAAGGCAAATAAAAACAAAGGGAAGAAGATTGATAGAGATTGCAACTTTTGTAATCGAGATGGCCACTTATAATCCAAATGGTTTAAGAAGATGGAAGCAGCAATGAAGAAGCATAACATCCATTTGGAGCACTCTTCAACTTCAACTTCATCTTCAGGAATAACACTTTCTGCATGTGGTTGTCAAGCATCTCGGTTTGGTTATGCACTAAATGTATCTTCTTCTTCTCATTCTCATGAGTGGCTCATTAATTCTGGAGCTTCATATCACATGGCAAAAAACAAAGCCATGTTTTCTTCTTTAAATGATTGTAACACCAAAAATATATATGTTGGTGACGATAAATCTCTTAGTGTTGTACGCACTGGAACTATTCATCTAGACAATGGTCAATTTAATGATGTATTATGTGTTCCAACCTTATCTTGCAATCTTTTATCTGTATATTAGATAACTCATTCAGGTGAAGGTAAAATCGTTGAATTTTCACCTTATGATGTTGTAATTAAGGACCTAAGAGATCCTAGACAGATTTTAGCTACTGGCATTGTTGATGATTCTACAAGGTTGTACAAGTTTCACAACTTTGGGTCATCACTCTTCTCTTGGTATTTGTTGCTCATAATGATGAAGGGAGCAAACTTTGGCATGAGCGATTTGGTCACTTAAACTATCGTTCCCTTCAAAATTTATGTAAAGAAAATATGGTGACAAGTCTCCCTATGGTATCTTGCAAAGTTGGTGTTTGTTCCGGATGTGTACTCGGAAAACATCATCGGGATAGTTTTCAAAAACATGCCTCTTGGCATGCCTCAGCCCCTTTACAACTTGTGCATAGTGATTTATGTGGTCCACTTCCAGTTGTTTCATTATTTGGCTACAAATATTTCTTAACTTTCATTAATGATTTCTCCAGACGCACTTGGGTATTGTTAATTTTAGGTATGTTCTATGCTTAGAGCAATTTATTTCAATTTTTACAGTTAGCTCAATATCTTTTCCAGATTAGCAATCACATTAGCATTGAAGTAAACTGCATATAGAACATAAACATAAATCGCAGAAGACAAGCCAAGACAATAGGACACAAGATGTGGCGCTAGCTAGGGACAAACCCCAATGTGGGGCAACCCTTGATCAATTCTTCTTATATGTTCTTCAATAGTTTAGCAAAGAGAGAGAGAGAGAGAGAGAGAGAGAGATAGTACGTTTACAACAGAAGTCAACACTTTGACTTATCTAGATAAGAGCATAGATCATCTCTAAGAAGATGATACATGAGATCAATTGAAGACATGCTGCTTCAACTAATTCTCCAAGGTGACTCCTTCACCTATCATTTTGTTGCATTTCGTCATCATGTTGCACCTCACCACGCTGCACCATGCTGCACCCATCATCACTATGTTGCATCTCATCACGCTTCATTAATCATGACTGTACCCATCACTGTACTGCATTATGTGTCATTGCTGCACCATGTTGCCATACTGACCTATGTGTTGGTTGCACCTTGCTTGCTTGTTGTCCCTTGCTTGCTTGTTGTCCTTAGCATGCATGTTGTTGCATGCTAGTTTTCCCTTGCATGCTAGCTGTAACATTGCATGCTTGATGTATTTGCTACTAAGTACCATACAACTATCCCAATGTTAGTTGTCCCTTGCACGCTGCTCTCCTTTGGAGATAGATGCTCCGACAGTTCCCGACAGTTCCGCTGTTCCTGGCAGTTTTGGCTGTTTCGGTTGTTCCCGGAAGTTCTGGCTGTTCCTGGAAGTTCCGACATTTCTGGCTATTCCAGCTGTTCCCAGTAATTCCTGACAGTCTCTACAGTTTTGGCAGTTTCCGGCAATTTCGGCAGTTCTCGACAATTCCCGGCAGTTCCAGCAATTCGGCTGTTCTCGGTAGTTCCCAACAGTTCCAGCTATTCCTAGCAGTTCCCGACAGTTCTGGCAGTTCTGGCTGTTCCCAGCAGTTTCGACAGTTCCGACTGTTCCGGCAGTTCCGACTATTCCGACTTTTCCCGGTAGTTCTGGCAGTTCCCGACAGTTCCGGCAATTCCGGTTGTTCCCAGTAGTTCCAGCATTTCTGACAGTTCTAGAAATTCCGGATGTTTTGCAGTTCCGCCAATTCCGAAAATTCCTGTAGTTCTGGCAATTCAGGCAATTCTGGCTGTTCCCGGCAGTTCTAGCGATTCCGACTATTCCCGGCAGTTCCGGCTTTTCCTGACAGTTCCGGCTTCTACCCTCTACGTCAGCTTTCCTGGCTGTTCCGGCAGTTCCGGTTGTTCCGGTAGTTCTAGCTATTCTGGCTTCTGCCCTCTACGTCAGCTTTCCCGACTGCTCCGGTAATTCGCGGCAGTTCCAACTATTCCCAACAATTCTGGCAGTTCCGGCTTTTCTCGGCACTTCCAACAATTCCTGCTATTTCCAGCAGTTCTAGCTTTTCTGGTTGTTCCGGCTTCTGCCCTCTAGATTAGGGAAACGCTATCCTTTAGGATCTCTCCTCCTACTAAACCCCAAAGACAAGTAGATAGGAAGAGATCCCAAGTGTGTTGAAATGACTTGAAGGCCACCTCTATTTATACTAAAACGTTGAGCACAAGTGGGGTTTATTTGGTTGCTGGCTGACCTTGACGAATTGTCCCATAAAAAATAAAAATTTCATATCTCCATGAATACTTATCAAAATCAGATGATCTTTAGATCAATCCTACACCTCTCAATGAGAGGGATCCAAGAAAAATATCAGCTTCCATTAATAAGATGACCCACATGGAGTTTGGCCCTAGTTACCAATTTTAACACTCCCTCTCAACTAGGGAGAACTCCATCCACTGATCCATATGTCCGACTGTACTATCTCTGCCATCAGTGCCCTACACTGCTCTGCTTTGCTGATCTCTTCTCTGTTGAACCATGAAGAAGAAGAATTGATCAAGAATGTCTCATACGATTCTCTATTGACCCGAAGTCAGTTTCATCTGAAGAGAGTGTGTCGCATCACTCTTATTGACCTAAAGTCAGTTTTATTGATCCCAGATCAATATCACAAGAGAGTGTCTCAAACCACTCATACTGATCCCAGATCAATAGAGGTCATCCTAGCATAGGGATACGGTAGATACATCGATGCGTCCATCGTTAGTACTACTATGGTCCCTAACCTCATTTCCCTGCTCATTGATCAGATGAGAGGTACTTCCCATGAGTCCTAGACTGCATGGGTAGGATGCCTCGACAAGAGAACTAATCATCCTGTCCACAGGAGAACGAATCATCCTGCCCCACAGCCGCCACGGGAGAACTAATCATCCTGTTTCACAGTTGCCACAGGAGAACTAATCATCCCGACCCACAGGAGAACTAATCATCCTGTTCCACAGTTTCCATGGGAGAACTAATCATCCTGGCCCACAGGAGAACTAATCATCATGTTTCACAGTTTCCATGGGAGAACTAATCATCCTGTTCCACAGTTGCCACGGGATATCACAGGGAAAGGTTGAACCTTTCATCTTGTACATAGCGCACCACCAGGGGAGGGTGAGTTGCCTTATGGTCGTATGTTTCTCTAGTAAGTACCCCAAGCCCCCCAGAGCTCCCAGAGCTCAATGCATGCAACATGCATGACCCTTATAAGAAGGTCTCTCAATGAATCCAAGTCGTTCGTGAAAGTCACAGATTTGACCTTTCCCCAGGGCTTTGACAAAATGTTTACGACCTGTACATCAGTCTCAATGCGATGGAGCCTCCTCGCTCATCGACTTACCATATCTAGATAAGGCAGTATCGGATGTCTATCTGCTGGAGCAATCATCGAATACGGCATTCCTCAATAATCGAATCCCCCCTCTGGTTGTCACAAAGAATCTCAGTGGTATTCATCATGTGTACAAACAGCTCACTTAAGAGCTTCTGCAACCATGCAACTTCACACGAGATCATACTCATAGCTATGTATTCGGTCTCGGTGGTGCTTATAGCAACCAACTTCTGCTTCCTGCTCATCCATGATATCGAAGCAGAATCCAAGAGAACCAGCACTGAGAAGTGCTCTAGTGATCCTCCACACTACCTGCCCAGTCAGCATTCGAATAATCATGCAGTTTCATATTTTGGAAGTGTATCTCATTCTATGAGAGATTGTGCCCCGAAGATATCTCAAAAGATTCTTGGCACCAATCCAGTGAGGCTCAACCAAATATGAGCTCACCATGCTAACTACAAAACATATGTCCGGACGGAAGTTCACCAAGAACATCAATGCAAATGAGTTTATGAAACTCAGAGGCATTTTCCAAATTTGGTCTGGCATCATCACCATATAACTTCTGAAAGTTAAGATCCTCGAGGTAGTCACGGGCTTGCAGTTTACCATTCCACATCCAGAATCCAACTCCCTCTTACTTCTGCAAGTGAGAGGGTCTCCACCTGTCAAAAATAGGTTGTCCTCATAAGGTGGCAGTATGAGAGGTCTATCATCCACAACCTTCGAGTAATGGTTTAGATTGGTTTCACTCCTAGTGAATCTCAGCTTCATCAGACAGCTATCAATCCTCTCATACTACGCCCAATGTGTTTTGCTTCAAGCCATAGAGGGCTTTCTTTCACCTGTATACATGAGATTCCCGATCATGAACCTCAAACTCCTCGGGTTGTTCCAAACCCGTGGACCTACTGCATGAGGGGAATGGTCCCCTTATAAGATTTTCCTTCGGTACATCTCAGATATGTACCTTCATGCTCTTCTTGAATTCAGGCATCCCTGTCACCATCTAACTCACAGACCTCTGGTGCTATGTGTCAATGGACATGGTCCCCAATGGAATTCTTGCAACTTGATACAACCCTGAACTCAAGAGAAAAAGCATCTTTGAAAATTCTATTTTTTAACACGTACCTTTCCATTGATGAATGCCGCCCTAAAACCTTTGACTTCCATTTCCGAGATAGACACCAGGTTCTTCTTGCGATTAGGTACATAAAAGAGATTCGTGTAAATGAATAGAGTTACCCTCATTCAATTGAGGGGTAACATTCCCTACACCCTTTCTGGGATAAGTGGCATCGACTCCAAGTATAATCCCATAGTTGTTTCCGTCTCTACCAAATTCGAGAGAGCACCCTTCTATCCGATGAGGTGCCTGAGGTTCCTTTCTTTCTTTGAAGAGTCGACCATTTCCTTGATGACCTGCATTACCTGTCATTCCTTTGATCATTGAAGATGTCCCTAGAATGATTGTTATCTTCATCAAGAGATGTGTCTCTGCCATTCTGACACTCCTTCACATAATGGCCGAACTTATTGCAACTAAGGCATTTGCCTTTCCTTCCACCCTTAGATCCAGACTTCCCAATGAAATGATCTTTAGGTAGGCCATCAGAAACTTCCGCTGTGACATTCTGATAATATTCTCTGCTTCGACTTTACCCTCGGTAAATTTGAAGAGGGATGAGGAATCCACTGCTCCTTTTGTCCTTTCCAAACTGTCTTCGGTGATTACTCTTTCACTCTTGCTTGGGAATTGTCTTCACCTCGGCTTTGATACCATGTTAATTTTAGGTATATTCTATGCTTAGAGAAATTTATTTCAATTTTCACAGTTAGCTCAATATCTTTTCCAGATTAGCAATCACATCAACATTGAAGTAAACTGCAGATAGAACATAAACATAAATCGCAGAAGACAAGCCAAGACAAGAGGACACAAGATGTGGCGCTAGCCAAGGACAAACCCCAATGTGGGGAAACCCTTGATCAATTCTTCTTATATGTTCTTCAATAGTTCAGCACAGAGAGAGAGAGAGAGAGAGAGAGAGAGATAGTACATTTACAACAAAAGTCAACACTTTGACCTATCTAGATAAGATCATAGATCATCTCTAAGAAGATGATACATGAGATCAGTTGAAGACATGCTACTTCAACTGATTCTCCAAGGTGACTCCTTCACCTATCGTTTTGTTGCATTTCGTCATCATGCTGCACCTCACCACGTTGCACCATGATGCACCTATCAACACTATACTGCATCTCATCACGCTTCATTAATCATGACTGTACCCATCACTGTATTGCATTATGTGCCATTGTTGCACCATGTTTCCATACTGACCTATGTGTTGGCTGCACCTTGCTTGCCTGTTGTCCCTTGCTTGCTTGTTTTCCTTAGCATGCTTGTTGTCCTTAGCATGCTTGCTGTTGCATGCTAGCTGTCCCTTGCATGCTATCTGTAACATTGCATGCTTGATGTATTTGCTGCTAAGTACCATACAACTGTCCCAATGTTAGTTAGTTGTCCCTTGCACGCTGCTCTCCTTCGGAGATAGATGCTCTGATAGTTCCCGGCAGTTTCGGCTGTTCCCGAAAGTTCCAGCTGTTTCAGCTATTCCCGGAAGTTCCCAACAGTTCCAGCAATTTCGGCAGTTCCCGACAGTTCCCGGCAATTCCGACAGTTCCCGGTAGTTCTGGAAGTTCCGGCAGTTTCAGCAGTTCCGGCTATTCCCAGATGTTCCGGCAGTTACGACAGTTCTGACAGTTCCGGCAGTTCGGACAATTCCGACTGTTCCTGGCAGTTCCCAGCAGTTCCGGCAGTTCCGGCAATTCCGATTGTTCCTGGCAATTCCGGCAGTTCTGACAGTTCCGGCAATTCCAGCTGTTCCCGGCAGTTTCGGCAGTTCCGGTAATTTCGGTTGTTCCCGGTAGTTCCAGCTATTCCCGGCAGTTCCGACTTTTCCCGGCAGTTCCGACTTCTGCACTCTACGTCAGCTTTCCCGGTTGCTCTGGAAGTTCTGACTATTCCGGTTTCTGCCCTCTGCGTCAGCTTTCCTGACAGTTCCGACAGTTCACGGCAGTTCCGACTATTCCTGACAGTTCTGGCAGTTCCAGCTTTTCTCGGCAGTTCTAGCAGTTCCGGAATTCCTGCTATTCCCGATAGTTCTGGGAGTTCCGGCTTTTCTGGCTATTCCGGCTTCTACCCTCTGGATTAGGGCAACGTTATCCCTTAGGATCTCTCCTCTTACTAAAGCCAAAATATAAGTAGAGAGGAAGAGATCCCAAGTGTGTTGAAATGACTTGAAGGCCACCTCTATTTATACTAAAACTTTGAGCACAAGTGGGGTTTATTTGGTTGCTGGCCGACCTTGACGAATTGTCCCATAACACAAATAAATTCATATCTCCATGAATACTTATCGAAATCGGATGATATTTAGATCAATCCTACACCTCTTGATGAGAGGGATCCAAGAAAAATATCAGCTTCCATTAATAAAATGACCCACATGGAGTTTGGCCCTAGTTGCCAATTTTAACACTCCCTCTCAACTAGGGAGAACTCCATCCATTGATCCATATGTCCGACTGTACTATCTCTGCCATCAGTGCCCTACACTTTTCTGCTTTGCTGATCTCTGCTCTGTTGAACCATGAAGAAGAAGAATTGATCGAGAATGTCTCATATGATTCTCTATTGACCTGAAGTCAGTTTCATCTGAAGAGAGTGTGTCGCATCACTCTTACTGACCCGAAGTCAGTTTTATTGATCCTAGATCAATATCACAAGAGAGTGTCTCAAACCACTCATACTTATCCCAGATCAATGGAGATCATCCTAACATAGGGAGTGTTATCACCCTAAAATTTTTGTTTCTAAGCTTTGGAAAGTTTGCCTTGTTTCTAGTCATAGTCTTATAGGTTTTGAGTCATCTCATCTCAATAAGTGTCATTCTCTTTTCCAAAAAACGTTTCATAGCCTCATTCCATGTCCTAAAAATCTCACCATGTGTTTTGACATCACTAAGATTCCAAAGGATTGGTGTTAGTCTTGGTCTAGTATTTCCATGGTCGCTTTAGTGTCTAATATTTAGAAAAGAGTCTTGTTGGTATGGTCAAAGAGGGTCAACACTCCGTTCTTAGCCATCACTGGTCCCACATCACCTAAAATTCCATGTGTCAAATTTGTGTCAAGGTTTTCGTAGTGTAAAACTCGCTCTAGGTGTTTTCGTAGCGCAAAACCCATAATTTTCACTATCTGCACTACGAAATTGGGGATTCTGAACTAGGAGTTTTTGTAGCGTGCTACGAAACCCCTGAAGCAGCCTGTTTCAGCATAAAAATCTCTGTTTTCTGCTTTTACTAGTCAACGTCCAGAAGGTCGCTTGAGCAACTGAGAACTCAATTTCAAAAACTGCAAGAGGCTTTTCTTCCTAACATACTAAAATACAAAAACCTCTTTCAGTTTCTTCAAATTATTTCTGAGGTTGGAGGAATTTATGGTTAAACTTGCGTTACAAAACTGTTGTAGGTGCAGTTTTTCACAAACCAGAATTTGCCAGTTTGCATCTGATATTCAAATACAGTTTTTGGTCACAGGAAAAGGTATTTTGGAATTTTGAAGGAGGTTTTTCTTCACCAACTCTCCGGATACAATAACCTATCTCACTTTCATCATAAGTGTTTTAATTTGGGAGATACTAAGCTTTCTTTGAAACCTTAATTTCAGAGAACGGATTTTTCCTGTTTTACACATGTTTTTCAAGGACAGATTATGGATAGCTGGAGAAGTGTTTGAAAAAACCAGGAGAGGTTTTCTTTCTAGACAACATGGACTAAAAAAACCTCCTTCAGTTTCATAAAATGTGTCGTGGATAAAGAGATAAAGGCTCTGTCACGCGTGCCAACTTTCAAGGATCCTAAACCTAAAAACAGGGAAACATGTTCCCTAATTTCTAGGGTTTGTCATCAGCAGTCAGGTGATAACGTGGGAGGCTTCATCAAATTCGACTTCATGAGGTTACAGTTGTCAAAGAATGCATTTAATGTTTATTTGAGGTGGTTTAGTCATAATAAGGAGTTACACTCCTAGTTGTATTAGGTCACTAGGACTGTTAGTTAACAGCTAGTTGTAATTAATAGTTTGTTTTGAGTGTCAATAGGTGTCAAATTAGGAGGAATTCGAATTCCCCTCATGCTGGAGGAGGAATCTAAGTCCTGTAATTAACTCTATATATTGGAGAAAATATAATGTAACAAGGGTTGGAAAGATGTTATAGAAAAAGACTACTTTTGTAAATGATGTGCAGGGACTCATATACAGAAGCAGTTGGACTTTTCTGAAGCTGAGATTCTTAGTGTACTTCAGTGAGCTTTATATTTTATCTTTGATATTTTTTACTTCCATAGTCTTAATTCTTATTACTCAGAATTCATGGAGGAACATGCTCTGACTTCCTTTAAGTGTTAAACTATGGTGAATTGAGTTCTTGGGTCCTATCTTTGGATGTTTTTCTTCAATGTTTTAATACTTATTACTCAGAATTCATGGTTACTCATGCTCTGACTTACTTTAGGTATTAAACTCTGATCAATCACTTTAAGTTCTTTCCTTTGAATACCTTGATGTATCATTACTCAGAATTCATGCCCACATGCTCTGACTAGACTTCAAGTTATTGAGACTTTCCTGAATGTGTCACTCTTTCATTGAAGTATATACAAGCCTCAGTTTTATAAGAAGAACTATTTGTTATCCTTATCTATGTCACTGACTCCATAACCCAATGGTAGCAAGTCTCCATCTTTCAACCTATAAACATACAAAATCCCAAACCATAGAGTTAGCCATCTATCCATAACTTAAATCAATATCAATAACCGTTTGAGAGAGCCCTCTCAGGTTGAGGAGGCTAAGCCTCAGCCAAAAGTTGATTTGAAATAGTTACTCAAAGTCTTCCTGATCCGCAGCCTATCAGGGGTCTGATTTTGTGATAACATTTTGGTGCGTCTGCCGGGAGCCTGAAGTCTATTCATTCCCGAAATTAAGAAGCTAAACTTCTAAGGATAGCAGGAGCTCAAACATATTTTTGAGGCTGCAAAACTACCTTGGTGACTCCACACATCGAATAACAATTTGGAAGGTGACTCCACTGCTAGAAGATCAGTAGCTTGATGAAGTTTCAAGATGAGTTCCACTGCAAGAATGAATGCCAGGTATGCTCCTATGAATCGGTCTCATATCCCTGCTTTTCCAAATCCTATGCCAAAGGTTGATTGGTTAGATGATCTTCCAATATTCAAAGATGAAAAGAAAGACAATGTTGCTCTTCATTTGGTTAGGTTCCATATGCATGTACGCAGTCTTAAGGTTCAGTTCCCTGAAGATTGTCTCATGAGGATGTTTATGACCACTTTAGAAGGAAAAGCATGGTCTTGGTATAAAAGCTTGGAAAATGGTTCGTTATATTCTCTTGTTGATTTCCATGATGTATTCTATGACATGTATAAAGAGTGTCATCCCTCCTTATTGCTGGTCAAAGACTGTTGTAAACATTCTACGAGTTTTATTCAATATTTGGAGGATTGTTATGATGATGATGAGTTTATGGATGAAGAAATTTTAGAGGCTCTTCATAACAATACATTTCAACACCAAGAAGAAAGTATAACATCCCATGAAATGCAGCATGAAAATCAGCAGGGGTTTACTTATGAAAATCATATTACATCCTCCGAGATTGATGTAGATATGCAGCAAACATGCCAGCCTTTTGATCATAAAGAGTTTGAAAATGATTACAAACACCAAGAAGAAATGTTGGGAGAAATTTTTTATAACCCTCAGGCAGAGGAAAAGGTTGTTCATTTTTGTAATTCCTTGTAGCAGCGTACATCAAAGAATGATCATAATAATGAGGAAAATTACATTGTTTGTGGGAATCATTCAGAAAAGCAGTTGGATAGCATATCAAATAAAAGTTGTGTAGCTGAGGATCAATTGTTTGAAGATATAGAATGTTATGAGAATCATCAAACTAACCATGTGTTTTTTGACTCTATAGCTGACTACATGGAAAAGATTTACTGTTCAGGCTTCCAGTTATATTTTCATCTTGAAGAACAGTTACACCTCATGCTGCCTTGTTTATTTCAGTATCTGGTTTATTTTTGCTTCAAGCATAGTTAAGAGATTCAAGTGTTAGATCAGATCGACGACTGGCTTCATTGGAAGTTTCATGTTCCTTGAGCTACAAGTGGAGATTGCAGCTGATAGGGTAGGTAGGAATGTGCAAATAAGCCCAGGGTAGGTTGATTGAGCATCTGTTTCAGTAGGTGCAGTATTGAATTCTTCTTTCAGAAATCATTAAAGGTTTGAGGAGCAAATTGGGCAGAAGTTCAGAGTTTTATTCTAAAAGATGGATAGCGGCACTAGAGCTACAAGTTCTTAGTATATCACAAGGGCACACTATCCCTAGTGGAGCCACTATTATCGCCCTAAAATTTTTGTTTCTAAGCTTTGGAAAGTTTGCCTTGTTTCTAGTCATAGTCTTATAGGTTTTGAGTCATCTCATCTCAATAAGTGTCGTTCTCTTTTCCAAAAAAGGTTTCACAGCCTCATTCCATGTCCTAAAAACCTCACCATGTGTTTTGACATCACTAAGATTCCAAAGGATTGGTGTTAGTCTTGATCTAGTCTTTCCATGGTTGCTTTAGTGTATAAGATTTAGAAAATAGTCTTGTTGGTATGGTCAAATAGGGTCAACACTCTGTTCTTGCCCATCACTGGTCCCACATCACCTAAAATTCCATGTGTCAAACTTGTGTCAAGGTTTTCGTAGTGCAAAACTCACTCTAGGTGTTTTCGTAGCGCAAAACCTAGAATTTGCACTGGCTGCGCTATGAAATCGGGGATTCTGAACTAGGAGTTTTCATAGCGCGCTACGAAACCCCTGAAGTAGCCTGTTTGAGCATAAAAATCTTTGTTTTCTGCTTTTACTAGTCAACTTCCAGAAGGTCTCCTTAGCAACTGAGAACTTAATTTCAAAAACTAAAAGAGGCTTTTCTTCCTAACATACTAAAATACAAAAACCTCTTTCAGTTTCTTCAAATTCATTCTGAGGTGGGAGGAAGTTATGGTTAAACTTGCGCTACAAAACTACTGTAGGTGCAGTTTTTCACAAACCAGAATTTTCCAGTTTGCACCTAATATTCAAAGACAGTTTTTGGTCACAAGAAAATGTATTTTGGAATTTTTAAGGAGGTTTTCCTTCATCAACTCTCCAGCTACAATAACCTATCTCACTTTCTTCATAAGTGTTTTTAGTTGGGAGATACTAAGCTTTCTTTGAAACCTTAATTTAAGATAACAGATTTTTCCTGTTTTACACGTGTTTTTCAAGGACAGATTTTGGACAGCTGGAGAAGTGTTTTAAAAAAAAAGGAGAGGTTTTTTTTCTAGGCAACATGGACTACAAAAACCTCCTTCAGTTTTGTAAAATGTGTCATGGATGAAAAGATAAAGGCTTTGTCCCACATGCCAACTTTCAAGGATCTTAAACCTAAAAATAGGGAAACATGTTCCCTAATTTCTAGGGTTTGTCATCAGCAGTCAGGTGATAATGTGGGAGGCTTCATCAAATTTGAATTCATGAGGTTACAGTTGTCAAAGAATGCATTTAACATTTAGTTGAGGTTGTTTAGTCATAATAAGGAGTTACACTCCTAGTTGTATTAGGTCACTAGGACTGCTAGTTAACAGCTAGTTGTAATTAATAGTTTGTTTTAAGTGTCAATAGGTGTCAAATTAGGAGGAATTCAAATTCCCCTCATGCTAGAGGAGGCATATAAGTCCTGTAATGAACTCTATATATTGGAGAAAATCTAATGTAACAAGGGTTGGAAAGATGTTATAGAAAAAACTACTTTTGTAAATGTTGTGCAGGGACTGATATATACAGAAGCAGTTGGACTTTTTTGAAGTTGAGATTCTTAGTGTACTTTAGTGAGCTTTATCTTTTATCTTTGATATTTTTTACTTCCATAGTCTTAATTCTTATTACTCAAAATTCATGGAGGAACATGCTCTGACTTCCTTTAAGTGTTAAACTATGGTGAATTGAGTTCTTGGGTCCTATCGTTGGATGTTTTTCTTCAATGTTTTAATACTTATTACTCAGAATTCATGGTTACTCATGCTCTGACTTCCTTTAGGTATTAAACTCTGATCAATAACTTTAAGTTCTTTCGTTTGAATACCTTGATGTATCATTACTCAGAATTCATGCCCACATGCTCTGACTCCTATAAACTTCAAGTTATTGAGACTTTCCTGAATGTGTCACTCTTTCATTGAAGTATATACAAGCCTCGATTTTATAAGAAGAGATATTTGTTATCCTTATCTCTGTCACTAACTCCATAGCCCAATGGTAGCAAGTCTCAATCTTTCAACCTATAAACATATAAAATCCCAAACCATAGAGTTAGCCATCTATCCATATCTTAAATCAATACCATTAACCCTTTGAGAGAGCCCTCTCGGGTTGAGGAGGCTAAACTTCAGTCAAAAGTTGGTTTGAAATAGTTACTCAAAGTCTTCCTGATCAGCAGCCTATCAGGGGTCTGATTTTGTGATAACAGGGAGTAAGGTAGATACATCGATGCGTCCATTGATAATACTACTATGGTCCCTAACCTCATTTCCCTGCTCATTGATCAGATGAGAGGTACTTCCCATGAGTCCTAGACTGCATGGGTAGGATGCCTCGATAGGAGAACTAATCATCCTATCCATAGGAGAACGAATCATCCTACCCCACAGTCACCACGGGAGAACTAATCATCCCGGCCCACAGGAGAACTAATCATCATGTTTCATAGTTTCCACGGGAGAACTAATCATCCTGGCCCACAGGAGAACTAATCATCCTGTTCCACAGTGGCCATGGGAGAACTAATCATCCCGGCCCACAGGAGAACTAATCATAATGTTTCACAGTTTCCATGGGAGAACTAATCATCCCGGCGCACAGGAGAACTAATCATCCTATTCCATGGTTGCCACGAGATATCACAGGGGAAGGTTGACCCTGTCATCTTGTACATAATGCACCACCAGTGGAGGGTGAGTCGCATTGTGGTTGTATGTTGCTCCAATAAGTACCCCAAGCCCCCCAGAGCTCCCAAAGCTCAATGCATGCAACATGCATGACCCTTATAAGAAGGTCTCTCAGTGACTCCAAGTCGTTCGGGAAAGTCACAGATTGGACCTTTCCCCAGGGCTTTGACAAAATGTTTGCGACCTATACATCAGTCTCAATGCGATGGAGCCTCCTCGCTCATCGACTTACCATATCCAAATAAGGCATTATCTAATGTCTATCTGCTGGATCAATCATCGAATACGGGATTCCTCAATAATCAAATCCCCCCTCTGGTTGTCACAGAGAATCTTAGTGGTATTCATCATGTATACAAACAGCGCACTTAAGAGCTTCTGCAACCATGCAGCTTCACACGAGATCATACTTGTAGCTATGTATTCAGTCTCGGCGGTGCTTATAGCAACCGACTTCTGCTTCTTGCTCATCCATGATATCAAAGCAGAATCCAAAGAGAACCAGCACTGAGAAGTGCTCTATTGATCCTCCACACTCCCTGCCCAGTCAACATTCGAATAATCATGCAGTTTCATATTTCGGCAGTGTATCTCAATCTATGAGAGATTGTGCCCCGAAGATATCTCAAAAGATTCTTGGCACCAATCCAGTGAGGCTCAACCAAATACGATCTCACCATGCTAATTGCAAAACATATGTCCGAACGGAAGTTCACCAAGAACATCAATTCAAATGAGTTTATGAAACTCAGAGGCATTTCCAAAATCTGTTTGGCATCATCACCATATAACTTCTGAAAGTTAAGATCCTCGAGGTAGTCAAGGGCTTGCAATTTACCATTCCACATCCGGAATCCAACTCCCTCTTACTTCTGCAAGTGAGAGGGTCTGCACCTGTCAGAAATAGGTCGTCCTCATAAGGTGGCGGTATGAGAGGTCTATCATCCACAACCTTTGAGTAATGGTTTGGATCGGTTTCACTCCTAGTGAATCTTAGTTTCATCAGACAGCTATCAATCCTCTCATATTACGCCTGAGGTGTTTTGCTTCAAGCTATAGAGGGCTTTCTTCCACTTGTATACATGAGATTCCCAATCATGAATCTCAAACTCCTCGGGTTGTTCCAAACCTGTGGACCTGCTGTATGAGGAGAATGGTCCCCTTGTAAGATTTTCCTTCGGTACATCTCAGACATGTACCTTCATGCTCTTCCTAAATTCAGGCATCGTTGTCACCATCTGACTCACAGATCTCCGGTGCTATGTGTCAATGGACATGGTCCCCAGTGGACTTCCTACAACTTGATACAACCCTGAACTCAAGAGAAAAAGCATCTTTGAAAATTCTATTTTTTAACACGTACCTTTCCATCGATGAATGCCGCCCTAAAACCTTTGACTTCCATTTCTGAAATGGACACCAGGTTCTTCTTGCGATTAGATACATAAAAGAGATTCTTGTAAATGAATAGAGTTACCCTCATTCAATTGAGGGGTAACATTCCCTACACCCTTTCTGGGATAAGTGGCATCGACTCCAAGTATAATCCCATAGTTGTTTCCGTCTCTACCAAATTCGAGAGAGCACCCTTCTATCCGATGAGGTGCCTGGGGTTCCTTGATTTCTTTGAAGAGTTGGCCATTTCCTTGATGACCTGCATTACCTGTCATTCCTTTCATCATTGAATATGTCCCTGGAATGATTGTTATCTTCATCAAGAGATGTGTCTCTACCATTCGGACACTCCTTCGCATAATGGTCGAACTTATTGCAACCAAAGCATCTGCCTTTCCTTCCACCCTTAGATCCGGACTTCCCAATGAAGTGATCTTTAGGTAGGCCATCAGAAACTTCCGCTGTGCCATTCTAATAATATTCTCTGTGTCGACTTCACCCTCGGTGAATTTGAAGAGGGATGAAGAATCCACTGATCCTTTTGTCCTTTCCCAACTTTCTTCGGTGATTACTCTTTCTCTCTTGCTTGGGCATTGTCTTCACCTCAACTCTGATACCATGTTAATTTTAGGTATGTTCTATGCTTGGAGAAATTTATTTTAATTTTCACAGTTAGCTTAATATCTTTTCCACATTAGCAATCACATCAGCATTGAAGTAAACTGCAGATAGAACATAAACATAAATCGCAGAAGACAAGCCAAGACAAGAGGACACAAGATGTGGCGCTAGCCAAGGACAAACCCCAATGTGGGGAAACCCTTGATCAATTCTTCTTATATGTTCTTCAATAGTTCAGCACAGAGAGAGAGAGAGAGAGATAGTACGTTTACAACAGAAGTCAACACTTTGACCTATCTAGATAAGAGCATAGATCATATCTAAGAAGATGATACCTGAGATCAGTTGAAGACATGCTGCTTCAACTGATTCTCCAAGGTGACTCCTTCACCTATCGTTTTGCTGCATTTCGTCAATATGCTGCATCTCACCGCGCTGCACCATGCTGCACCCATCATCACTATGTTGCATCTCATCACGCTTCATTAATCATGCTGCATCTCATCATGCTGCATTTCGTCATTATGTGCCATTGCTGCACCATGTTGCCATACTGACCTATGTGTTGGCTGCACCTTGCTTGCTTGTTGTCCTTAGCATGCTTGTTGTTGCATGCTAGTTGTCTCTTGCATGCTAGCTATAACATTGAATGTTTGATGTATTCGCTGCTAAGTACCATACAACTATCCAATGTTAGTTAGCTATCCTTTGCATGTTGCTCTCCTTCGGAGATAGATGCTCCAACAGTTCCTGACAGTTCCGGCTATTCCTGACAGTTTCGGAAATTTCGGTTGTTCCTGGCAGTTCCAGTGGTTCCCGGCAGTTCCGGCATTTTCGGCTATTCCCGCTGTTCTCGGCAGTTCCTGACAGTTCCGGAAGTTTCCGGCAGTTTCGGCAGTTTCCAGCGGTTTTCGACAGTTCTGGCTGTTCCTGGCATTTCCCGTTGTTACGTGCAGTTTCGACAGTTTCGGCTATTCCCATTAGTTCTGGCTGTTACCGGAAGTGCCAGCAGTTCCAACAGTTCTGATTATTCCCCCCAGTTCTGGTAATTCCCGACAGATCCGGCAGTTCCAACAGTTCCGGAAATTCCGGCTGTTCCAGTAATTCCGGCTATTCCCGGCAATTCCGACAGTTCCGGGAATTCCTAGCAGTTCTAGCAATTCTGGTTATTCCCGGCAGTTTCGGCTTCTGCCCTCTACATCAGCTTTCCTAGCTGTTCCGGCAGTTCCTGCTTCTGCGTCAGCTTTCCCGACTGTTTCGGCAGTTCGCGACAGTTCCGGCTATTCCCGATAGTTTTGGCAGTTCCGGCTATTCCCGATAGTTTTGGCAGTTCCGGCTTTTCCTGGCAGTTCCAACAATTTCGGCAATCCCTGCTATTCCCGGCAGTTCCAGCAGTTCCAGCTTTTCCGACTATTCCGGATTTCTACCCTCTGGATTAGGGCAACGTTATCCCTTAGGATGTCTCCTCCTACTAAATCCCAACGACAAGTAGAGAGGAAGAGATCCCAAGTGTGTTGAAATGACTTGAAGGCCACCTCTATTTATACTAAAACGTTGAGCACAAGTGGAGTTTATTTGGTTGCTGACCAACTTTGACGAATTGTCCCATAACACAAATAAATTCATATCTCTATGAATACTTATCGAAATCGAATGATCTTTAGATCAATCCTACACCTCTCGATGAGAGGAATCCAAGAAAAATATCAGCTTCCATTAATAAGATGACCCACATGGAGTTTGTCCCTAGTTGCCAATTTTGACAGGTATACTTCTTAAAGCTCAAAAGTGAAGTATTTAACATGTTCTTGGCCTTTAAGGCCTTTGTTGAGAAACAATCTGGACATCAAATTCTTAAGCTAAGATCTAATAATGGCGGAAAATATGTTAACAACAAATTCATCAACTTTTACACTGAGCATGGAATTCAAGTACAACATATTGTTCCATATACTCCACAACAAAATGGTGTAGCTGAAAGGAAGAATCGCACCTTAAAAGAAATGGCTAATTGTATGCTTCAATCTAAAAGACTTGGAAGCAATTAACTGTGCAAATTACATAGTAAATCACACTCCTACTAAAGTTTTAAAGAATATCACTCCAAAAGAAGCATGGAGCTCAATTAAACCAGATGTAAGTCATTTTCGTGTTTTTGGAAGTGAAGCATGGGCCCATATTCTCGATGAGAAACATAAAGCCTTAAAACCTAAGAGTGAAAAATGTATTTTTGTTGGATATTCTGAAGATGTCAAAGGATATAGGCTTCTTTTACCTAAATCCAAAAATGTTATCATTAGAAGAGATGTAAAATTTGCTGAAAATATATCGGCCTACGAGCCTAGTTCGACAGATGTGCCACCTCTCTCTATCCCTTCTAAATCTGAAAATATTTCTTCTTTAGATGATGACAGCAAGGATGACAATCCTCCCCCACCTTCTCAGGATCCTCCTTCAGCTCCTCAGCTTCCAAAATGGGTTTGTGCTACTCGAGATGCAACAAGTTCTCTTGCAGGTGATCCTACAAATCAGCGACGTACACGTTCTCAGTTCGATAGAGCCTCTTCTTTACTGGCTCAAGCTTCAACGAATTATGATCCTGACACCTTTGTAAAAGCTTCAAGCCATCCAAATTGGGACGCAACTATGAATGAAGAATGTCGTTCATTATTGGCAAATGATACATGGAATCTTGTTCCTCTTCCGAAGAAAAGAAAACTTTATGAGATGTAAATGGGTTTACAGAACCAAGTTTGGACGAGATGGAAAAGTTGATAAACATAAAGCTTGTCTTGTTGCTAAGGGTTTTTCACAAGTTGAAGGCAATGACTATACTGAAACCTTCTCCCCTGTTGCCAAAATGAACTCTATCCACCTTGTTCTTTCCCTTGCTGCCTCTTTCAAATGGGAAGTCCATCAAGTAGATGTTAAATCTGTCTTCTTGCATGGGGACTTGCATGAAGAAATCTATATGGAACAACCTCCTAACTTTATACAAACAAACTCCAGCCTTGTATGTCAGCTTAATAAATCCCTTTATGGTCTTAAGCAAGCCCCTCGGGCTTGGTATGCCAAAATGGATAACTTTCTTTTAGATACTAGATTTTCTAGGTGTCATTTTGAAAACACTGTCTACACCAAGAAAGTGGGTAAGTCTCTTATCATTCTTGTTCTTTATGTTGATCATATCCTTACTGGTAGTTATCCCAAACTTATAAACCATGTGAAGTCCAACCTTAAAAAGCAGTTTGAAATGACAGAATTAAGACACTTGCATCATTTTCTTGGTCTTCAAGTTTTGCAATCCAAGGAAAGTATTTCCCTTTCCCAGTCCAAGTATGCTTGTGATCTTCTATGTCACTTTCACATGGAAGACTGTAAGCCAACCCCTTCTCCCTTTCAGTTTGGAGCCAAACTTTTAGTCACTTGTACTTTCCCTGAAATTGATGCTACCTTATACGTCATCTTGTAGGAAAACTTTTATATTTGACCCATACCCGTCCTGACCTTTCCTTTGTTGTTGGCCTTATTGCTCGGTTTATGCAAAAACCCACATGAAAATAATTGGAAAGCAGCTAAAAGAATACTTCGTTATGTTCGAGGTACAGTTTAGTTTGGGATTCATTACAGTGCAAAAGCATCTCCTCTATTGGTTGGTTTCACTGATTCCAATTGGGCTAGTGACCTTGATGATCGAAAGTCTACTGCAGGTTATGTCTTCACACTTGGTTCTGGACCTATTACATGGGCTTGCAAAAAACAAAGTGCCATTTATCTTTCTTCAGCAGAAGCAAAGTATCGTGGCGTCGTAGAAGCTAGTAAGGAAGCCCTATGGCTTCGTCAGATCTTGTCAGAGTTTGGCTTTCAGCAGCAGCATCTGACTACACTTTGGTGTGATAATCAAAGTACCATTCAACTATGCAAAGATCCAATCCAACCTCAACGCAAAAAGCACATTGAACTACACATGCACTTCATTAGAAAGCTCATTCTTGACCATGTTCTTGAAGTGCAATATTGTTCAACTGATGATCAAGTTGCAAACATCTTTACAAAGGCTCTCACAAAGGCGAAGTTTACTAAACTTCGATTTATGGTTGGAGTTCAGGTAGTTGTCAGTGGGGGGGGATAGGCTCTAATGCCTCCTTTTTTCTCTTATTGTGTCATATTTGTACATCCTTCAATCCTATCCCAAGTTGTTCTTAAGGGGGGATGTTAGGATATTCCGACACATAAGAAATAGTTAAGTATAACTTGGTCTAGTGTAAAGTTAGGTAAAATGTGTTTTTTTACCATGTACTTTTGTAATTTATAATCTGACGGTCACGATATGTTCTAGACATAAAGTGATTTGACGGTTCTTTCTCTCCTCGATATTACCGACACTTGATCCATGGCTTAACACCCGATTGGTCCATGATCTTTATTTAAAGAGCATGGAAAGTCATTTGTAAAGTGACCGTTCATGAGAGAAGCTTATGTAATTTTTTTTTTAATTAATAAATTGTCTAAAGTGGTTGCGTTGGCTCAATCCGTGGACTGTTTCACTCTTTGAGGGTTTTAACTACATCAAGAATATTGGTGTATTGATTTGTGACTGTTTGTGAGCTGTGTCTTTTAGTGTTCTATCTAAAAAACTTACCCTGTAAATTTCTACATGTGGTTGGAATTATATCGAAAATAAAAATGAAAAATTTTGCTAGCAAAATTTTGCCATTGTAGAATAAATAGCCTTCCAGTTTTTATTTAAATTTAATTTAAATGTGAGTTTATGGAGTAGTTTAATTGACAATTGAATTTTATATAGTTTTTAAATTTGATTTAAATATGAATTTATTGAGTAATTGAATTAGCAATTGCTTTGAAGTGTAGCACATAATAAAGTCTTATATTCCATGAAATTCCAGGTTCAAACCTTCATATCAATGTTTAAAAATATATAATTTAATTTACCAAAAAATACAAAAACTAATACAATTTAAATACTATATTACATATTATATTATGTATCAAATATCAATTTTGTAAATACATTCACATAACCAAATAATGACTATAAATTACATTGTATATAAAAACGCCAAATCTAATTATTCTAAAATACACATGATCCTTATACCTCAACAGTTTATCTAAAGGACAATTATACATTATAACTTGGCAGTTTATCCTAAAATAATGTTGGTTTAAATAGATCATTTTCAATAAATTTTTAAGTAAAAAAATTGACAAAAACATGATTATCAGTATCCAGTGTGATTCCAATTGCACAAATCAAACTTTAAAATTTGACAAAAACTTGATTATCAGTATCCAGTGTGATTCCAGTTTCACAAATCAAACTTTCAGAGACAATTCTTTGGAGTAACAAAATTATCATTTTCAATAAATTTTTAAATAAAAAATTTGACAAAAACTTGATTATCCAGTGCGATTCCAATTTCACAAATCAAAGTTTCAAAAGACACTTTCAAATTTATCCAAAACCTTAAAAAAAACATAAGAGGGGCATGCTTGTTTATTACTATACATAAGAGGGCATGCTTGTTTATTACTATAAACTGTACAGTCTTCATTCACATTATCAAATATATCTTATAGAACCAACGAATGTCTTTATCTGTGCCCTTATTTGCTGAAGATGAACTTTGCATTGCTGAAGAGAATTCTTAGTAGTCCATTTGTAAAAAGATCTTTGGAGCTCCAATGCATTATGCAGCACAGATACTGTAATCAGAATGATTTGGGGTTTACCCTGCCTCCCTCCCTACTTGGTGTTGATATTCCTAGTTCAGTTCCTCATTAGGATTGCATTACAAGCCATTTCTTCGTGTTGCTTTGAAAAGCTTCTTCCAAGGAGGTTATGCTATGGGATTAAAAATTGCAATTATTCAGGCAATGATAAGAATTTAGTAGGTAACTGGGTATGGTATGGTAAAACTAACCAAGAAAAAGATAGAAAAAACAAAAAATGTCTGTTTGTTGCATCTCTTTGGGCTGGTGGCAGCTGCAAAAGAGGAGAATATCAGATTTCATGTTAGAGGAATGAATTATAAGTGAGTCATCCACTCTGCATCTACAATTCTTCCTGATCCTTTCCCTAAGATTCGGAACGACCCTCTGCTTCCTCCTCCAGAACCAGTAGAGCACTTGCTAATGCTACCCCAGCTTTGCTTCTTGAATCTCTTGGACCTGCTCTTAGCCAACTCCATCATGTCTTTATCCTTGATTTCCATGTGTTTGGGCTCTGCCAAAACCAGCTGTCCGATGGTACCCCGACAGAAAGGGCAGGCAGGCGGATGAGAATAAGGAATCAATGGATTGGGTTTGTTGTGACAACACAGCTCCAGAGTGCAAGATGCACACATTTGATGTCCACAGTCCTTCACTTCAATAGTGCAGAACTTCTCAAAGCAGATACAGCATATTTCCATCGCACCTATTCCTCCAGTCTGATTGATCACAAACCAAACAAACTGAACTTGTCAGATGAATTTTTCCAGAATTATGTACATATGATGAATCACAAACCAAACCAAAATGAACTTGTCAGATGAATTAACCCAGAATTATGCACGTATGATGAGAAAAAGTGGGCTGCTAATCAAATTGAGTACCTCTATGGGCTCTTCTTGATGCTCATTCTTAAATCTCCCAGAGACTGACTGAGAATTCCATTCTACATCTTCTTTCTGATTGGTGACAACAGGAAAACCCTTCTCCCTTTCCCGGTTAGCTTCAACAAGAGCAGCTTGCAATATCGACTTGGTTTGGGGTTCTAAATTGCTAATGAATTTCCAGGGAGATGGCCACACCATGGGCTCTGCTACATTGGGGTTCAATATGGCTGCACATACCATGTTGTTGTACTTCACTGCTACTTCATATGGAGTACGCCTGTCGAAATTCAATGCAATGATTATAAGCTCTTGCCTATGAGACCATTACAGTTCCAGTCTAGACAAAGTTGGCAGCTAGTGATGAATACACTGCTGCCAAAAGAATTGCTACCTTTAAACTACTATTCAGAAAAATACAGGCTTTTATTTAGTGGCTGGAGTAAAGAAAATCATCATTATAGTTCATGAAATGAAACCCAAGCCGACTTTTCTAAGCCATTTATGGAACAAAACCTTAATGGTTCATAACTAACTCTACTCTAATCTACTAGATCAAAAGTCACTACGCACAAGTTCTTTATCAGATTCAACAGAAGAAATACTGATTATTGTATAGGTTTGTAAAATTTCTCAATACCCTATGCCCATATCCAGGGCTTGTTTATTTTAGACATTTCCAAATTGCCATATCATTACCACTCCAGCTTTGGGCAATTTAAACTTCTGTTTGAATTCGCTGAAACATGGAAATTCTATACTTGTACTGGACTGCAATCCTTTAGCTTCCTCTATCAATCTAGACTTTATAACATCCTCTCTGACTGTTTTACTTGCTAGAAACTCTTCTGCCTTATTCATTTATTAATGGATAAAACTGAATAAAGGGGGTAAAGAAAGTAGCGGTCACCCCATAAGGTCCTTCTGCGTGCGGTCAGCTCCCCATGCGAGCAACTCATGGATTACTTCTACGGATCCTCCTTTAGCTGCGCTATGAAGAGTTGTGCTTCCATGCTTTGGCCTTCAACAAATTACCAGAGCAAAAGATCAAAATAAAGTAAACTTAGATTGCAGAAATAAAAAACCAGGTTCTACAAATCTAATATAAGAGCACATGTTCTGAATCCAGAGATCTCAAAGAAGTCACGATCCTATTTGCATCCCCTTACAAATGTCCACATGATAATAGAAGAAGTGACCCTAATGGAGACCAAGTTTCTCTTTGTCACACAGGTATATTTTGACTCAAAAAACTATAAAACAATTACCTGGAATGATCTTGATCTCTGCGTCATACCCACCCACTCTAATTCTGATGACCCACCCACTCTAATTCTGATGACACGGGTTTGAATTATTTAATTCACACACAAAAGTTTAGAAATCTAACCCAAAACCAAATGTGGAAGTGGTTGCTGAGACAAATGCCCCATTATCCAACAGCAAACGACAGATACTAGCTTTCCCTGCTTGGGCAGCCATATGAAGAGGGGTTGTTCCAATAGCATCTCTTACATTAATAAAGCGGATAAATCCCCTGCCAAATATGGAATTGTGAGAATTTAAGGGAGAAAATTAAGATACTACAAGGCAATCAATCAAATTAGTTAATTAGATTAATCTGTTTCTCAATTTGTGTCTAACCCATGTATTTATTTGCTGGTGGCTTACCAAGACTCGGCAACTGGTCCTGTCCGTGTAGCATCTATGATTCTTTCAACGCATTCATAGTGGCCTCCTCTTGCGGCGTAATGCAGACAAGTTCTTCCATTAGATGCTTCAAATGCCAGCACCTGCAAATGTATGAAAACCCACATGATCCATCTGATGTTTTCCTAGTTCCAAAATAATTAATAATAACCATGTGTTCTTGATCTCTCACGTTTGCTCCAGATCGAACCAAAAGTTCTACGCATGCTGCTTTCCCTCGCTTGCACGCTACCATCAATGGAGTCTGCCACCAAGATTGACAGGCAACATTATCAAATCAAATTCCAAAAAATACAACAACGTGTTTAAATTTTTCCTTCATAATTAATAATTATTATTAATCTTCTTGCAGTTCATTACCCTTGCTTTGGTGCCACACACATTGGGCTCGGCCCCTGCCTCCAGCAGAACTTCCATAACCTGTAAACCCAATGCATCTGTTACTATCTTATTAAATCAAGCGGTTTCCTCTATGAAGTGAAATAAGTGGACCGTCACTGAGTCCAATGGGTATCCGCAAGAAAAAAATTTAAATTTTCACGAATCTAAAGAAAAGCGTAAAAATTCCTGATTACTGATCCATTATCATGTAAGAACAAAGCATTCATTGAAAAAGAAGCTTATCTTACATGAGCGCGGCCATAGAGGGCAGCAATGTGCAGGGAGCTGAGCCGCTGGTAAGAGTTGAGAGGTTTGTTGAGTAAACCTGGATCCTTTTCTATCAGTTTTTTCACCAAATCAATGTCTCCAGCCCTGATCGCATCGGACAAGAGCTCCCCGCCTAAATTCCCACAGCTAACCACCAGCCCCATGAGAGATCCCCTCCGTTCCTTCTCAGAACAGTATTAACAGATATAGAAGTTGACACTGAAACTCATTGCAGGGGCCGATGGGACCCGGGTTCTCAGCAACCTTTCGTGTCAAATCTCGAAGTATTTATTTATCCACCCCTCTAAAATCGGAGAGCATCACGAAAGCAAGTGGCCTTCTTTCTATTAAAATAGGGCCTAATCAGCATTTCAATATGGTTTAAAACGCCATTATTGTCCCCTCAGCCGCTATTTTCCATGACACAACTAAATTTCAAACCAAAAAAATAGCAAGAAACCGGAGATGGGGGTAACTGGTGTGGTTCTCATTAACACTCAACCGCGCGCGGTGATTGGGAATTTGGGATATTTTGTATGTCAACAGAACCGAACAGGGCTTTATCTAATCCCAACGGACCATATCTACCACCATGCCTCTTCATAAATGTATAAACCCTTTTCACATTGTTATGGTAGATAGAGGTCTGATCATCTCCAGGTTTCCGAATCTCAAAAGTCAATTTATGAAGCAAGACTTTAACTAGTATTTATTTGTATGAAAGTCTAAATTAGAGCACCGATGGACAAATCCCGTCGAGAACCAGACGTCTTGGGTGGGTAATCACCAGATCCTTACAGGATTTTATACTATTTAAGGACAGTGAAGCGCCCGGATTTTAAATTCCGGTGTAATACCAGATGTCAAACATGCATTTGCTGCTCGGCACATGATCAACTATTTCCAATAAATAACACGACACAGACATTTGGTTTGGACAACAAATAATATGTACGGACAGTCCGTTAGGATTTACCACTACGTGGTAAACTGTGCATGGTCGGTGTGTTACAGGAAAGAGGGAACGGAAAAAGAGATTTGCTGTATGCACCTTCATGACGGTGGAGGTCGGGCATGAAATTTGAAGTTTCACAGAACGTTTTCTTAATTTTAAACGTATTTAACGGCGATGAAATTTTTGAAACATTAAAGATGACTGACTAATAAAATTTGAAACCCTAAATTTGTCCGCGTAAGGATTTATTTTAAACCGTTAATTTGACGCCTAAGGATTTAAATTTGACGTGTAAGTATTTAAATGGACAGCCATGAATTTTAATGAGCCATTTAAATTCTAAAGAATGATTTAGAATGGACCATCAAGAAGCCATGAATTCTAATGAGCCATTTAAATTCTAATGAATGATTTAGAATTGACCATCAAGAATTCTAATTAACCATTTAAATTCTAAGGACTAATTTAGACACAGAAAATATGTTGTTGCAGCACTTATTTCCTGTTATTATTATTTGGTGGATGCATTTTTCTATTTATTGTCATAATTTTTTGGTAGATGAATGGGAATAAGATTTTTATAAATACCAAAAAGAACCACGAGAGATTGAAGTCTTAACCTTCTTTAATTAAACAAGATTGTGATACATTTTATTAAAAGAATTGTGTTATAAAGTTAAATGGTATGATATTGTGTTTGGAAGAATTTTTTTAAGTATAAAAACTTGTAAGTCTATCTTCAACTCATGAATCTATATAAAAACTTGTAAGTCTATCGCATACTCATGAATCTATATAAAACCAAAAGGGACAGGCAATGCAAAGTTGGATGGAGGTGAGGCAAGTTTTGGATTCAGAGATGTTTGGTTTTTTTTTTTTTTAATATTTTAAATGTAGGGATATAAATTTGGATGAGAGTGTTATTTTTTCATTATTTGTCATTAAATTGAGTTCAAATTGAGTTTATGATTGGCTAACTTATTTATTTATGGAAAAAAAAAATAAGTAGTTCACAATAAGATGCTTATCAGTAGGACTGTGCAATGTTGGGTCAAATTTGGGTGCCAATAGGACTGTGCAATGTTGGGTCAAATTTGGGTGCCAATTGGGATTGTAGTTTTAATTCTTTCAAAGTTGTTTCTATCCTTCTCTGCATGGGTTTTAACATGCTATTTGGCAATGAGTAAATCATAGGAAAACCAACAAGGCTACACCTCATGGTTGAGATTGTGATTCCTTATTATTTGAAATATATTTTTGAATATATAAATGAATTCAATATTTTGAAATATTTATGAAATACTTATATTTTGCAAATTACACAATTCAATTTTCTCGGATGGAATCGACAATACAATTTCCAGCAAGATTGTGATTTCTTATTGTTTAAAATGCACTTTTGAATATATAAATGGATTCAAGACTCTAAAAAACATGTTTGAAACCCTTAATATTTGTAGATTAAAAGGTTAAAATTATGATTCTTGAAAATCTTTACAAATTTTTGGACAAAACTAACCAGAAAATGTCCTAAAAATATCATTTTATCTAATAGTTAGACTACTCATTAAAAAAATGCGAGTTATCTTTAACCGAGTCTTTTTGAAAAGTTTTTTGGTTTATTTTCCAATATAATTTGTCTAGAATTAGACAAAGATTCAGTGAAATTACAAGGGCCCCATAGGTTTTTGAGGGTGTTTAATCTATATATGCAATCAAAAAACTAGTTTAAACCACTGTTGATAATATCGGCGATATTTGAAAATATCGCGATATTTTCGGCAAAACGATATATCACCGAGAAAATATCGCGATATTTTCAAAATATCGGAAAATATCAGCAAAATATCGCGATATTTTGAAAATATCGGCTATATTTAAAAATCCGAAAAAATTATTTTTTATGCTTGCCGATATTTGCTGATATTTTGCCGATATTTTAGCCGATATTGCCGATAAGATATTTTCTGGACCCTCGCCGATATTTTGCTGATACCGATATTTTCAACACTGGTTTAAACACCACAAATCAAGATTTCACTACAAATTTCCTGCCAGAAATCTATCCAAGAGACAACTCCTAAAAAAATATCTTTCGAATTTCAAACAAATTATCAAAAAAAACCAAACAAACAAACAAAAACCAAAACATTTAGTTTTGTTCTCTAAATATTAGACAGTGTTTTGCCCAAATGCAAAAAAAATTGGTCAAACCTTGATTGATGTTATTTACACTGATTTTTGACTCCATATATAGATTCAACATCCTCAAAAATCCCTAGGACACAAAGATCGTGCAGAGTTCACACTTCAAACTTGGGATTCCAATAAATCCCTGTCAGATTTTGGGCAAATTACATCTAGTTTTTAAGAGCCAATTTTTGAAAAAATTTCCAATTTATTTTCTGATCTAATTTCTCTGGGATCCGACATGGGTTCATTGAAATAACAAGTTTGACGAGTGAACTCTTCACAATAAAAGTGCCCTTGAACTCTTTCTAGAAATTAACAAAAAAAACTCCAACCAATCACACTTAAAAAAATACTCCAGCAAATTATACCTGAAAATAATCTTAAAAACCCTTAAAAAATCTAACAGATAGCATACGCAAGAAAACCGTGAAAAAAAATCTAACAGAGCATACGCAGGCGCTAGATGGCGAATCTGGTTCCGTCTGAGAGCATTAACTGTTGCGCAGACTGCAAGGTAAATTATCTGGTTACTGTTGAATTACTTGCAGTTATGGATTAGGTAGAGAATCTGGTTCCGTTTAAGTGCATTAACGGTGGCGCAGACAGCAAGGTACCCCAGCGTCCAGTGTATTGATTTAATCCGGAACAAGATTCTGACAAACTTGGGTCCACCACATGGTTGACCTACGGTTATGGACAGGGATGGTACATTGGGCCCTGTGCCTTTAACATGATTTATGACGCCGAAGGCCATTAGACTAGATGAGCGTTCAAGTTTGAACTAACCATTGTGTGGGGGACATGACTGACTAATAAGAACAAAAGAGAGGAGAAGAGAATGTGTGTACGAAACATAGGAGTCCCAAGTGGGAAAGCACTTTGTTTGTGTAGTCAGATCTTTTCGTTCGCTTCAAATTGTGTCATAATTGACCATGTAGAAGCGGCAGACCATGATTGATGGGTCCATGGAATCATATATATATATGGGGCAATATTCATTTTATCTAGACATCCTCGCCATCATAAAGCAATCGTCTAAGTCCAAGCTACAGCACCAGCACAAGCACAAGCACGCCTTCATTACGTGAGGGGCTGGCTAACTCTTAACTCTTACGATACTCAATTTGAAGATGAAAATGATTTTAGAAGATATGTTCATTATTGTAAAGAGTGACACTCTTCAATTTGAAGATAAGAATGATTTTAGAAGATATGTTCACGAAGAATTGTCAAGATGATAAATTGTTGATTTTTCTCATTTCTTCCATTTTTTTAAATTATTTATTTTTTTAAATTATTTATTTGGATGGGAGTTGTTTTTAATGTGATTTTTTGGAAGTTTTATGGTAAGTTTTTCTGGTCTAATCTCTCTAAAATTTAGTAGGAATTTATTGAAATCACAAGTTTGATGGGTAATTCTATGCAATCGAAGTGCCCTAAGGTTTTCCAGGGTGCTGAATCCATATATACAGTCAAAAAACTAGTTTAAATAACACAAATCACGATTTCACCTCAAATTTTTCCACTGGATTTCGATACTGAAAAGTCCAAAAAGTTGCAATAAAGACAACTCCATTTGGATGAGGTTCTTATGCCCTCCTAATGAGTTTAGAGAAAACACTTTTTAGTCTTTTTAGTAAGTTTGAAATTTAGGATTAAACTAAAATGCGAAGACAAAGTAGATAATATGTTTGGTTTTTTTGAAAAATAGTTAAATGCATTTGTTAACCAATAGAGATGAAGTAGAGGTATAATAGGGGTATGGATGGAAATGGTGATTTAAAAATTATATTGTTTTAGTGTTTTGAGATATTGCATATAAAGGATTGAAGTGTATAGCGATAGTATGACTTTTCAATAGAGAACACGAATATTTAATTCTTAGGTCAATTTCTTAATCTTCTCGATGGACATATACATATTTGTAACATTAGTTGACAAATACTAGGATCATGAAATGTATTGTTAACATGTGAGATGAAGTAGAGGCATAATAAGGGTATAAGTGGAAATGGTGATTTAAAATTCTATATTGTCTCAGTGTTGGGATAGTGCATAAAAATGATTGAAATTGATAGCGATAGTATGTTAGGCCCCTATACTACTAGTGTAACCCCTTATTGTTATTATTACAACCCCCTTATTATATTATTGTACCCACGTAGTCCCCATATTGTTATTATTGTGCCCCATAGAAGCCCACTATTGTTATTATTATGCCCTTACATTATTATTGTTATGTCGGCTTTGATTATATTATGACCCCTTAGACTCCTATATATAGAAAGGAGGTCTTGTCATTTGTATCATCCAAGAATTGTTCATTTGTGTAATGTAAAGGAGGTTGCCCCCTCGAAGAGGCTGAATTCTAAGGCGTTCAACTATATTTTCTTGTAGGTTTTAACCCTGTACAGAAATTACCTACATACGAATTCTAAAACACAGAAAATAAACAAAGCGAGAGCATAACACATAAAACACATATACACAGAGATTTTCCCCTGGATCCCAAAACCAGGACTACGAGCTTGATTTTTTCATTATTGTTCATTTCAATGTTACAATACATACTTATACATGCTAAAGTATCCAATACCATGGACTGAAAACCATCGCGTCCAAAAACATGTGCGAAAATCATGCACAAAACCATAGGTGGGTTCACCCAACCTAACATAGGGTCCAAAACCAAAATTTTCTGGGGCACTGCCCCGGACCCCATAAAGTAGGGTTATGGGTACACCTCAAACCCCCTGTGACCCCCCCCCCCCCCTCTACACAATCGGCGCAACGAAGGGGGTGCTCTGCCCCCCCTCTAACCCCCCGATTAACTACGTGGGCTAGTCATGGAAAGAATATAACACAACCCAACATTCTCCCACTCGTTGTTTTCTTTCCACAGGGGGCCACAAGAGAGCTTAGTCATTTTTCCAGCCCTGAAATGCCCATTTTTCTCTACACCAAGAGAACTTCTCAGAGCTCACATATTTTGTCAATGCATCTGCAGTATTCTTCAAAGTGTCCACCTTTACCAGCAACACCTTTTTGTCTTCTATCATCTCCCTCACAAAGTGATATTGAACATCAATGTGCTGTCTTTGAATGATATGAAGGGTTCATTGCCAAGAAAATTGCACTTTGGCTGTCACAGTCTATCCTTATAGCTTCCTGTACTAACCCCATACTTGAACACAATCTCTGCAACCAAACTGCTTCCTTACTTGCATGAGTGGCTGCCATGTATTCTACCTCTGTAGTTGATAGTGCCACTACAGATTGTTTCTTACTCATCCAACTGACTGCACCTCCAAATAGGTTAAACACACACCCACTTGTAGATCTTCTCGGATCCAAATCTCCATCCCAGTCCACATCGACAAAGCCATGAATATCCAACACTCTGTCTAATCTTGATCTTCCTTGGTAGCACAAACCATAATCACTAGTGCCACGCAAATACCTGAAAACCCACTTCACTACTGTCCAGTGCTCCTTCCCTGGTTTTGACATAAACCTGCTCAATACTCCCACTGCATGTGCAATGTCTGGTCTAATACAGACCATTGCATACATCAGGTTACCGACTGCACTTGCATATGGAACACGAGACATGTCATCTTCCTCTTCTTGTGTCTTGGGACACTGTTCAACAGATAACCTCACACCTACAGGAATAGGAACCTTCACCAGTTTACTATCCTGCATATTAAACCTCTGCAGTATTGTCTCGACATACTTCCTCTAGTTTAACCAGAGCTTCCTCTTTGTACAATCTCTTTTAATTTCCATGCCCAAAATATAGTTTGCAGCACCAAGATCTTTCATGTCGAATTTGGAGGACAATTGGGTCTTCAAATCCTGGATAATTTCTTTGTCATTTCCAACCAGCAACATATCATCCACATACAAGACCAGATAAATAACATGGTCACCAATTAATTTAAAATACACACAGTGATCTGCTTTACTTCTAGTGAAGCCAAGTCCCCGTATAAATGTATCAAATTTTTGATACCACATCCTTGGTGACTGTTTTAACCCATATAGAGACTTCTTTAACTTGCATACTATTTTTTTCTTACCCTTCACCGCAAAGCCTTCAGGTTGCTTCATGTACATCTCCTCTTCCAGATTCACGTGAAGAAATGTTGCCTTCACATCCATCTGTTCTACCTCAAAATCAAAAGCAACAACAATAGATAAAAGTAATCTATAGAAGTTACCTTGGCAACAGGAGAAAAAATATCACCAAAATCAATTCCCGGCACCTCAAAATAACCTTTTGCTACCAATCGAGTTTTTTATTTCTCCACTTTTCCTTCTGCATTTATCTTCTTTTTGAACACCCATTTGCTGCCAATGGGTTTCCTTCCAGCCGGCAACTCCACCAGATCCCAAGCCTCATTTTTGTGCAAAGATGCCATTTCATCAACCATGGCTTCTTTCTAGAGTTTTCCATCCTCTGAATCCACTGCTTCCTTCACAATTCTGGGATCATCATCAGTAATAGACAAAGCAAAATTTGAATAGAAAGCAGATGGACTGTACCTTTCTGGCTACCTTATTTCTTGAACTTATCTTCTCACAGCCGGAGTTTGTGGCTCTTCATCTTTTGATTCCTCCTCTACTGTAGAGTCTAATTCTTCCTGCTTTAGCTCAAACTCTATCTTCTCAAGTTCCTTTGGTTGGACTTCATGTTTAATAACATCTTTCACCTCTCTAAACACCACATCTCGGCTGTACACAACCTTCCTTGTTACTAGGTTCCAAAGCTTATAACCCTTTAAACCATCCTTATACCCAATAAAGATGCACTTTTCAGATGTACTATCCAACTTGGTTCTTTTCTCCTTTGGAACATGTACATATGCATCACATCAAAATACCCTTAGATGTGAAAGAGAGGGTTTCGTACCAGTCCATACCTCGTGTGGAGTCTTATCCTCCAATGCTGATGAAGGTGACCTGTTGACTAGGTAACATGCAATATCCACCACCTTTGCCCAGAATTCTTGTCCTAATCCGGCACCACTGAACATGCTTCTTGCCCTTTCCATCAATGTCTTATTCATTCTTTCTGCAACTCCATTTTGCCGAGGTGTATATGGGATAGTCTTTTGCCGTGCTATACCACACTTCTTACAGAATTCTTCAAATTCCTTACTGCAAAACTCTCCACCGTTATCTGTCCTCAACACCTTTATCTTCTTCTATGTCTGGTTTTCCACCAGAGCCTTAAATTATTTAAGCCTGTCAAAGACTTCGGATTTCTTCTTAAGGAAATATATCCATGTATTCCTTGAGAAGTCATCTATAAATGATAAATAGTACACAGACTTACCCAGTGACGGAACTTTCACAGGTCCAAACACATCATTGTGCACAAGTTCTAATATCTGTTTTGCCCTCTTACTACCAGAGGGGAAACTCACCCGATTCTGCTTCCCATATACACAATTTTCACAGAAATCAAAATCCAAAGAGCTATTACTAATACCTTCTACCATACCTTTACCATGAAGTATTCGAAGGCCCTTCTCTCCAATATGTCCAAGCCTTTGATGCTACAACATGGTCCTCTCTCTAGAGACGACTAGATTTTCTGCTCCACTTTTAGGAACCTCAGAACTGTTGCACCCATCAACAACAATGCTACCTTGAAACTTGTACAGATTTCCAGTCCGAACTCCCCGCATCAATACTAGTGCTCCCTGAACCATCTTGCAGGTATCCTTCTCAAACAATTTTTTTACACCTGCATCATCCAACTTGCTTATAGAAATCAGATTTTTGGCCAATAAAAGAATATGTAGAACACTCGGAAGTGTTCTAACCCTCCCACCTTTCAAATTCAACTTTACTTTTCCACAACCAATGATTCTAGCATTCCTTTCATCCCCCAATAAGACATCACCACCATCATATTTCTCATACTCGCAGAACCACTCTCTATGGGGAGTGAAGTGAAAGGATGCACCTGAGTCAATCAACCATGCCTCATGATCTAGATGTGTACTTGAAGAAGCCAAGTACACATCCCCACCTTCATCTGAGGTGGTTTTCGCCTCTACAGAAGGAGCCTCATCAGATCCCTTTCATTTATCAGGAGCTTTAGATTTACAATCCCTTTTAAAGTGGCCTTCCTTTCCGCATTTCCAGCACACCACCTTTACAGGTTTTCCTAGAGATTTAGATCTCCCTCTAGATTTAGATCTCGCACTCAATGACTTACTTTTGTTTCTGTTCTGGGACCGTCCTCGTACAGACAAGGCATCACCATTCTGGCTCTCCATATTTTTCCGTCTCATCTCCTCTGTCAGCAAGGCTGAGACTATTTCATCAAACTACAAGGCAGTTGCATTGCTACCTATTGCAATAACCAAACTATCTCACGAATCTGGTAGAGAACACAACAAACTGATGCACTTATCTTCATATGAAATTTTAATATCAACAGATGCTAACTGACTTACCACAATATTAAATGCATTCGGATACTCTATCACCAAGTCTCCATCTTTCATCCTCAAGTTATATAGCTTTTTTCGCAAGAACAGTTTATTCACCTGATCCAGGTGGATATTGGTGGCCACCTGCCAAGTCCACCTGGACCCCCACCGTTGTCTTTCTCAGCATTTTCAGTTTCCTTAATTGTAGCACAACTTACTATTTTTAGCAGTTTTTCGGGTCCTGAACTTCCAGAGCCGTTTTGAGGCCCTAAACGACGTTTTTTGGGGAATCCGGGGGCAACACGAGTCCATGGGACTCGTGTTGCCACTTCCAACAATGATAGTGCTCGGATAGATCTTTCTAATGAGCTATTGTACGCGTCAAACGGAGATCATATGCCAAAGTTACGACCCCGGGAAGTTGATGTACCAACTTACCCCCAAACGGGGCCCACAGTTTGGCGTTTCATCTCCTAGGGTTAGGTTTTGGAATGTTAAGGGTTATCCATTGTTTCTCAACAATAAATAGGCCTTTGAGCCTCATTGTAACACAGTTCAGAGGCATGTAGCCATCACATCTCTTCTCAGAGATAAGCCACCATCGCCCTAGCTAGTTTATTTCCATTTCTGTTTGTAAGCATATTTCAGTATTTTCCATTAATGAAATGAAGTATTATTTCCGCTGCATCTTTGTGTATATGGTTATCTCTGTAATTTGTTGCGTTCCTGTTTAAACCCGGATCATCACCAGAGACTTAGATTGGTACAAAGTCCCTAACTTGTCCCACAAAGCCTTCGCCGTAGCTTCCCCTGATACATTCAGCAATACTGAATCTGAGACACACAATCACATTGTGCTCTTTGCCTTCCGATCCAACTTCTTCCATTCTTCATCGGACACTCCTGTTGTTTTAGTACCCGGATCTGCTGTGATCCACTGATCTTTATCCACCAATAGATCCTCCATCTTGAGTTTCCACAACTCAAAACTCTGACCATTAAATTTCTCGATCTCTATCTTTCCACTACTCGCCATCTTCTTTCACCACCAGAATCGATCTCGCAGATCTCCCACTGAACAAGGTCTACCACAGGCTCGAGCGAAACCCCTCAGCAACAAAGGCGTCCCCTTCAAGCCAAAACTGCTCTGATACCAAATGTAGGTTTTAACCCTGTACAGAAATTACCTGCATACAAATTATAAAACACAGAAAATAAACAAAGCGAGAGCATAACACATAAAACACATATACAGAAAGATTTTCTCTTGGATCCCAAAACCGGGACTACCAGCTTGATTTTTTCATTATTGTTCCTTTCAATGTTACAATACATATTTATACATGTCGAAGCATCCAATACCATGGACAGAAAACCATCGTGTCCAATACCATGGACCGAAAACCATCACGTCCAAAAACATGTGCAAAAATCATGCACAAAACCATAGGTAGGTTCGCCCAACCTAACATAGGGTCCAAAACCAAAATTTTCCGGGGCACTGCCCCGGACCCCATAAAGTGGGGTTACGGGGACACCTCAAACCCCCTTGTGACCCTCCCTCGCTACACAATCGGCGCAACGAAGGGGGTGCTCTGCCCCCCCTCTAACCCCCCCTTTAACTACGTGGGCTAGTCGTGGAAAGAATATAACACAACCCAACATTTCTATCTTTTTGTGAGCTGGTTTCATAACATTTGGTATTAAAGGTTTGGATTCTAGGGTTTCGCTGCTCCAAACAGGTCATCATGGAATTTGCGCTATAAATTTTTTCTGCGTGTTTCAAATGCTAAAAAAAAAACTCATTTGGGTTGCAATCGTTCTGAAACTCGGGTCCAAATTTCAGAGCTTTTCGCACTATATTTGCGGAGATATGATATGAGGAATTTAGCCTTTTTGAAGACTCCTGAATTACATTCCAAACAGGTGACATGGGTAAAATCGTCATAACTTTTGTTTTGAGCATCAGATTGAAATTTCGTAAGAATTTACAGAAAGAGTACGGACTGTAGTTTAATGTATATAATTTTCAGATCCTAAGGTTAACAAAGTGACACGTGGCACTTCATAAAAATTCTCTCTTTTGAAATGGTATATAATCAGGTCATCTTGGGAAATTGTGCATAACTCTTCCTTGGAGGAAATGATAGCACATTATGAGGATACAAAGAGCAACACCTTCTTTAGAGCAACACCACAACAATTAGAAAGAGAAAAAGGGCTTTGTTACAAATTGGAAAGTAAAATTATGGAAACAAGGAAGTCTACCCCTCACAACTATAATAATGGAAGTGTTGTTTCTCCTAGCCTTCCACAACCTACAAGGGTTACACCACAACAATTGGAAGAAAAAAGAAAAAAAGGGCTTTGTTGCAATTGTGATAGCAAATCCACTAAAGGTCATAAGTGTGTTGAGAAGAAATTATTTTACATAGAGTATGAAGAGGAGGAAGAAAAATATCAAGAAACATCAAAAGAAGAGGATATGCGCGAGGACCCAACCCCAGAGAAAGAAGAAATGAATCCCACCATATCTTGTAAAGCATTGGCAAGAATTATTACTCCTCAAGCTCTCAAGATAGAAGGACATATCAAGAAGTGAAAGATCACATCGAGAAATAAGAAATGAATCCAACCATATCTTGTAATGTATTGGCCATATTACCACTCCTAAAACTATCAAGATAGAAGGACATATCAAGAAGAAAAATGTTCAAGAAGTGAAAGATCACATCGAGCATCAAGAAATTAATCCGACCATATCTTGTAAAGCATTGGAAGAAATTACCACTCCCAAAACCCTCAAGATAGAATGACATATCAAGAAGAAGAAAGTTCAAAAAGTGAAATATCAGGAAGAAAAGTATCAAGAAACATCAAAAGAAAAGGATACTCACCAAGAACCAACCCCAGTGAAAGAAGAAATGAATCTAACCGTATCTTGTAATGCATTCGTCAGAATTACCACTTCACACACTGTAAATATAGAAGGACATATCAAGAAGAAAAAGGTAATAGTGTTGATTGATTCGGGTAGTACCCATAGTTTTATTAATTGTAAGATAGCCAAAGACTTGAATTTCTTCCTAGATCCAGCACTAGAGTGTCAAGTGACGGTTGTAAGTGGAGGAATCATAAATTGCTCTGGAAAGTGCCATAATATCAAGCTATCCATGGGAGAATATGTATTGAATAGCCCAATGTTTTCGGTTCCAATGGGTGGTGCTGATGTTGTACTAGGAGTCCAATTGCTACAATCCTTGGGTACAATAGGTTTTAAATTTCAAGAACTTTTTATGAAATTTTCTTCGGAAGGAAAGAAAGTTGAATTAAGGGGTATCACAAGGAAACCATGAAAGATAATCAACTATGATGGAATGACAAAGCTTCTAAAGAAAGAACAATGAGGTGTAATTGCACAATTATGTTCACTAACTGTTCGCACATTGAAATCATGTATTTCTCCAGATCTCCAAAAAGTCTTGGACAATCATTCCAAGGTACTTGAGACTCCCAAAGGTCTCCCATGTATTCGTGATCATGATCATGCTATTCATTTTGTTCCAGGATGTGTTCCTCCAAATGTTAAGCCTTATAGATATCCATATGCCCAAAGGAGTGAAATTGAACATATGGTTGCAGAAATGGTAGAGGTTGGTACAATTATCCAACCAAATTTGATAAAAAAAGGAAGGTATGAATGGAAGAATGGTGAAGCAGGGTGGGAACTCATTCAAAAGTTGCCGAGTATCCCAGTTCCAACAATATTGCTAGAACTTGACAAGAAAGGAAAAATCATATTGGAACCTGAAGCATTTACAGAACCGAGAAGTCGACAACTACGATATCGATCAATTTCAAAGCATCTTATCAAGTGGAAGAACTTACCTGTTGAATATTTCACATGGAAGGACAAGAATTTTATACAGAAGCATCAAGAACTACTCAAGCATTGAGGACAACACTTTTTCAAGGAGGGGCATGTTAGGCCCCTATACTACTAGTGTAACCCCTTATTGTTATTACTACAACCCCCTTATTATATTATTGTACCCATGTAGTCCCCATATTGTTATTATTGTGCCCCATAGAAGCCCACTATTTTTATTATTGTGCCCTTACATTAATATTGTTATGTCGGCTCTGATTATATTATGACCCCTTAGACTCCTATATATAGAAAGGAGGTCTTGTCACTTGTATCATCCAAGAATTGTTCATTTGTGTAATGTAAATGAGGTTTCCCACTCGAAGAGGCTAAATTCTAAGGCGTTCAACTATCTTTTCTGTCTTTTTGTGAGCTGGTTTCATAACATAGTATGTCTTTTTAATGGAAAACAATGATATTCAATCCTTAGGTTAAACAATGATATTTAATCTTTAGGTCAACCTCTTTGTCTTCCTGATGGAAATAGACATTTGCAACAACAGGCTAGTACCTTGACAAAATTAATGTTACCAAAATGTGAATTGGAAGAGAGCATAGGATCCAAGAGGAAAACACTAAAGTGAGCCCAAAAGAAGATGTAAATATAAAGTCTTGATTTAGGCACCTTATTTTATATTTATTTTATAATGTAAAAGATGTAAATATTAAGTTGTGTAGATTTTAAAAGGGTACATTAGTATAATGTAAATAGTTATACATAGTTCAAGGAGTCAACTTAATTAGTTGTTATTAATGCCACTCAGTATTGTTAGTTCAGTGTCATTAGGTCCTTGGTTCAAATCCCCCTAAATAACATGTATTAGTCTATGTTGACAAGTTTACTATGGATACCACAAATGTGGGGAAACGTGCATTATAATCCATATTAGATCATTACAGTATTTTTCATCTATCTTTATGCTGTCAAGGTGGAAAAATCAGAGAAATTGTCTTACAAATTCATTTTTACCAATTGGTCCCAGTTTGGAGAACTGCGGTCTAAAACCTTTTAGGGCCATTTGAAGCATTAAATGATTTTTTTGGGGGTCCAACAATTCTTGCTTATGCTAACCCCTTGGTATTGTTCTACACTCAAATACTTTTCAAATGGTGCAAAAAAGATGTCAATCAAAGTTTGTATGCAAAAGTTGTGCCTCTTATATGTTGACCTTTCAATTTGACAACCATGGTTCAAGAGGATGCCATGTTAATGCTCGTTACTCATGCAAAGGGGATAGACATGTGTGGACTATAAAGAAGACTCTAAAAGGGTAAAACTTGTAACTCTAGTTGAGAGTTGAAGGAGTCAAAGTTGACCCCTAGTTGGCTATCATGTTATGTTGATACCAAGCCACTAGGAGGAGTAAGGCTTCCACTCTATGTTATTGTATCTTGTTCCATAGTAGACCAAATACTTTTCTCATTTTTCTTTTAGCAAATTCTAACATTACGACCATGAGTAACACCCCTCATGAGAAATCCAAAAGATCCTCAAATGGCAAAGTGGGAAGACTTGATGAGAAGACTTGGAGAATGCCAAGTAACTCAGGCAACTTTTGATGATGAGTTCTTCCAATGGTGGTAGAAACAATTCATAAGTATAGAGGATTACCCTTATGAAGGGCTAGACGTATGAGGGGATCCAAAGCTAGAATTTCCCAGAGGAGCTACATGAGGCAAGGTTGGTAATGTGTTTTTTATTTTTACTTATATTTCATTTTTTTGGATTTTTAAGATATTCTCAAGAAATTAGTCTTTTTATGCAGAATGAAAGTATTGACAAAATTCAAATGGTAATGATGCAAATGTTGGACTAGTGAGGCTTGAAGGTCTACCAAGGCACAAGCATCATGACAGGGATGCAAAAGGCACAACAATAGAGTCTGAGAGGGTCCTCATAGCTATTCAAAGGAGCTTGGAGAGTTTAACTTGTCAAGTTACAATGGAAGAAGTAGAGGACCTACCAGAGGCTGTATAGAAGCGAGTGGTGGGATTACCATGAGATTGGGTATGACTCTTCCTATGAGTGGTGAATGCCATCATATACTACCATGACACTCATCTAGGGAAAGGCCATTATACCTAAATTTTTTATGATTAGACTTATCAGATAGTGACATCATTAGGCATAAGCCCTAATTTTGTAAGACAATTTTCCACTTTTTAAAATATATTTTAACTCTATCTATCTATATATACAATGATGTTGAGATGATTTGATCATATATACAAATAAAAATTTTGTGATGTTTTGTTTTAATGTGATGAATGATTAATATGCCAATCTAATACATGGTTTTCTATAGAATCAACAAATGAATTATCTGATCATGGAATATTAATGTATGTTATAAAATTGAATGATCATTCAAGTAATATCACTCTTAGAAATTGTTGATGTAATGAAGGATCTATCAGATGATAAACATTGTTTAATTAAGACACCAACAATTGTTAGTCTAATTATACTACAAATGATTGAATACCATGAGATATTGCTTCAGAAAGTAATTTAATAAAATCATTGTATTCAACTATCTTATTAGAAGCAAGACCTATATGTGCCACCAACAACCAACAATTGACCAAATGGATAATAAATTACCCAGGCTACATAAGTTAATTTCCTGGTGTGCCAACTAGCACTGTACGCAAACCCTAGGTACATGAAATCACCCATTCATACATGCCAAAGTAGATTGAAACTACCATTAACTCCATCACTAAGAAACCCATAGATAAAACCTAAAATACTTTGTACAATATTTACAAAACACAACATATGCTTAGGCAATAACCTAATCATAATACTTCTTGAGATAGAGCCCAACCTTGGGCTCAGATAAAACATTTCCCTCGAAATCAAATAATTTGTTAGCACCCTTCTTCAAGACATGTTTAACAATATAAGGAACGTACCCCATAGGTTAAAATTTCCTGCCCCCAAGGTGTCCTTATCTTGGTCATAGACCAAGACAAGGTCATCTTAAGAGAAAACCATAGGGTGTACAGAATTATCATATTGCACTTTAACTCTTTTCTTATTATCCTCATTCGCTATAGCCACATCTTGACACTTCTCATCAAGATGTACTAAGTGAATAAGGCAATCTTATAAGCTTGACATGTTAGGAGGAATTTGGACTACTAACTTAAGGGATGGAATCTAAAATTCTATGGGAAGAACTAATTTCATAGAATAGACTAACTGAAAATGATTAAATCCCATAACAGTCTTGAAAAATGTTCGGTAAGGCCATAAAGCAAGATATAACATGATGTACCAATTGAACTTAGCTTGATTAATAGTCCCTTTTAGGATTGTTTTAAGGGATTTTTTAATGGATTCAACTTTCCCATCAGCTTGAGGATAATAAGGAGAGGAATTATGCCACCTAAATCCCAATTTAGAAGCCACTTTAGACATCATCTTACTCTGAAAGTGAGTTCCATGGTTAGTGACAATCGCTTTATGGATAACCAAACGTGAAATGACTTGATTGAAAAGGAAAAGTGTCATTGTCTGATTATTAAAGGTAAGGATGGCTTTGACCCACTTTGTAAAGTGGTCAACTGGCATGATAATGTACTTATGCCCCCTAGCCAAGGCTCGGTGACACGTAGTAAAATCTATTCCCCATTTAGCGAATGGACTAATGGTAAGAACAAGAAATAATGGAGCTGGATGAGCACACATTTTCTTAGTACAAGCATGACAAGGGTGGAATGTTTTGACCGCCTCAATACAATCTTTGAAAATCGAAGCCCAAAAATACCCTGCACGCAGGTTCTTTTGAGTTGTTGCTAGCCCAGATAGATGATGTCCACAAGCCCCATTGTGACAATCATTTAAAATTGACTCATCTCTTCTAAGTTTAAACAATGTATTAGGATTGAGTTAACCCCATGATGATATAAGGTATCACCGATAATCAAATAATTCTTAGCAAAATGACGTAGTTTTTTATGATCATCCTTAGAAAAGGATCGAGGAAACTTCGAATTCTAGAGATATACTATAATGTCTCCATAACAAGGATCTTGTGAGGAGATCAAAAAAAAGTGTTCATCAAGATTTGATTCATCATAATTAGAATCTTCATCACAAGGAATTTCTGAAATCAATTATGTGAAAAACAAGGATTTCTTTGATTTTTCTAACATAAACTCAAGATCAAATTATTGCAAAATCACAATCATCCATTTATTGTATTTCCCCCCAATCACTCACCTACTGAGAAAAATTGAAAATGATTGACATCGACAACTACAGTGGTTTTTCTTAACAAAATATAATGATGGAGTTGCTAGACAACATGAACTGCTTCCAAAGCCAATTTCCCAACATGATAATATCGAAGTTTAGGACCTCCCAAGCCATGAATTAGGTAATAAATATCATGTTATTTAAAGGCATTATCTTATTGAATTATAACCATACCAATGGTTGATTCGTCCACCCTAAGATACAAAATTAAATCTCTGCTATAATTAGGTGGACTGAGAAAAGGAGAAGAGGTTGATTATTTTTTCAAAGCATCAAAAGGGTGTTGAGCATATTTGTCCTAAATGAATGGGATCATTTATTAATTAAATACATAAAACCTTTTGTTATCTTGGTGTAATTTACGATAAATCTCCGTAAAAAATTGGCTTTACCTTAGAACTTTGAAGTTGACATATATTAGATGTGGGAGGAAATTGAAGTATTGCCTTAAACTTGAAAGGGTAAAACCTGTTCCCTACATTCGAAATGATGAATCCAAACATCTAACCTAATGTCACAAAAAATATGCACATATAAGGATTCAACCAGATTTTATAATGGCAACATCTTTAAAAAAAATATGAAGATGCTTTGGATGTTCTGCTCTTTTTCAAGACCGAGTAGCTAGATCATCCAAATAGGCTTCTATAATATGTTTGAGCATAAGAAATGGCCCGTTGAAAGGCAGATCCTACATTTTTTAGGCCAAAAGGAATTTTCCTATATGCAAACATACCCCGGGGACAAATAAAGGTTGTCTTATGTTGATCTTCAGGACGAATTGTACTTTGATTATACCCATAAAATTCGTCCATGAAGGCGAAAATATCATTTCTGGCACACTCATCAATAATTTGGTCTATAAATGGAGTTTGGAAATTATTCTTCGAAGAAGATTTGTTAAGGTCCCTAAAATCGATGCATACATGAATCGTTCCTTGCTTCTTATTAGACAAAACGAGATTTAAAACCCATTATGTAAGAGGAACATGGTAGATGAAGCCTACTTTAAGAAGTTTCTCTAATTTTTCCTTAATAGTTGTAGCTTTCCTAAAGTTCACTGGTTGAAGCTTCTGACATATTGATTTCATGTTCTCATAAGTCTTTATTTCATGTTGAACAATTCTAGGATCGATTTCATGAATTTCCTCATAAGACCAAGTGAATACAACACAAAACTCTTTAAAGAGATTGACATAATTTTTTATCTCTTTAGGGGAACAATCAAATCCTATGAAGACATTCTCTATAATGTTTGGATTCTTGGAAATGTTCAACATAATAGTTTGTAATATATTAGCCATGTTACCTTTGGAAAAAATATGTACTATAGCCACAGGATTTAAAATCGTATGTACACTTCCAATAGTGGAACAAGACAAACTTAACTCAACCTTTTGCGAGTCAGGGATAAAATAAGACCAATGATGCAAATGATCCCATGAAATTTATACACCTGTTATTTCTACTAGAATCACCTTTTATATGGTAAAATAATATATAGACAATCTAGGGCCATAGTCGAGTCAATTGCCCAAACAAGAACCACATCATTTTCCAATTCTTCTTGTAAGACAAAGATTCGATTTGTGTAAAGAGGATTACTAACAATAGTTTGATATCCAATTTTAGCTGCAAACATGGGATAGTCCATTCCATCAATTTCCCCTCTTCTAATGTGGAAATAGAAGGAGGAAAAGTCCAAGTATCTTTAAAATAATTACTTCTAAAATAATGTTCTCGAGGAAGCACCCTCTATGTAGAAGAAATGGAATTGATGTGATGTACTAGAGGTGGAAGATCAAAAGTAACCATCAATGAGGAATACATCCCAACTCTCAAATTCTCAATAGGTTTTTGATAATTATTAAGCAATGAGACAATAGTGTCAGAATATGCATTAGGGTCATTGGGAGAATAGGCCAACTGGTCAACTGTAACTATTCTCCCCTTATGAGGAAAACATAATATTTGGAATAAGGATGAGACAACAACATTAATCGCATATACCTAGTTCTGACCCAATAAAATATTATAGTCTAGATTAGCATCGACTATTTCTACTTGCATACTAACTACCTTGCCCCCAGCTCTGACTGGAAAAGTAGGAAAAATCCCATGAGGACTACGATAACACCCATTGAATGTAGTTAAAAGAGCTGGAGAGGGAACCACTTTAGGATACCCAATTGATTTCTAACATGGCATATACATTACAACTCCTTCATCAACTACGGTACAAAATAGAGTCCTCTTTCAGTACATAGATTTAATTTGAAAATCCTTATGATGAGGGAGTCTCAATTTGACACTTGAAGTATAAAACATAATCGATAGAGAATTATTTGGTTCAATTGCTCCGGTTGTAATGAGTAAAGCATTCCTCTATGCTATCCATGACTAGAGTACCTGTAATGCTAACATAACACATGGAATGTGATCTAAATCCTCAACAATAGAATAGTTCTAAGCAACACTAGCATTGGATTAAAAGTCGAACGTTTTGAGGAACCTTTCAACATTCGAGGTATAGACTGAACAAGAGGTCTCTCATATAAAGAGGTTCTTGAGTATCAAAAGAAAATTTAGCCTTAGACAATTTTGGCTTTCCATAATTGTGAGCTCTAGTTGCTATGCCAACATAAGCCTTAAGCATATATACATTCTCGTTCTAACTAGATGCCCCCTGAAGGGGTTCCAACATTAGAATTCATGCAAGTAAGTAATTTATTCCCTTAGGGAAAAGGATTGTTAAACACATCCTGGGAAATAAAAGGACCTAGTTGAGCTAACAAGTGTTGAGCATCTTGAATGTTTGGGAAAATGTGTGTAAGATGATACCCACTACATAATTAGAAAGGGAATTTCACTTTCTTCATAGGCTCTTTCTTACCATCACCGGTGTTAGAATTGGGTTTATTTGCATTCCCCTTCTCTTCCTTACCCATTCCCCTTGAATTCTTACCTCATCCTTTCTTATTCCCATCAGATTGTTGGTTTCCTTTAGGGTTAGAGGATTGAATTGCATTAACCATAGAGGGTTGCGAAGGAGGAGACACAAACGACATAGGTTTTGTTGCAAGAGTATATTGTAATGACAACTATTGAAATTAATTAACCAACAAACTAGCCATATTAGAATCAATTGATACTACAACCCCATCAACATGAGGAACTTGTTTCAGCTTGGCAATATCTATCTTAGATGTTGGAGCATCAATCAAAATCTTATAAAGAACACCAAATTGGGAATAAATCAATTCTAACTATTGGGATCTAAAGATAAAATCCTCTCCTATGAACATTATATAAAGTGACACATCCTTGGATATGTCTAGATGTAGATACTTTGAAAACCATTCAAGTAGAAACTCATCATGGATATATGACTTGATTAATTTCTATCTTCTTTGGCACTCTTGAATGTGGTCAGAGATATGGGTAGCCATATCCTGTTCAAAATTGGCCAAAAGTTCAATCCTGACATCATAATGGACATGAAAATGAAAGTGATTAAGGAATGTTATATCTAACTCACTAAATATAGAAAACAATCCCCCTCTAAGCTTAATATACCATTTCACCACATTCCTAGTTAGGGTGTCTTAGAGCCTAGATCGACCTCAAGCTGAAAGGAGGCAATCTTAGGATAACCACAAACCATGCTTAACCTGGTAGCTAGCCCTACCAGGTCGGGAGAGGGCTCTCTCCTTGTCAATATCAGTTGAGCTGACTAAATAAAATATGGATTTTAGGCTAGGTATATTATCTCTAGGGTTTTGGGTTGATTTTGAAGGTTTTGTTGCTGGATCAAATGGAGCAGGCAGCTTTGGGTCCAGGAAATCAAGTCAGGAATGCAAGGTGTTCTGTGGGGCGAGGTATGTAGGTGTTTTATCACTTGGAATTGAGTGAGATGTTAGGTCTAAGACCGGTGAGGAGCTGAGGAGGGCATGCAAGGATCACGAGTTCTCTTCAGACAACTGAAAACATCAAAAACTAAATGTATTCCCTAGGCAGAGCACTGTTACCAATGTATTCCACCTATCTATCTTGAAGGATAGAATTAGATTTTGGCACACATAGAACATGAGAAAAACTAATGAAAGAAAGAGAAACAATGCAAAAACACATTAGCACAAGAATCCCACAAAAATAGCTGCAAATCCTGGTTTATTTCCTTGCCAAACTGTTGTAGAGATGTACAATGTAGCTGAGAGCATCCAAGAGAGTCCAACCTTTACAAATGACTAAGAGAGTACATAATATAGGCATCAAACCACCTATGCTAGCTAGCAGGGGTCGAATCCATGAGAAGAGGGGTGGTTTCAACCATATCTAAACTAAGAACAAGAATATAGGTAGTGGAACAACTTGCCTTTAAAACCAAGGAAACTGATTCATTTACCCCCAAACCACCTCAAAATGATGTATCAACCCTCTAGAGTCATTTTACAATTACATTTACATAGAATAGCATCATTTACATTCATAAATTCATCCAAAATGAGAGTAAAAGTCAATTTGTGAAATAACTAGGTGAAAACTAGATTTTTAAGCAAAACTGGAAAAATTCATCCTATGTGTAGCGCCACAGTTCCTATGCGTAGTGCCACTTCAGACCCAGTTTTGGAGGCCTTCCCCTTGACCCAATTGAGCTGAAGATGGGTTGTTGGAAAGGTATTCCTATCTAGTTTTTTGCACATATTGAATTTTTGCATTTGGAGTTCATTTGCCTCCTCAAAAGTGGAATCTCCCAAGACTGCTTCCTGTGTGTCCAAAAAGTGGCAGAGAGGTCATTTTTTGATGGTTTTTTGACCTTTAGGTGACCAAGATCTTCTCCAAATTTGCTAAAACTTTCAGGGATTTATGTTCTTGTCATGCTGAATCTGAATATGTAAGCCATTTCTCCAAAAAGTGTCCCAGTCAAAAGCGCAGTGCCGGCACCTGTTGTAATTTCCTGTGTTGAAAATTTCTATGCACAGCGCCACTGATTCTATGTGTAGCGCCGCTTTCAGACCAAGTTTTTGAGGCATTCCTAGTGTCCAAATTGGGTACAGGATAGCTTGTTGGAATTCTTGTCAAGTCTACTCTCTAGAACAGCTTGAATTTTTCAATTTGGAGTTCATTTTCCCTATCCAAATTCAAATATCCCAAGATTGGTCAAAATGTGAAAAATGAGGCTGCCTAAATGTAGAGTGTTGTTGCAGTCAACTTTTGAAAGTCTTCCTCAACTCCAAATTGAGCTCATGATAGCTCATTGGAAAACTATTTGTGTCTAGCTATCATTTGACTCATCAAGCAAGTCATTTGGCCAACCATGCTAAGAGACATATTGATTTTACCAAGGTCACTCTAGAGGTGCAACAACTATATTTTTTACATTTATCTAAAAACATGATAGCTGTGTAAAAAGTGAAGGAGGTTTTGCTTCCTTGGTCTATTGTGGAAAAAAACCTCTCTCACTTTTTCCAAATTCATTTTGTCTTTCTAAAAAACAAGAACCCTAGGAGAGGGAAATGTGCCTTACCTAAGCACAACTGAAGCACAAACAAGGTGTAAAATGACCCATTGGAACATGAAATAATGATGGAAACTCTTTTAATTATGGTACACTCATTTCGAATGGTGACATGGACCGACACTTGGAAAATTATGGAAGGAGTGAAAACAAATCCTAGACCTAATACCTAGTGACCAAATTTTACTTGAAGACTCACTGAAATGACAAAATTTGACCTTGACACCATAATACCACTTTATAAGAGCATATTTGATCACTGGTGTAAGACTTCAAATATTGGCACTAACATTGGCTCCATTTGGGATGGTAGCTCCTTGGAGGTGCTAAGAACACTGTAGACCTACTAGCCTTATCCATTGGGCATGGAGTCAAAAAATCAAGCTGAAATTACATGACTGAATACTGATGACTCAAAGACACAAACTGACTTGAAACTGACTCAATACTAAAATACAACTGGAAAATTGGAAAATATGCTCAAAATGGAGCTTATTCAATAAAACCTACTCTAACTGTTCCATTCATCATTGGATCAAGTGAAATGAAACAACCAATGCAACCATGTAAGTATTCTAGCTACTGTTTGAATTCTCCACAAGTGATTTCTTATGAACAACAAGAGAGAACTACTGAAAGGCAACTCCGGTGAAAACTTGTAAATAGATCCATTTAATAATATGGATTCTCTCTCTGATTCCAAAAATAGTGCATAAGGATCTTGAAATTCATCTGCACTGGGGCTTAACTCATCCAATGGATTACTTTTCTTCTCTTCACACCATGAATGAAAACTTTCATCTGAGCTTTGTGACACGACTCTTGCTGAAAATGACAAAGAAACTCGCTGCCAGATCAAGTTTGTATCAATACTTGTTTCAAGATCATAGGTAGTTAATGGAGAAAGGCTTTGATTGCAGACATCATCCGACACATTAGTAATTGGATTGTGAAAAGCTTGAAAAGATTGTTGTAACCCATTTTCTATTGTTTCTAACGAGATTGCATGATTTTCTACAGGCTGCTTATTTGAAGATATACTATGCAATTTTCCCTTCAAAAAATGAAATGATTCAAAATAGCATGGTACGGAATCATCTTGCATCATTTGATCATATGTTCCAGCTTCCAAGTCTTCATCTGCAACTTGAGAATCAATGGCATTTGGGGGCTGCAAATCTAGATATGAGAAGTCTTGAACAAGGATTTCATTACCCTCTAGATGGTCAAGATCCACACTTATCAATGATTGATTTTTGATTGCATGAAAGTTGTCTCTGATGAACTGAAACAAAGAAAAACAAAAAGGCAAAGATCCTTCACTTGCTTCAAAATTTTCTACACTTTCCTCCTCACTTCCAAGCTGATAAGCAATGGCTGATCACTGTACTCAAACTGCTGAAAGTGAACTTCCTCCTTCCACAAACCAGCTGCTAATTCATCTACAAGATTAGCTTTGGTTCGGAGAACATAATCATCATCATACTGATCAAACTTAGGGAAATCATCAATATAAAATACATCATCAAGCATACATGTCAGGTCAATAGCTCTCTCTTCTCCAAAATGATCTATAAAACAATCATTATTAGATCTACGACAACTGTGATAAGGAAGAAAATGTTTTGAATCAACCACTTGTTCTTATTCAATCTGCGAGCCATGGTCTTGAACATCAGACTTATTCTTCATGGTGATCTTTTGCATCATCTCTTCCACTGCACTTACCAAAGTGTCGAGCTTTACCTCTAAAGATGTTGATTCCTCTAGGTCTATGTTCTTCCTCTCTTCTTCCTTCAACTTTGCCCTTCTGATCAACAAATTAGCCTCTACATCTACTGCATTGTTTTACATCTCTTCAAGTGTTTCAAGGTTCCTTTCTCTCAGCCAAAACTCCATTTCTGGATCAAAGGCATCCGGGTAGTGTAAGAGAGCGGATCCAGGAGGAGGTCTTATAGTAATAGGAATCAAACAATAGACTTGGTTAAATCTGGCTTAAAATTGTTGTACTGTCTCCCCTAACAATCTTTTCAGCTGGTTATACTCTTCTAGAATCAAGAAAGGGTTATGTCTGACCACCCGCTTGTTGAGGAACACTTTGACGAACTGCTGGAAATCTGAGATTCTCGCATCAGGTAGGGTTTTGAACCAACTCTTGACTTTACCTTACAAACAAAGAGTAAAAAGCCTAATACTGACATCTTCTTCATCAACTTCAAAAAGGTCAAGAAAAGACTCAAAATTCAGTACATGTCTCTTAGTGGTGATGTTTTCACATTCACCATCAAATCTTGGTAGACATAGGTAATGATTTTTAGGGAAAGCATGGGATATAGGAGCTAAAATCATAGGCTTGTATCAATCTAGAAATTTACAACGTGTAGGGTTATGTACAGAAGGTGTAGAATCAGTCTTGGTCTCTTGAGGCTCATCAGTTTGAAGATGGTCATCACAAGATTTAGAAAAAAGGTCTTGATCAAGATCAAAGGCATGCGAACATTTTGTATTCACAATCTTCAAAGGGAAAGAATAAAACACAGATCTAGGATCTTGTCTCAAATACAATATACTTTGCAAAGCCTTCTTGAAATTCTCGGGAAAAGAGAAGAAATAATTTATAACAAAGAACATAATGTCTTGGATGAAATTCCAACTTGAATACCTGATCTTTCCTTATTGTCCTTTCATATTTCTATTGGACAGGTTCATCCTCCAGTGGAGTCCTTGGATCTGATCTCGAAATTGATTTGGAGTCGCAAGGTGAATGATTTCAGCCTTCAGATGTTTGATCGTTGTCCACCATCAACAATCAGATCTAAACTTGTTATATTTTACTGGGGAACATAACACTACGTTCCCCAGTATGGTCGCTAATATGTTAGAGCCTAGATGGACCTCAGGCTAAAAGGAGGAAATCTTAGGATAACCACAAACCACGCTTAACCTGGTAGCTAACCCTACTAGGTAGGGAGAGGGCTCTCTCCTTGTCAATCTCAGTTGAGTTGACTGAATAAAATATGGATTTTAGGCTAGGTATAGTAGCTCTAGGGTTTTTGGTTGATTTTGAAGGTTTTGTTTCTGGATCAAATGGAGCAGGGAACTTTGGGTCTGGGAAATCAAGTCAGGCATGCAGGGTGTTTTATGGAGCGAGGTAGGTAGGTGTAGCACCTGGAATTGAGTGAGATGGTAGGTCTAAGACTACTGAGGGGCTACAAAGGGCATGCAAGGATCATGAGTCGTCTTCAGACAACTGAAAACATCAACAACTAAATGTATTCCCAAGGCAGAGCACTATTACCAATGTATTCCACCTATCTATCTTGATTTAATTTAGTCTAGAATGAAGAATTATATTTTGGCACACATAGAACATGATACAAACTAATAACAGAAAGAGAAATAATGTAAAACACATTACCACAAGAATCCCACAAATATAGCTGCAAATCCTGGTTTATTTCCTTGCCAAATTGTTGTATAGATGTACAATGTAGCTCAGAGCATCCAAGAGAGTCCAACCTTTACAAATGACTAAGAAAGTACATAATATAGGAATAAAACCACCTATTCTAGCCATCAGGGGTCGAATCCATGAGAAGAGGGGTGGTTTCAACCATATCTAAACTAAGAACAGGAATATAGGTAGTGGAACAGCTTGCCTCTAAAACCAAGGAAACTGATTCATTTACCCCCAAACCACCTAAAAATGATGTATCTACCCTATAGAGTCATTTTACAATTACATTTACATAGAATAACATCATTTACACTCATAAATTCATCCACAATGAGAGTATAAGTCAATTTGTGAAATAAATAGGTGAAAACTGGCTTTTTAAGCAAAACTGGCAAAATTCATGCTATGCACAGTGCCACTTCAAACCCAGTTTTTGAGGCCTTCCCCTTGACCAAATTGAGGCCAAGATGGCTCATTGGAAAGGTATTCCTATCTAGTTTTTGGAACATATTTAATTTTTTCATTTGGAGGTCATTTGCCTCCTCAAAAGTGGAATCTCCCAAGACTGCTTCCTGTGTGTCCAAAAAGTGGCAGAGAGGTCATTTTTTGATGGTTTTTTGACCTTTAGGTGACCAAGATCTTCTCCAAATTTGCTGAAAATTTTAGGGATTGATGTTATCATCATGTTGAATATGAATATGTAATCTAATTCTCCAAAAAGTGTCCCATTCAAAAGCGCAGTGCTGGTGGCGTTGCACACCTATTGTAATTTCCTCTGTTGAAAATTTCTATGCGCAGTGCCACTGAATCTATGCGTAGTGCCGCTTTCAGACCGAGTTTTGGAGGCCTTCCTGTTGTCCAAATTGGGTGTAAGATATCTCTTTGGAAATCTTTTCGAGTCTAATTTCCATAACATCTTTAATTTTCCAATTTGGAGTTCATTTTCTCTATCCATAGTCAAATATCCCAAGACTGGTCAAAATGTGCAAAATGAGGCTGCCTAAATGCAGAGTGCTATTGCAGTCAAATTTTTAAGGTCTTCCTCAACTCCATATTGATCTCATGATAGCTCATTGGAAATATCTTTGTGTCTATCTAGCATCTGACTCATCAAACAAGTCATTTGGCCAACCAGGCTAAGAAAATCTTGATTTTACCAAGCTCACTCCATAGGTGCAGCAACTTTCTTGAGGCAACTATTTTTTTACATTTCTCTAAAAACATGGAAGTTGTGTAAAAAGTGAAGGAGGTTTTTCTTCCTTAGCCTATTGTGGAAAAAAACCTTTCTCACTTTTTCCAAATTCATTTTTTCTTTCTCATAAATAAAAACCCTAGGAGAGGGAATGTGCCTTACCTAAGCACAACTGAAGCACAAACAAGGTGTAAAATGACCCATTGGAACATGAAATAATTATGACAAGTCTTTTAATGATGGTACACTAATTTCGAATGGTGACATGGACCGACACTTGGAAAATTATGGAAGGAGTGAAAACAAATCCTAGACCTAATACCTAGTGACCAAATTTTACTTGAAGACTCACTAAAATGACAAAATTTGATCTTGACACCCTAATACCACTTTATAAGATAATATTTGATCATTGGTGGAAGGCTTCAAAGACTGGCACTAACATTGGCTCCATTGGGGATGGTAGCTCCTTGGAGGTGCCAAGAACACCGTAGACCTAGTAGCCTTATCCATAGGGCATGGAGTCAAAAACTCAAGCTGAAATTACATGATTGAATACTAATGACTCAAAGACACAAACTAACTTGAAACTGACTCAATACTAAAACACAACTGGAAAACTGGAAAATATGCTCAAAATGGAGCTTATTCAATAAAACCTACTCTAACTGTTCCATTCATCACTGGATCAAGTGAAATGAAACAACCAATGCACCCATGTAAGTATTCTGGCTGCTATTTGAATTATCCGCAAGTGATTTCTTATGAACAACAAGAGAGAACTATTGAAAGGCAACTCCCATGAAAACTTGTAATAATATGGATTCTCTCCCCGACTCTAAAAATACTACATAAGGATATTGAAATTCATGTGCACTAGGGCTTAGCTCATCCAATGGATTACTTTTCTTCTCCTCATACCATGAATGTAAACTTTCATCTGAGTTTTGTGACGTGACTCCTGCAGAAAATGGCAAAGAAATTGACTGCCAGATCAAGTTTGTATCAATACTTGTTTCAAGCTTACATGTAGCTAATGGAGAAAGGCTTTGACTGTAGACATCATCCAACACATCAGCTATTGGATTGTGAAAAGCTTGAAAAGACTGTTGTATCCCATTTTCTATTGGTTCTAATGAGATTGCATGATTTTCTACAAGCTGCTTATTTGAAGATATACTATGCAATTTTCCCTTCAAAAACTGAAATGATTCAAAACAGAATGGTACAAAATCATCTTGCATCATTTGATCATATGTTCCAGCTTCCAAGTCTTCATCTGCAACTTGACAATCAATGGCATTTGGGGGTTGAAAATCTAGATATGAGAAGTCTTGAACAAGGATTTCATTGCCCTCTAGATGGTCAAGATCAAAACTTATCGACGGTTGATTTCTGATTGCATGAAAGTTGTCTCTGATGAAATGAAACGAAGAAAAACAAAAAGGAAAAGATCCTTCACTTACTTCAAAATTTGCTACACTTTCCTCCTCGCTTCCATAGCTGATAAGCAATGGCTGATCACTATACTCAAACTGTTGAAAGTGAACTTCCTCCTTCCACAAAACAGCTGCTAATTCGTCTACAAGATTAGCTTCGGTTTGGAGAGCATAATCATCATCATACTGATCAAACTTAGGGAAATCATTAGTATAAAATACATCATCAAGCATACATGTCAGGTCAAAAACTCTCTCTTCTCCAAGATGATCTATAAAACAATCATTATTAGATCTACGACAACTGTGATAAAGGAAGAAAATGTTTTGAATCAACCACTTGTTCTTCTTCAATCTGCGAGCCATGGTCTTGAACATCATACTTATTCTTTGTGGTGATCTTTTTCATCATCTCTTCCACTGCACTTACCAAAATGTCAAGCTTTACCTCTAAAGATGTTGATTCCTCTAGATCTATGAACATCATACTTATTCTTTGTGGTGATCTTTTTCATCATCTCTTCCACTACACTTACCAAAATGTCAAGCTTTACCTCTAAAGATGTTGATTCCTCTAGATCTATGTTCTTCCTCTCTTCTTCCTTCAACTTTGCCCTTCTGATCACCAAATTAGCCTCTACATCTACTGTACTGTTTTACATCTCTTCAAGTGTTGCAAGGTTCCTTTCTCTCAGCCGAAACTCCATTTCTGGATCAAAGGAATCTGGGTAGTGTAAGAGAGTGGATCCAGGAGGAGGTCTTATAGTAATAGGCATAGAACAATAGACTTGGTTAAATCTGGATGAAAAATGTTGTATTGTCCCCCCTGATAGTCTTTTCATCTAGTTATACTCTTCTAGAATCAAGAAAGGGTTCTGTCTGACCACCCACTTGTCAAGGAACACTTTGAGGAACTGCCAAAAATCTGAGATGCTCGCTTCAGGCAAGGTTTTGAACCAATTCTTGACTTTGCCTTGCAAATAAAGAGCAAAAAGCCTAATACTAAAATATTCTTCATCAACTTCAAAAAGGACAAGAAAAGACTCAAAATTTTGTACATGTCTCTCAGCAGTGATGTTGTCACATTCAACATCAAATCTTGGTAGATATAGGTAATGATTTTTAGGGAAAGCATGGGATATAGGAGCTAAAATCAGAGGCTTGTATCGATCTGGAAATTTACAAGGTGTAGGGGTATGCACTGAAGTTGTAGAATCAGTCTTGGTTTCTTGAGGCTTATCAGTTTGAATATGGTCATCCCAAGATTCAAAAGAAGGGTCTTGATCAAGATCAAAGGCATGCAAACATTTTGTATTTACAATCTTCAAAGGGAAAGAATCAAACACGGGTCTAGGATATTGTCTCAAATACAATATACTTTGCAAAGCCTTCCTGAAATTATCAGGAAAAGAGAAGAAATAATTTATAACAAAGAACATAATGTCTTGGATGAAATTCCAACTTGAATACCTGATCTTTCCATATTGTCCTTTCATGTTTCTGCAGGTCAGGTTCATCCTCCAGTGGAGTCCTTGGATCTGATCTCGAAACTGATTTGGAGTCACCAGGTGAATGATTTTAGCCTTCAGATGTGTGATCGTTTTCCACCATCAACAACTAGATCTAAACTTGATACATTTTACTAAGGAACATAACACTACGTTCCCGAGTATCGTCGCCACTATGTTAGAGCCTAGATGGACCTAAGGCTGAAAGGAGGCAATCTTAGGATAACCACAAATCACGCTTAACTTGGCAGCTAGCCCTACCAGGTCGGGAGAGGGCTCTCTCCTTGTCAATCTCAGTTGAGCTAATTGAATAAAATATGGATTTTAGGCTAGGTATAGTATCTCTAGGGTTTTTGGTTGATTTTGAAGGTTTTGTTGCTAGATCAAATGGAGCAGGAAGCTTTGGGTCCGGGAAATCAAGTCAGGCATGCATGGTGTTCTGTAGGGCGAGGTAGGTAGGTGTTTTAGCTCTTGGAATCGAGTGAGATGGTAGGTATAAGACTGGTGAGGAGCTGAGGAGGGCATGCAAGGATCATGAGTCCTCTTCAGACCGCTAAAAACATCAACAACTAAATCTATTCCCAAGGCAGAGCATTGTTACCAATGTATTCCACCTATCTATCTTGATTTCATTTAGTTTAGAAGGATGAATTAGATCTTGGCACACATAGCACATGAGATAAACTAATGACAGAAAGAGAAACAATGAAAAAACACATTAGCACAAGAATCCCACAAAAATAGCTACAAATCCTGGTTTATTTCCTTGCCAAACTGCTGTAGAGATGTACAATGTAGCTTAGAGCATCCAAGAGAGTCCAACCTTTACAAATGACTAAGAAAGTACATAATATAGGCATCAAACCACCTATGCTATCCATCAGAGTTTGAATCCATGATAAGAGGGGTGGTTTCAACCATATCTAAACTAAGAACAGGAATATAGGTAGTGGAACAACTTGCCTCTAAAACCAAGGAAACAGATTCATTTATCCCCAAACCACCTCAAAATGATGTATCTACCCTCTAGAGTCATTTTACAATTACATTTACATAGCATAGCATCATTTACATTCATAAATTCATCCACAATGAGAGTAAAAGTCAATTTGTGAAATAACTAGGTGAAAACTGGTTTTTTAAGCAAAACTGGCAAAATTCATCCTATGCGCAGCACCACTGTTCCTATGCACAACGCCACTTCAGGCCTAGTTTTGGAGGCCTTCGCCTTGACCAAATTGAGACCAATATGGGTTTTTGGAAAGTTCCTCCTATATAGTTTCTGGAACATCTTGAATTTTTGCATTTGGAGGTCATTTTCCTCCTCAAAAGTGGAATCTCCCAAGACTGCTTCATGTGTGTCCAAAAAGTGGTAGAGAGGTCATTTTTTGATGTTTTTTGACCTTTAGGTGACCAATATCTTCTCCAAATTTGCTGATACTTTCAAGTATTGATGTTCTCATCATGCTGAATCTAAATATGTGAGCCATTTCTCAAAAAAGTGTCCCAGTGAAAAGCGCAGCGCCACCGCACCTATTGTAATTTCCTGTGTTGAAAATTTCTATGCTCAGTGCCGCTTTCAGACCAAGTTTTTGAGGCCTTCCCGATGTTAAAATTGGGTTTCAGATAGTGCGTTGGAAAGCCTGTCGAGTCTACTTTCTAGAGCATCTCGAATTTTCCAATTTGGAGTTCATTTTCCCTATCAAAAGTCAAATCTCCCAAGACTGGTCAAAATGTGCAAATTGAGGCTGCCTAAATGTAGAGTGCTATTATAGTCAACGCTTGAAGGTCTTCCTAAACTCCAAATTGAGCTCATGATAGCTCATTGGAAAGCTCATTGTGTCTAGCTATCATTTGAATCATCAAGAAAGTCATTTGGCTAACCAGGCTAAGAGAAAGCTTGATTTTACCAAGGTCACTCCAGAGGTGTAACAACTCTCCTAAGGCAATTGTATTTTTTACATTTCTCGAAAACCATGACACTTGTGTAAAATTTGAAGGATTTTTTACTTCCTTGGCCTATTGTGGACAAAAACCTCTCTCACTTTTTCTGAATTCATTTTTTCTTTCTCGGAAACAAAGAACCTAGGAGAGGGAAATGTGCCTTACCTAAGCACAACTGAAGCACAAACAAGGTGTAAAATGACCCATTGGAACATGAAATAATGATGACAACTCTTTTAATGATGGTACACTGATTTCAAATGGTGACATGGATTGACACTTGAAAAATTATGGAAGGAGTGAAAACAAATCCTAGACCTAATACCTAGTGACCAAATTTTACTTGAAGACTCACTGAAATGACAAAATTTGACCTTGACACCCTAATACCACTTTATAAGAGCATATTTGATCACTGGCTGAAGGCTTCAAATACTGGCACTAACAGGGTGCATTGGAAAAGTCTCAACATAATAGAATCATCAATCAAAGAGTTTGATGATCACCACAAATGGAAAATGGTTACATGGTGAGCCGGGTCTTTTCTAGACTTCCCTTCAAACTTGGGTATGTCTGATGGAATTTTGGTAGGGAACGAGAGCCAAGCCAAATTATACCGAATTGGATCATTATTTAATTTCGAAATATCAAGCAAGTTAAGCAATTCAAGGAATGGTAAGCATGGTGAAGCTATACGATTCCAAGCTGCAGGATTAGGGTTCCCAAAGTTTTGAAAGGTATATCCTAGATTTTGAGCAACACTAGGATGATAAGGATTTCTCACAAAGAATCTTGGATTATAAGGGAAAACTTGTCCAAGAGTATACAGAGGGTGTCCTCGACTTAACACATAACTTGGAGCAACTAGAAAATTACCTCCCAACGGAATGTTATAAGAAGGAGAAAACTCTTGGTAAGGGTTCCATGTGCTTTCTAAAGGATCATAATATATTGATGTACTACTAGTAGGGAAGGGAATACTACACCTACTGACCAAATAACTGATAAGGGATACCAAATCCTAAACCACTCACTAGAGGGTATGCCATACCCTTCCCCCCTTGAATTTGAAAGGGATTAAAATTTTGAGAGAAATCAGGGAATGAGAAAGATCCAATACCTGAAGAAGGATTAGAAGAAGGAACATGTACACTTCCAAAAGAAAATCCTTGTAATAATTTATAACCACTAATCATAAAAGGTATAGATGTCGAACTGGTAGAAGGTAGAGATGAAGGAATTGAAGGAATACCAACAGATGTCATCCCATAGGAAAAGGCATGAGTGAAAGGAGTAGAAGGGTGGACGCCCCCACTTGAACCAGAGGTAGAGGTATAGCCAACAACTACTATGCTCGGTGCAGTAGTAAGAATGGAAAAAGTATCTCCTCCTATAACTAAGGAAGGATTATGAACACTAATTGAATCAATAGTCATACTATTTCTACTAACATTTTCCATAATGAAAGAAGGAGAGTAGAGGGGGCTATCTGGTCTATGAACAGGGGTACCAATGTATGATATACATAAAGAATATTTGAAGGAAGATGATTAGAAGGGGTCCCAAAAGAATCTGGAACATCCTCAAATTATACTTGGTCTTCCGATTGAAAAAGTACCCTAGTGACAATAGGGGCATTTTTGTCTAGAATATGAGCAAGATTAGGTTCTTCCCCAGAAATAAAAAACCTGAGTGAAGGAGTTTTCTCCATTACATTAGCTTGAATTGGCTTGAAAGAACCTGCGAAATTTCTCCTATGCCTTCTAGTTGAAGGAACAACACTTGTAGTTGAAGCCCATGAAGCGTCCTAGATCGAAGAATCGACTGATCGACTGCCTTTTATAAAAAAAGGAAAATCAAAAGACTCAAATCACCTAAGGTAGACTAGGAGAAAAAATCGCTCATTGAAATTTCCTAAAGACACATACAATCAAGAAACCTTCAATTATTTCCACTCTGGGTGATTTCGACTAGACACCAAAATATGAGAAAGTAGATTAAGGGGCTTTTCGAAGGTATGTTGGGATGATTAGGGCCTAAGTATTACCAGTGAAGGTATGAGAAACAATTACATTGAATTACATAAAATAAACTTATCCAGCATAAGTACCCTCGCTTCGTGGGGCACCCTCTAGAAGCACTATGAAAGTGATACAATTATTGTCTTAGTTGTCGTAGGCGTTCCCCCTCATAGTCACATGCGTGCTCCCTAGGCAAGGAAACTAAGATTACCATCTCATAATCAGAATCCAAGGGAAAATAGTCGTGGGCACGTCGTCAGACAAGTAGGAGAGGGGGTATCTCTCTTTCCTTATCGTTGCATGTCTTAGTGCTTGACTCTTGTGTTACATGAGATTTCCCCAATAACCTATACGATATTGGACTTCTACTCTTTAATAAACTTCTGTACTTTAGTTTGAGTGGCCTTGGATAGTTTACTCTCCACACACCTATTCCAAGGCCCTAAATTTTCCCTAGACAAGTTGGTTTTTCTATGATAAAATAAAAAATTCTATTTCATTTTAATTAAGAATTTATTTTAGTGTCTATTATTTAGGTCAAAGGACATGGATATGAAATTTGTGATGTTTTGAAAAATAAACCAATAATAAAATATAGGATACATGCAAATGAAACTCTTTTTTCTTCGATGAAAGCGATTTCTACAAGGTTCTTGCGAGAATCTACTTAAAGAAAAACCTTTTCTTTTTCTTTTAATAAACACTCACACATTCACAATCTATAAAAAAAATAACTAAATTCTTGTTCTAATGCACTTAACCCTAATGCACATTGATATGAAATACAAGATTCAACTGCAAATATTAAGGAAAGAAATCGTGACAAACAAGACAATGGAAAACCAAAAAAGGAAGAAAAAGACTTCAATGCCAATCACACTCCCAAAACAAAAGGAATGCATGCTCGAATTCACCACAAAAACTCCCATGTTTCCAAAACCAAAAGACTTCAACTAACGAAATGAAAACAAAGGAAAAGAGAAATGATTTCTTTTTCTTGTTCTTTGTTAAATGAAATCCAGATATTCAAGAAAAGAAGCAAACAAAGAATCTCAAAATCAAATGAATGCAAAAGGCTCAAGTTCACCAAGTCAATAATCCCAAATACAAGGAATTTCAAAGACTAATGCAAACAAGAGCATGAAACACTCAAGAACTTTGGAAAAGAAATATTTAAGAGGTTACGAATATCAAAAGGCCTCAAATGAATGGGATCTCATATATTCAAAAAGAAACTCAAACCCTTTCAAGAATAAAAGAGAACAAATAAAAATGATCAACCTTTAGGTCAAACAAAGAAGTAAAAGAGAAAGATGGGAAACAAATAATCTTCAGACAAACATACAATTTCTCTTGAAGAACAAATAAAATTAGATACTTCATAGAGAAGACATGAAACCCAACTCCACACTTCACAAGCTCCACAAACTAAAAACCCTAGGTTGACACAAGGCTTTTCTCATATAAATGAAAGCTATCAAAAGAAAGCTATTGACACCAAGATTCTAAATCCACAATAGGCATACCAGATGAAAAATAACCATGTTCAAGATTTTTAAACACTCAGTAAAGTGAACAAATTTCTCTTTTTAGAAACATATGTGATTGTCCAGAATAAAGTCTGCTTACGCACACATTGTTTACTAGACAACCTACATCTACGGTAGTTGTGAACACTACACCTACGTATACACACAAATTTTCTGAATAAAAATTGTGGATTAACTAAGGAAACAATAAAAAGAAGGCCTAGATATAAAATATCAAGCTAAAATATCTAGTCAAAAAAGATTCCAAGAGACTAAGAAAGTAGTAAAACAACAAAAAAAACACCCATATCAATATAGACAACCTTGTAGGAAATACTTCACAAGTATTTCCCTATTGGAGTCACCAATTATGTTTAAGGGAAAAGTTAGCAAGGGCTAGGGTTGAGAGCCCAAAAAAAGTGGAATAAAAATATAACAAAGAGTACTCATACAATCATTACATACACTCAAATTCACAAGATTAGGGATTAGAAGTGTACTTGAAGGTCCTACATTTGAATTAGATCCTCTAGGGTCCAAACCCTCTATCTTCTTCCAAAATTTGTAGACCTGCAAATAAATCACAAAGACACGAGCATATCATCGAATTCAAAGTAAAAGTATATATATATATATATATATATATATATATATATATATATATATATATATATATATATATATATATATATATGATAAATCATCATAAATATAATCACAAATTAACATACATAGAACAACAATGCAATTTGGATACAAAACATGAGTCTCTTTATCAACTGAAAGTAGCAAGAATAGTTGAAGCTACAACCTGATCTTAAGCAAAGGTACTAAAGAAACCTTCCTCCATATCCATCCAACCCGAGCCATCAAATAACTCCTCTCCAATATATGCAAGAAAATGCTAGATAAGGAGGCTGAGCATCTCTTCAAGGAAACAATGGTTTCCAAAAGACTGGGAGTGTAGGAGGCATGTGAAAATTATGGACTTGATCTGGGGACATTTGAGCATAATGATGATATCTATCATTAGGAATGAATTAGGCCTAGCCCAAGGGGTGTATTTATATCACCTAAAACCAGTTAATTTAGTTAGGTCACTAGCTCTTGTAGGTGGTATTTCAGTAAAACCCATAAACCCTACTCAAAAAATAACTTCTGTTTATTTTTTCAAAATTTAAAAAAATGTATGCAAATATTTTTCTTAATAACTGCCTATGTATGCAATTTTATAGTTGGAAGAATCATGTATGTATTTTGAAAACATTTTTTTGAGATAAAGTCAGGTCTACAAGGGGAAGGGAGCTGCTCAGGCCATCTAAAATCATCCGATGTACAAATGTATTCAAAGATGCTACAACAACATTTTAAGTCAATAAGGAGTACAATTGGATACCAAGAAAGTTGAATTTATATAATATTTTTCCACTCCTAAAACATTGAATAGTTTTAGGGGATTCTTTGGACTTAGATTTTGTTTTATTTTATTTTATTTTTATTTTTTATTTTTTATTTTTTATTTATTTTTTATTTTTTATTTTTTTATTTTTATTTTATTTTATTTTATTTATTTTTTTTTTTTTTTTTTTTTTTATGGCGACATTGTAGCTTTGTTAACTTCACTCCTTCAAAGTATTGCATTTTTGGAGTGATAAAGTAGCATAGGAACTCATCTATTTAACGGATGCCATATGTACGACTTTTTTCTTGGAATTTGATGCCATGGGTAGAGGTATAAAAGTAGTATTGATGCAAGAAAGATACCCCTTGAAATTCACCAGTAAGAAATTATGTGATTGGAATTTGGGAATATCCACATATGAGAATAAAATTATGGATATAAGTCATGTAGTGGAGACTTGGAAATCATATCTCATATAGATCAAAACTAACCGTCATAATCTAAATCACTTCCTTGAAAAATGTCTGTCTTCACCAAAGCAACATAAATGGATCAAAGATGTTGGGTTATGATTATCAGATGATGTAAAAGAACGGTAAAGAGAATGTTGTGTGGATGATTTTTCCATTAAAATTTAGGAGGATGGTTCACTTGTTACCTTATCATTACCAAGTATAGTATGGATTTGGGAATCTTGTAAGGAATGACTAAAGAACAATGCATTAAATAAACTCATCAAATAAATTTAGATAAATCCCAACCCGATTTAAAGTTATACATGGTAACAAGATACATTACGATATAAAGGGAACATCAATTTCATAAAAGATTACACACTAAAAAAATGATTCTTATAAGAGCTATATCTACCACTGGTAGTAGATAACTCTAGTTTTCAAAAACCCATAAAAGAATTAAGCATTCATTCTTCTAGGAAGGCAGGAAAACACATATGTAAGGGTTTGTAGCAACTTGTGATGCTTTCCAAATAAATAAGGGAGATATAAAGAATATAATTTAGGTATTTCAACCTATATCAAACCCAACATAGATTTGGATAGACATTTCAATGGATTTTATCATTGATCTCTGAAGAAATTAGTCATCCTGGTAGAATTTATATTTTAGAAGTTACTCATTTTTTTTCCTTGAATCATCCTTTTACTCCTTGTATTTCCCAAGCCTTCATGTATCATATATTTAAACTACATGTTAGTACATATTCAATTATCTTAGAATGGGACCCCACATTCATTAGAAAATGTTCGCATGAACTATTTAAACTTCAAGGTACATAGTTGAATATGAGCACTGCACATCATTCTCAAACTAATGGTAAAAAAAAAGTGGTTAATAAGTGATTATGAACTTACTTGGGATGATTTTTGAAAATCCACCAGTATTGAGCATATCGGCTTCCCCTTGCCGAATTTGGTACAATACCAGTTATGATGGAGCTACCGAAAATGACACCATATGAAGTTATTTATGGTGGAAAATGTTTACTACTAGAATATTATGTACTAGGCACAACTATGGTTCATGCGATGGATAGGATGTTTCACAATATAGAAGCAATTATCTATATCCTTAAGGAAAACTTGGTTATGGTGAAAAATCAAATGAAACAATAAGTTGGTCAACATAGATTTGAACATTATTTTGCTAAAGGGGATCAATTGTTCTTTCTCATGTAGCCTTATAAATAGACAAGACAAAGTTCCCCAAAAGCTAGCTCCTAATTTCTATGGTCCCTATTAGATCATATAATGAATTGGACAAATGGCCTACAAGTTGGCTCTTCCAACCTACTTTGAGCTTTATCCAATCTTTCATTTATCTATTTGAAGAAGATTATGGGACAAAATTACAAAGTGCATACCAACCTATTGGAACTTGATGAATAAGGTTTCATTTAGCCATAGGAAAAAGTGGTATTCGATATCAAATAGAATTAGTTGCATTGGTACATGATTATAGAAGTATTGATCTAGTGGAAATATATGCAATTAAAAGATGCCAAATGGGAACCAAAAACAATTATACAATGATTTCCTCACCTCAAGCTTGAAGACACTATTGATTTTGAAGGGGAAGGATCTTAGATGTCTTCCTTCACCAGGGTCATATTTTTTTTTTCTTTACATGTATCTAGTAGTCTAACAACAAAATTATGAGGATTTAATTATAAAATCTAGGAGTAGAAAATGTTAGTGTAATTGTTCACTAGATCTGCGTAATGAACTACAACATAAACCAAGAAAGTAAAAGATAAAAATATATATGTTACTACACAACATATGAAAATTACATTTACCCAAATAAGACTTTTAATTATAGTATATATGCACTTGGTGAGAAGTTGTGTTCTAAGAGTGGTCATTTATATTTCTATTTCACCTCTGGAAAGCAAAAATGTGTGTTGAAAATTAGAAAAGATAGACGCAAAAAAGCCACCCAAAAAGTTTGTTATTCACTTTGTCATTTAATCTCGTAACCTTCTTTAAATAGATAAATGAGGGACTGGATGAATCTCAAAATGGGCTAGAAGAGCCAACTTGTATGACACCCGTCCAATGCATTTTATGAATAGGGACCATAGAACCTACGAGCTAGATTTTGGGAAAGTTTATCTTTGAGTGATGTATATTTGTAAGGCTACATGTGAAAGAACAATTGATTCCCTTTAGTAAAATGATGTACAGATCTGTGTTGATCAACATATTGTTTCATTTAATTTTCCAACATAAACAAGTTGTACTTGAGGATATAGATAATGACTTTATCTACCACATGAACCTTAGTTGTTCCTAGTACATAAGATTCCAGTAGTAGAGGTTTTTTAGGATAAATATCTTCATATGGTGTCATTTTGGTAGCTCCATCATAAGTGGTATTGTACCACATTCAGTAAGGGGAAGTCAATGTGTTCAGTGATGGTGGATTTTCAAAAATAATCTTAAGTAGGTTCCTAACCACTTATTAACGACATTTTTTTTACCACCATTTTGAGGATGATATGTAGTGCTCATATTAGGCTATGTACTTAAAGTTTAAATAGTTATTGCCAATTTTTTTTAATGAATGTGGGGTCCCATTCTAAGACTGTTGAGGTGGTACTATCATGTATCTTAAATATATGACCCATGAAAGCTTGGGAAATATAAGTAAGAGGATGACTCAAGACACAAAAATGAGTATTTTTTAAAAGATAGTCAACCATTACCATGATGACTAATTATTTCCCACTTTTCAGAGGCCAATAAGAAAATACATTGAAATGTGTTTCTAGATCTATGTTGGGATTGATAGAGGTTTAAATTCCCTAATTATATTCTCTATGTCTCCCTTATTTGTTTGGAAAGTGTCACAAAATGATACAAAATACTATATATGTGTTTCATATCTTTATAAAAGAATGAATGCTTAGTTATTTTTATAGGTTTTTGAAAACTAGAGTTACCTACGATTAGTGGTGAATGTAACTCCTATAAGGGTCATTATTTTAGGGTTTAATATTTTGTTAAAATGACGTTCCATTTATATCATAAAGTATCCTGTTACCATGTATAACTTTTAGGCAAGTTTGGATCTATCTAATATATTAGATGTGTTTTTTTAATGTATTTCTCACTATTCTTTCCTTGTAAGCTTCCCTAAGCCATACCAAACATGGTAATGATAAGGTAAAGTGTGAACCACCCTCCTATTTTTTTTTTTTGATAAATCATCAACATAAAATTCTCTTTACCCTTCTTTTATATCATCTCACAATCATACCCCTGCATATTTGACCCATTTGTGTTGCATTGGCAAAGACAACCATTGTTCAAGGAAATACTTTAGAATTCGATAGCTAGTCTTGATATAGAAACACCCCCCATGAGATATGGTTTCCAAGTCTCCAATACATTGAGAATAGCCATCATTTCCTTCTCATGTGTGGATTCTCCCAATTTTCAATCACATACATTCTTACTGGTAAATTTCTTTGGAGAATTTGGTATCTACGAATAAATACTAATTCCCTAGATAAGTAGTTGTATCTAGAACAACAATTTAAAGTGTTTTAGTCTTTTCCTGTAAGAAATAGACAAGATGAGAAGATATAATACCTACTTGTAGTTCCGCTTTCCTATCGTCTCCCTTGTATTGATCATGTTGCTCCTTCCCGTACTTAATTTTCTTGAGAAGTACCCTGTAAACACAATAGAAAACAAAGAACCGATCAAAGCATATGATCTATTGAATATAAGTGAAAGGAATCAGATATAATTCACACATATAAGCATTATGAAACAATACAAACATATGGGAAAAAGGTTCAAACACTTTATTAGATAGAAGAAGGAATTACAACCATTGGTGTCTAATTCAAAGCCATTCCTCCAGCTTGGATCCCATCCACATCACATCAAAAGCATGACAAACTTGTAGCATTACAATACTTTCTTCAAAGCCAAATCTCATAGCAACATTATCTCCTTACAATTCAACATAATCCAGTCCCTGATCACTTAGATGAGTGGTCAATTTATAGGAAGATGAAGGAGGTTTTGTCATAAATGATGGCATTGGATGGCCTTCCATACTTAGAATTAGCTCCATGTAGGAAGGGATGAGAGGATAGAATTCACCTTAACTCATTCCTCATCCATTTTCGAGCTCATAGGAGTTGATAAGTGAGGGAACCTTCTAGATGACTCCAAAGGATAAGAATATTCCCCAACCCCTATGTGAATTTTGTTGGAAATAATACTGAGAAGGGGGGGGGGGTGAATTAGTATTAGAAACTTAACAATATTTCATTTCCACAAACAGATTTATATACGTTACTTCAGTTAATGCAATTTGTGTATGTACGCAACTGTGATTATAGAAACCAGCATACACCTTGTAAACTTATTATTTAGTCAATTGATCTTTAATCTGTGTATCAGAACCATATAAGCAGTAACAAGTACAATAAAAATAGAGCAGAAAATCACACACAAGAACACAAGATATAAGGTGGAAACCAAATGTGGGTGAAAACCAACTGCTGTAATGCGTCTCTATCTTCTTTTAATAAGAAACTTCTTTTTACAATATTTTTGTACTGGTGCAGTGTTATACCAGTACACAGGCTTCTACCTGCAGAAGGCTACAACCTTCTCTCGTTCTCCATATTCTCTTGGAAGGGAGATACAACACACTTAGCTCTTGTACTAGATAATGTAATAGTACGTAGGTACTGACCTACAGAAGGATACAACCTTCTCTTTTCTTCCAGGTACCATGTTTCATAAATTTTTAGACTGGATCCATCAATAGCATCAATCAAACATCAAAATATATCTGCATCAATCAATCTCCCTTGCACTAACCAAATCTGAACCAAACAATCACTTCTCTGAAAGCTGTAACCAGAATACAGTAACAGTACCAGAACCCAGAACACTACAGCGGTAAACAAAAGAAGCTAAAACATATTTTTATGAGACGTACGCTACTTTGAAGTGTCAAACCTGCGTGCATATGCTGCTATATGAAGCAAAACTGTGTATACGCCGTTTTGTCTTATTGAACCAGCGTGTATTTGTGCCTTTGATATACTAAACCTACGTACAGATTTGTAAAAGATAATTTACCCTTTTCAACTATTCAGACATTAGTTATACCCAGATTATCAGATTTACACATCAAGACATGTGCTAATTGTAAAAGATCAAAACCACACAAAGATACTTCTCTTCAAGCCTTAAGATCTTGACCCATCAATAGAACTTATCCTTCTTCAAGCACTCAAGTTCCTCCTTGATTTAGATTCAGCTATGCACCATAACCCAATGACCAGTATTCTAGATCTTCCCTTTCATAAGATATTCAATGCTTGAGTGCCTTTGCCTAATGATCTCCTCCTACTTTTATAGTCTTAGGCCTTACTCAATACCATGGTCCAAAACCACTTAGAAGTAATACCTTGGATCGAATACTTGGGGTCAATACTTCGGTCAAGATACCTTGGATCAATAGAATGGGTCAAAATACTAGGGACCGAATACCACGGACCAAAACCAAGTTTTCCAACATGTACGCACTTTTCCTTGCGCGAAAGTGCGTGTATATGCACACGCGCCTTTTGGTCGGAGAACCCACATGTATACGTGGCTTTGTCAAGGTAAATCTGTGTATACCTATTTTTCTTTCATTCTTTGAGACTGAACTGTGATTTGTCATCTGAGTGAGTTGCCATCAAGGACAACACCTGTGTCATAATGCCAACAATATCCCCTTGTGGACTTGATGGCAACTCCAAGTCACTCTCCCCCTTTGTCATCAAGGGCAAAGGGTTATGCTCCCCCTCAGTACATGTTGAATTCTCTGATATGCTGAAGTGTGTTGTCATGCTCCCCTTGACTGTAAGCAAAGTCTACAACAAGACATTATACAAGAAGAACAAGACTCTATACATTATGACCTTCCTATCGCCAACAAATCATACATACATCCATCTCCCAACCAAGTGGGGATATACCAAGATTGACTCATCCACCCAACCAAGTGGGGATACATCAAAAGGTTATACAAGATAAGAACATTACATCATCCATCCCAGGCATAGCAGGGAAACAAAATAGGTCGTAACATGACCTTGATAATAAAAGATAGACATGACATAGAGACATAATATCTAAAACAAGTCTCGGATAGTCATCAGTAACTATCATCAACAACATCTGTCAATCACCATCCATACTAGCAACCATGAGCTCCCTCTACACCTGATCTACCTGAAACAAAAACAATTGTGAAATTGTACCAAGATCTTCTAAGATAATGCCAATAATGCATTATTAGAAGTATATGCTCCCCCTGAACCTGTGCTAGATGATCATTGCCAGACCCATATCAGACTCTATTCATCCTGAGTCTGTCCCACTAATATTTTTCAAACCAACATATACGCGATTATATCGACAGAAACTGGCATATGTACGCGGATACGTTTCATGAAACTTTGGTATAACAACTATCCTCTAAAATAGATAAGTACCAACAGCAAGAAGATGCATCAACTACTCCCAGCTTATGCCTGAGGTATTTAAATGTCTCTCTCGGCAGTGGTTTGGTGAATATATCAGCAACCTATTCCTTGGAGGGAACATACTCCAGCTTGACCTTTTGTTCAAGCACTTGCTCCTAGAGAAAATGTTGTTTTATAGGTATGTGCTTGGTCTTGGAGTGCATAACAAGATTCTTTGAACTACTAATTGCACTTGCATTATCACATAGAATGGAGATGGGTGGAGTACATGTGATTTGAATGTCTTGCACTGTTTGCATCATCCAAAGAAGTTGTGTGCAACAAGATCCAACAGCCACATATTCTGCTTCAGTTGTAGATAATGCAATTGAACTTTGTTTCTTGCTAAACCAAGACACTAATCTAGAACCCATGAAGAATGCACCACCACTAGTTATTTTTATGTTATCCATGCTTCCTGCCCAATCTACATCTATATATGCATGAAGTGTAAGATCTATATCTCTGGGATACCATAAACCAAAGTTTTGTGTCCCTTGAAGATATTTAAAAATCCTTTTGACTTCTTGAAGGTGTGCTTCCTTGGATTTGCTTGGAATCTTCCAACTATTCCTACTGCATGCATGATGTCTGGTCGGGTACCTCTTAGATAGAGCAGACTACCAATCATGGATTTGTAGGTTGGTTGATGTACTACTATTGATTCATCATTTGCACTGAGGCTGCATCTTGTTACCATAGGAGTACATATTGGTTTAGAATCTTCCATTCAATAATTCCTCAAGATCTGCTTGAGGTACTTGGTTTGTGATAAGAAAATACCATCTTTATTTTGTTGAACTTGTAAACCAAGAAAATATGTGAGCTCACCAAGAAGGGACATTTCAAATTCTTTTTGCATTACCAAAGCAAAGTTTTGACTCATGGCTTCTTCATTACTCCCAAAAATGATATCATCAACATACACAACAAGTATTAGCAATTTGTCATTGTCAATTTTTATATATAGATTGCTATCAGCTGATCCTTTTGAAAAACCTTGTTGATGAAGGTATCTATCAAGACGATAATACCAGGCCCTTGGAGCTTGTTTTAGACCATAGAGAGCCTTTCTGAGTTTGCATACAAGTTTTGGATCATTTCCAAGGATGAATCCGTCTGGTTGCTCAATATATACTTCTTCTTCTAGATCTCCATTAAGAAAGGTAGATTTCACATCCATTTGATATACTTTGAACTTCTGAAAGCTAGAAAGAGCAAGGAACATTCTTATGGATTCAATTCTAGAAACAGGTGCAAAAGTTTCTTCAAAGTCTATACCTTCTTGTTGAGCATATCCTTTACAAACAATTCTAGCCTTGTTTCTAATTACTTCCCCATTTTCATTCAACTTGCTTTTGAATATCCATTTGGTTCCAATGATATTCTTATCATGAGGTCTACGAACTAATTCCAAAGTATTATTCTTTACAATTTGCTCAAGCTCTTCATTCATGGCCCTGATCCAACATTCATATTTGCAAGCTTCATGTACATTTTGCAGTTCAATGGAGGAAAGCAATGCTAGATATCTTGAAGCTTTTTCAATAGTTCATCTTGTCTGTACACCTGCCTCTTTCTATCCCAAAATTTGAGTCTCTAGATGATTTTTCTGAACATATCTAGATGGAGTCTTTTCTTCTGTCGTTATCTACTATTCTGGTGCTTCATTGGTTTCTTATTCTTCAACATTAGTCTAATTTGATGTGGAAGGATAATCCTCATCTTCTTCCCATTCTTCAGTTTTTACCTACTTTGGATTTTTGCCTCCTTCATCAACCACAACATAAATACTTTCAACAATTTTCCCTAGACTTTTACTATAACACTTGTATCCTTTACTTCGGGAAGAGTAACCAAGGAGAATGCCTTCATCTCCTCTAGGTTAAAACTTGCCAAGTTTTTCATCAGTCCTTTTGATGTAACATTTACTTCCAAAAACTTTGAAGTATTTTACAGTAGGAGTCTTACCATACCAAATTTCATGAGGAGTTTGAGTGTTGTTTACTCGAACATTTGTTTTGTTGAGAATAGTGACGACAACAATTACAGCTTCACCCCAGAAGGTTGCAGGAGTTCCAAACTCATCTAGCATAACACAAGCCATTTGTTGAACAATTTTGTTCATCCTTTCTACTACTCCATTTTGCTGAGGAGTCCTTGCCAAGGATAATTTTAGGGGCGAATGTTCGCCCTTTGGCGAAATTAAGGGGTTTTAAATTTTTAGTGGGCGAATATTTTGTATCATAGTACATTTTTACAAATCACCTCAAATAGCCCACCTTATTTTAAGGTTGAGGGTAGAAAAGGTAAATTTAGCCCTTGAAATTAGGACTTACAACCTTCCATTCGCCCATTTTCAAGAATAGGTTTTATTTAAGTGAATCCATTCGCCCATTTTCAAGAATAGGTTTTATTTAAGTGAATCCTATGGGCCAAATACCATATTTATAAAAGAGGTATGGTAAATAAATAAAACATTTTTTATATTTACTCCATAAGTCACCTTATATACATGTAACGGTGTAAACAAATAAAAATATAAGTAAAGTGGAGGTATGGTAAATAAATAAAACGTCTTTTTATACTTACTCAAACGGTACGGTAAATAAATAAAAATATAAATAAACTAGACGTATCGTAAATAAATAAAACCTCTTTTTATATTTAGTCCATAACCCTCGTTCTATTTATGAAGGCTCAAGAAAGAGGTTTTATTTAAGTGAATCCTATGGGCCAAATACCATATTTGTAAAAGAGGTATGGTAAATTAATAAAAATATAAATAAACGAGAGGTATGGTAAACAAATAAACATTTTTTTATATTTACTCCATAAGTCACCTTATATTTACGAACACTCAAAAAATGGGTTATATTTAGGTGAAACCTATGGCCAAAATACTATGGGACAAATACCATGGACTAGATTGTTATTAATACCATGCAAAAAACCATTATTAACCCTAATATTAGAATTAATAAAAATAAAAATGGCACATGGTATTGACCCATGGTATTCACCAAAATGGCACATGGTATTGACCCATGGTATTCACCTGGAATGTAGCCTATTTAAATGGGGGAATTAAACCAGCATGTAGCCTATGCTAATATTCACTAGGACTTTACAAAGTTTTATTATTTAGCGAAAGACTCGTCAAGATATTACAAGATTTTATAATTGAGTAAAATATTCGCCATGCCTGGTGAGAGATTCGCCAAAAAATTATATATACATATTATATTATTGATAAAATCGCCTTCCATTTTTCCTATATACCATGGAGATTCGCCCATTTATTATATTTATAAATTTTGGGGGGGTTCTTAAAATTTTCCCTGGTCCTTGCGGTAGAGAAGTCCCTTCTTATTCCATGTTATTCACAAAAGTCGAAGAATTCGTCTGAGGTAAATTCCCCTCTTCGATCATACCTGAGGCATTTGATTTTATGATCTGATTCATTTTCAACCAAAGCTTTGAATGCTTTGAGATTTTCAAATGCTTCATATTTATGCTTCAAAAGTCCTATCCAACACATTCTGGAAAAGTTGTTAATGAACAATATAAAGTATTCTTCTCCACGAGGTGACTCTTTCCTTGATAGAACACATAAATCAATATGGACAAGTTCAAGCAGCTTACTAGATGATCCTTCCTTCTTAGGGAAATTTGTTTTGGTTTGCTTACCAAATTGACATGATTTGCATATTGTATTTTCTGTAATTCTGATATCAGGAAGATCGCGAACAACCTGGTATTTGCATGCTTTCCTTATCTGAGGGAAGCTTAGATGCCCCAATCTTCTGTGCCATAGCTAGTGTTCATCATTTTTGCTTAGATAACATTGTTGTTGTCCTCCCTTGAGTATGTATAAATTATTTGGAGTTCTTATGCCTTTGATCATTGTTTCTCCTATATCAAGCTCACGAACAACACATCCATTTGATCGAAATACTACCTCATTTCCTTGATCACACATTTGACTAACACTCAATAGATTATGCTTTAAGCCATCAACATACATAACATTCCCAAATTTGACCTTTTCTTTTAAGAGAACAGAGCCTTTACCTTTTATGACTACAGGGGTGTCATTTCCAAATGAGACCTTCCTTTCCTTTTCAAAAGCACTATATGACTGAAGTTTTTCTTTATCACCTGTCATGTGTTTCAAGCATCCACTGTCGATGTGCCATTGATTTTCTTGTCCTTCTACATATAAGGCTATACCACATCTTTCGGTTTGTGGTTCTTTCTTTTTCCATGTTTTGGGACCCAATGAAGCTTGCTCGTTCTGAGATGTTTGCCGAAATTTACTCCTGCATTCAAAGTATTCATGACCGATGTTGTTATAGACAGATCATTCTATTTCATTTTCAAGAGTAGAAAAGTTATTGTAGGTACTTTTCATGATCCCAGTCATATTCCTTTGATTTCGTGCTTCTCTAGTCATGATGGTCTTGTAAGAAACACATTGAGAAACTTTGTGTCCAAAGTTATGACATGAAAAACATTGGCCATTAAAGAAATTCCTACGATTATCGAATCTACTGACCTTATGATTGTAGTTTCCATTGACATTCATCCTTGAAGCAAATTGAGAATGATTTACCTGTGGTTGGTTATAGGTTTTGTTCATCCTTGAATTAGATTGAACTCACTTTACCTGGTGATCTACTTGAAGCCTCTGCTGACGATTGTCAACCTATTCACTTCTCCTTGTTGCATCTAGATAGCTTTTGGAGGTTGATGGCTTCTGTGCTTGAGATGGTTCTTCAGTATATCCAAGACCTATCTTTATCAGAGGAGAACAACACACTTTGATAATTTCATCTAAAGTTTCTTATCCTTTAGCAAACCTAAGATTGAGAGCTTTTGTTTTCTCAATTTCTTTTCCTAGACCCACAATTTCACATTCTAACTTTTCATTGTGTTTTTCCCTTTCAGCAAGTTGGAATGTCAGTGTATCTATAATCATACTCTTTTCTTCTAAGCAGATTTTAAGTTTAGAAATTTCTTCATAGAGACCATCTTCACCTAAAGCATCCAAGAAACCATCATCTTCAAAAGCCATTAAAAGTCTATAATCATTACTATTTTCATCTTCATCACTATTTGATATACCATCACTACCTTCATGTGTATAGTAGCTCCTTTTATTTACACTTTGTTTTCTATTCCATTTTACTGATTCCTTGCCTCTATCAAGCTTATCTTTGTGAGGAAATTTGGCAGCATAATGACCTACTCTTCCACAAGCAAAACATTTTAAAGGTAGTTTACCTCTGAATCTTCCAGAACCCCATTGAAGGTTCTTGAAAAAGTTTGATTCTTCCTCTCCTTTTGACGTATGTCCCGATTCATTGAGTTCTCCTTTTCCTGAAGCTTTGAATGCAGCTTCTCTCATGTCTGATGGACCCCCTTTTCTCATTTCAAAAGCAGTTAGGATTCTGTGCAGCTGTGACATAGTAATACTTTGAAGATTCTACTTTTCTTCTATGGCAGAAACTTTTGATTCAAACATAGGAGACAAGGATCATAGAACCTTTTCAACTAAAGTAACTTATTTTATCTCTTCACCCAAGTTTTTCATGCGATTAACAATCTCGTATATATGTAAGAAATAATTAGCTACACTTTCATCATTATGCATTCAAAGAGTTTCATATTGAATTCTGAGAGATTGTAGTTTTGCACGTTTTACCTGATCGTCTCCTTCATAGCTTAGAATGATCTTGTCCCGTATTTATTTGGCGGTTTTGAGCTACATAACCTTGACAAATTCTGATTGTGATAGACTTCCCAATAGAGTATTGATAGCCTTTGCATTTGTTTCATCCTGCTTTTTACCTGTCGTATTTATAGGAGTTGCTGATGGAAATGTGTATCCTCCTTCCACGATATCCCAAACTTTTGTTCCAAGAGATTGAAGATAGGTTGTGGTTCTTACCTTCCAATAGATGAAGTTTCTCCCATCAAAGATTGGTGGCCTAATGGATGCCTCTTTTTCGTAGTTTCTCATGATGATAGATCTTCCTTCAAGCGATCAAGCTTCTTCTGAAGGACCTGCTTTGATACCAATTGTTGGAAATAATACTTGGTGGGGGGGGTGAATCAATATTAGCAACTTAACAATATTTCATTTCCATAAACAGATTTATATACACTACTTCAGTTAATGCAACTTGCATATGTATGCAACTATGATTAGAGAAACCAGCGTACACCTTGTAAACTTATTATTTAGTCAGTTGATCTTTAATCTGTGTATCAGAACCATATAAGCAGTAATAGGTATAGTAAAAATAGAGCAAACAATCACACACAAGAACACAAGATATAAGGTGAAAACCACTTGTTGCAATTTGTCTCTATCTTCTTTTAATAAGAAACTTCTTTTTACAATATTTCTATACTGGTGCAATCTTATACCAGCACGCAGGCTTCTACCTGCAAAAGGCTACAACCTTCTCTCATTCTCCAGCTTCTCCTGGAAGGGAGCTACAACCCCCTTAGCTCTTGTACTAGCCGATGTACTATTACGTAGGTACTGACCTACAGAAGGCTACAACCTTATCTTTTCTTCCAGGGACCATGTTTCATAAATTTTCAGATTGGATCCATCAATAGCATCAATCAAACATCAAAATATATCTGCATCAATCAATCTCCCTTGCACTAACCAAATTTGAACCAAACAATCACTTCTCTGAAAGCTGTAACCAGAATACAGTAATAGTACTAGGACCCAGAAGATTGCAACAGTAAACAAAAGTAGCTAAAACATATTTTATGAGACTTACGCTACTTCGAAGTGTCAAAACTGCATGCATACGCTGCTATGATGGAAAACCTGTGTATACGTTGTTTTGTCTTGCCGAACCAGCGTGTATACATGCCTTTGATATACTAAACCTACGTACAGATCTATAAAAGATAATTTATACTTTTCAACTATTCAGACATTAGTTATATCCATATTATCAGATTTACAGATCAAGACATGCGCCAATTGTAAAATATCAAAACCACACAAAGATACTTCTCTTCAAGCCTTAAGATCTTGACCCATCAATAAAACTTATCCTTCTTCAAGTGCTCAGGTTCCTCCTTGATTCAGATCCAGCTATGCACCATAACCCAATGACCAGTATTCTAGATCTTCCCTTTCATAAGATATTCAATGCTTGAGTGCCTTTGCCTAATGATCTCCTCCTCCTTTTATAGTCTTAGGCCTTACTCAATACCATGGTCCAAAACCACTTAGAAGCAATACCTTGGACCAAATACCTGGGGTCAATACTTCGGTCAAGATACCTTGGATCAATAGCATGGGTCAAAATACCAGGGACCAAATACCATGGACCAAAACCAAGTTTTCCAACATGTACGTGCTTTTCCTTGCGTGAAAGTGGGTGTATACGCACACGCACCTTTTGGTTGGAGAACCCGCGTGTATACGCGGCTTTGTCAAGGTAAACTTGCGTATACCTCTTTTTCTTTCATTCTGTGAGCCTGAACTATGATCTTCATCTGAGTGAGTTGCCATCAAGGACAACATCTGTGTCATAGTGCCAAACCTGTGTCATAATGCCAACAATTTTTTCTCATTCTCGCCCAACGCAGGTGAAAGGAAGCCTAAGTGCTCTGTAGTGCACCTTCTTAAGGGCTTACTCGCACTAGTCCCTCTAGAGGATATTTTCGGATGTCTTCAAGTCATGAAACTGTCTGAGAAGGAGGCATTCAAAGGGGTGACTTGTTTAGGGCATGTAGCAACTAAAATTAGGGTTTGATGATCCCTAAAACACTGATCTGGATGTTGGGATTTGATGTGCCCAAATGGATTTGTAACAGCTACCCCCTAAAGCATGAAGTCGGAAAAATGCTAATGTCGAATGAAATGCTTTACGATGTCATGAGGATGTATCAAAGTGGAAGGTGACCTGCATCAATCACAATACATATATCATGATATTTGATTTTACATTAATTGCTAAGGGAAGGCATACCCATGCTCAACTTATAAACTTTCATTACATCTATATAAACAATCATCTATAGATATAGACCCATGATCGGAATGACCATCAATGCAAATCCATTGTACATATGATTTAGTACTCCTGAAATCGCAACCTGGATGGATGAAACTAGATCTGGGGTCTACTATCTTGTTCAATCATTCGCTCAAGTATGAGTCTAACCATGTGAATATGTGATCTGAGGTCGAACATGGGAAGACACCATCTGACTATGCCACAATGATGTAAGTTGTTAACAGATGCGAGAGAAATCACTGCTAATGATAATGACCCTCAAGGTACTGCAATACATTCTGCATGGTGTGAATGGATGATTTGATGTCAAACACCATACAAAGTCTTTCGGTCGAAGGCCATTGATGTATGCCTATCGCCGGATGCAAGAAACCTTCCATTGATGCATGCAAGCCTCAAGGTACTGGAAGGGTGTTTCTAAGTCAACTTCTTGGATAATGTGATGATGTTGACAAGAAGTGACTCATCGTAGGAGGGCCTTGATGTATCCCACATCAATGACGCGAAATGAGTGTAGTGATTTTAGAGATGGAAATTGACTGAAGACACAAGGTTCAAGAATGGCGGTCATGAAAATGAAGGTTTATGGTATTGCAAAGAATGAGTTTTGACTGAATGACTTCTCTTGAACATGTCGGTGACACTGAAATGAATTGGTAGCATTGACCCAAAACAAATTGATGGATGGTATGATAGACCAACGGTGTGATAACCATCAAGATAATAAGCCAACACAGATAGTCACGGTGATGGAGTGAAAATGTCATGTTCAAGAGCGACCTACTACCATAAAGTGGTTTTCCCCTTTTTCCTAGTCATTGCTGACAAGTACCTCATTATTTTTATCAAGCTTGAGGAGGATAACATATGCTTGTTGTATAATTTCACCCTTTGGGAAAATCCATCACTATTTGATGCTTTAACGAGTATAGCGAAGGTGAAACTCGATCTTGTCTAGATGAACAAGTTTGTCACTATTTGATGTTTTAATGACTTTAAGACAAAGATAACTCAGTCCTTTTCATGTTTAGAGAGTTTGAAAAGGGACAAAAAGAAAACTCCACAAGTTCTTTTTCGTAAATTAATCTCTCAAGCCCGAAAAAGCATAAAATAATACAAGAGAGATATCATTTCCAATCTATTAATGAGCTGGAAAGGACAAGCGCCTGGCAATCTTTTCATGTATAGAGATTCTGAAAAGAGCTTAAAGAGGACTCCAAGGGGGTTCCTTTTTCATTTTTAACAGAGATTAAAAAAGAGATACAAGTGTGCTCTGTGGTCAAAAGTACAATTTACAATCGAGCACGTTGAATTCTGTAAGTCAGTTGCAAAACCTGCTCAAAACACCACCAAATGGATTAAAAATATCGGTTTCATAGGAAAAAATAGGTAAATACTAATTTTTACTCGATTAATTAACATGAAATAAACATAAAAAAAGTTTTTACCATGACATTTTTACCATTTGGAAATTACCATTCAGTTTTGTGCTCTGAGCTTAGTTTTTACCTCGATCTTCACCAGTTGATTACGAGAGATTCTGTAGACGATTTATCGAGCCGTCTGGACCAGGTAGGAGCTAAACCTCTCTACTTTCTTTTCAAGTCATTCTTTTGTCATTTCATGCAAGTTTTAGGGTTTTTTGGGGCCCTTGGGTTTTCATTTTTTTCCCCTGGGATAAGCGCAGGCTTTCACATCGAAAACTGTGCTAAAGAACACCTAGATAGAGGGTTGCATGCTCTGCAGCACACTGCCTCTGTGCATGCGCTGCGCTGGGTGACTTTCCCAAGTTTGTTTTAGCTGTTTTCTCCAAAATTTGTCCCGTTTTTTCATGGAAAGGATCCAAACTAAGCTTATGATTGTGTTTCAGTATTTCATCAGATCAGAATGTTGATTACATGGCGAGAAAGAGAGAATGAAGAACAAGACATGGTTTCCCTAAACAATCTGGGTATAATTGAGGCCCTCAAAAACTACGGGTTACTCAAATACTTTAAGTTGTCCCAAATGAGGCAACAAATAGAACTACTACAGTTCCTTGTTCATGCATGGGATCCGACAGATTAGAATTTTCACATTAGGGACAAGATGGCCCCTATTACCATTGATGATATTTACTTTCTTACCAGACTATTGAGGTGAGGTGCGCTTGTCTCACTTTCTGGATTTTCCCGTGGAGGTGAATCGGCGAGATATTATATTAGATAGTTTTGTTGGATAGGTACAAAGCCTAGTAAGGATGGGAAAATAAACATCAGGGATGTAGGTGATTTGCCTTTGAGAATGATCCTCTTCACAATCAAAAAATTGGCTGGCAGTATCACACTACATCTGGCTAACAGATCTTATATGCAATATGCACTGAAGTGTTTAGAGCCAAAAGTTTTCAACTGGTGCGAGGCTATGCTTTCTTCATTGAAAGAGCAACTGACTAAGGTAAAAAGTGGTAAGACGAATAATTTTTTTCTATGGTTTGATGTTAATCACTTTTACCTTAGAGATAATCCCATTGATGCAACCACAGCATGTATCACTAGGTGTAACTGGTCCTAGAGATCCATGTATGCAAAGGTGGGTTGAATTGATGGCTCGACATGCGGGTCAGTCAACAATCATTTTTTCTACTGCATTCTTCAGTTGGCTCGAGCGACAACATCTCAGCATCGAGGAGCATCCATACTCAGGGATGGATTTCTGTGTAGATCCAGATTTTATTCTACCAGTTGGAGCATAATGGGGTGCTACAGGTAAGTTGTTTAACTAAAGTGTTTTTTGATTTTTCAAGTTTCTACATTTTTTTGTGTTTTTTAAATGTTTCCAAGACTAAACTAAAATTAATCTTATGCATGAAGATGTCGGTACTGTTCGACCTGTGGGAAACCAATAGGTTGCAGGTGGGCCATCACGGAGAAACATTGGGAGAGAATTTCTCGAGGACTTGGATTTGGCCGAGACCTTAGTAGAGTTGTAGGATCACATAGAGGGATTAACCCTTAGTATTCCGGATGTCCAGATAAAGGAGTTACCTATGAGGCTGCAACGCCACACTATTAGTTTTCCTAGCCACTGGGTGAGGCTTTTCCGCATGATAGCACAGGGTGTGACTTGTTACCATGAGTTTGTAGGTTTTAACCCCGTACAGAAATTACCTGCATACAAATTCTAAAACATAGAAAATAAACAATGCGAGAGCATAATACATAAAACACATATACACAGAGATTTTCCCGTGGATCCCAAAACCGGGACTACTAGCTTAATTTTTCATTATATTCCTTTCAATGTTATAATACATATTTATACATGTCGAAGCATCCAATACCATGGACTGAAAAACCATCGCATCCAAAAAACATGTGCGAAAATCATGCACAAAACCATAGGTGGGTCCGCCCAACCCAACATAGGGTCCAAAACCAAAAATTTTCGGGGCGCTACCCCAGACCCCATAAAGTGGGGTTACAGGTGCCCCTCAAACCCCCTATTAACTATGTGGAAAGAATATAACACAACCCAACAGAGTTTTTTGGGTTAGATGAGCAAACGTGTCTTAGACACAAATTTTGTAAAAACTTTTAAAACACCTATCTATTTTACTCTCAAAGTTTTCTATGGTTAATTGCAATCCTATTCAACTGATGATGTGAATTAAAAATATTACTTTTACATTTGTCGCAGATGTTTATTTAACACATAATTCGCTAGAGAATCAGTTAATGTGTTAAGATTTCTGGAAATATGTTGATATTGAATGTGTTCAAAATGTCTTTCCAAAATACGAACTCTAAGGAACATACAAAAAATTGTTGGATTTTGGACAGTATAAATGTTCGTTAGTTGTATTACAATGAGTTTGGAGTCCAGCCTAACGATGATTCGGAAAATGCCAAGTGAAATGGCATCAGAGAGTAGTTCAATCAGCACGTTATACTCAGCGATGTTGTTCGTCGATCGACCAATACAAATACCTTGGAAACTCACTAACTCACCACTTGGAGTGAAAATAGCCCATGCTGTAGAAGACAAGTTCTACGCACTATTACTAGCACCATTGGCGTAATGAACAAAAGGTTCTGAAGACTCCGACATCTGCAACAAATCCAAAGCAGATTAATAATCAGGTAAAAATCTCTAAAATATACACACACACATGCAATGAAAGCATGTATACAATGAGTTTTACTACACTTAATCAAGCATAGTAAAATTTGAGGTACATCCTATTTTGAGGCTGCGACAATGGAATCCCATCATAATCTACTAACTCGTATGCACCTTTTGCCAGAACACGCTTGACAATGTAAGGACCAATCCACATTGGTTCGAATTTCCTTGCTCCAAGTTTATCAGCTTCCTAATCGTAAAGGAAGACCAGGTCTCCTTCTGAGAAGATACGAGGCTTGACATTTTATCATATTGCACCTTAATACATTTCTTATGTGCTTCATTAGCCAATGCAACATCACGATGGGTTTCATCTAGATGGATTAATTCTAAGAAACATGCTTCTTCTTCATAAGTGTCGGGTAACATGTCAATCGTGAGTTTGAGCGATGAAATTTCGCATTGTATCGGTAAGATTGCTTCCAAACCATACACCAATTGAAAGGGTGTGAATCTAGTTTCATTTCTCACCGAGGTTTGATATGCCCACAAGGTAGAGTACAGGATTAAGTTCCAGTTTTGCTTATGAACCCCTATAGTTCTCTGCAACATCCACTTCAGGGCTTTGTTGATAGCTTCAACTTGTCCATTCGCTTGCAGGTAATAAGGGGTAGAACTATCATGTGACAATCCTAACTTAGCAGTAAACTCAGCCATTATGTGATTCCGAAAATGCGACCCATGATCTGTAACTATGGCTTGTTGTAGAACAAACCCGGAAAACACATGGTTAAAAAGGAAAAGAGCAGCCTTTTCACCAGTATTGTTCAATGTTGGCATCGCCTCGTCCCCATTTGGTAAAATACTCAACGACGACTATAATATACCCATGTCCCAGGGCTGAGGTGGGGTTACATGTCATAAAATCAATGCCCCATTTGGCGAATGGGCCAACAACATTGACTGGATTCAATGGTGCAGTTGGTAATCTGGTTTTTCAGTCATATATCTGGCATGCGTGATATCTTCTAACAACAATAATACAATCTTTGAATTTAATTGGCCAGAAGTAACTAGCACAGAGAATTCTTTGCGTGATTGTATATCCAGATAAGTGTCCACCACAGGCACTTGAATGGAAATCATTCAATGCTTTCTCAGCTTCCTCATGTGTGAGGCACCTCCATAAAACTGTATCGATACCATGATGGTAAAGAGTGTCGCCAATGATCAAATAATCTTTGGCTTGGGATCATATACGTTGTTGTTATGAGCGAGAGGTATTCGACCGAAAAGTTTGGGTCTGGAGATAGATCAATATATCTCCATAGCACGCGTCAGATGATGATATTAGAAATAATGACTCATCTAAAAATGGTGGTTCAAATGTTGAATCAATGGAGGTCGAAAAGTAACTCAGCGAAAACTAGAGATTTCTTTGATTTGGACTTGATTAATTCCAAATCAAATTCCTGTAAAATAACTATCCATTTTGAGTATTTTCCCCCTAGCAGTTGACGTGACAAAATGTATGCCGTAGGGTTGCAATCTAAAATGACAGTTGTTTTCTGTAACAGGATGTAATGGCAAAATATTTTAACAACTTGTACAACTGCCAAAGCTAGTTTTCCAACATAAGAGTACTTACTTTCTGTATCGGTCAAATTACAGCTCAAGTAATAAATTGGATGTTCAATCCCATTTTCTTCCTGAACTAAAACCATGCCAATGGTTGTATCTGCAGCGGCAAGATACATGTAATAGTCATTTTGGTAATTTGGAGAATACATTAATGAAGCTCTAATTAAGGTATCTTTAAGAGCATCAAAGGAAGCTTGTGCAACTTGATCCCAATGAAAGGGTATCTCCTTTTTCAAAAGACGTGTAAAACCTTTAGCCATTTCAACATAATTAGGAATGAACCTCCTCAGAAAGTTTGCTTTCCCTTGGAGTCTCTGTAACTGTAAAATATTTGAAGGTGGAGGCAAATCCAGAATTGCCTGAACCTTTAACGGATCGAGTCGAATCCCCTCTCTAGACACTACAAATCCGAGCAATCGACCAAAACCAACACAAAACACACATTTGTGTGGATTGAGTCGTATCTTGTAGTGTTGGCACCGTAAAAATATTGCTCTCAAATGTTGCGGGTGATCAGTCTGCTTTCGTGAATGAGCAGGTAAATCGTCAAGGTAAGGTTGAACAATGTGCTTGATGTCATGGAAGGCATAATTCATCACCCTTTGAAATGTGGCCCTGACATTTTTCAAACCGGCTGGGAGATTCCTATAGCAGAATGTGCCCCATGGATAAATAAATGTTGTTTTCGATTGGTCGTGTGGGCAGATATTGATTTGATTGTAGCGGGAAAATCCATCCATAGATGAGAATATTTCGCATCTGGCACATTCATCAATAATCTGGTCGATAAAAGGAATAGGATAGTTGTCCTTTGGACATGCCTAATTTACATCCCTATAATTGACGCACACTTGAATTGTCCCTTGTTTCTTCATGATAGGGACAAGGTTGGAAACCCAGTCAATAAGAGGTACAAGGTAAATGAAACCAGCCCACAAAAGTTTTTCAACTTCTACTTTAATTGCAGCGGCTTTCTTTGGATGAAAAAGCTGAAGCCACTGTCAAACTGGCTTGACATTAGGGTACATTTTGATTTCATGTTCAATAGTAATAGAGTCAATGCCCGAGATCTCCTCGTAATACCACATAAAGATATCTCTAAATTCACGAAAGAGAGTACGTAATTATCAAGTTCCATTAGAGAACAAGATTTGCCAACATGAATGTTCTCTATAATATTACGCTTGGTCAAAATATTAACAGAAATTGTTTCTTCAATATTTGACAGGTTTCGCTCGTATTCCACTATGTCTATGAAAACTAAATTCGAAAGGAAATCAACAACTGAAGGGTGGTTTAGTTCATTTGAATAATCTTTGATGTCATCTGGAAGATGGGAACGCTGATGATAATCTTCCCAAGGTTCTTCTCCTATCATCATTGATTGGACGATTCCTTCATCTATAGAATGTATATGTGAGAAAGGATCTAAAGAAGTACCATATTCTAACAAACGGTCTACACATACAATCGTTGAATGTTGTTTTGGGTTTTACGCACAAGCTTGAAAAATTGATTGATATGCTAATTCAATGGGGCTTAGCGACATCACCTCAATATTACTATCAACTTCAACCTTGTTGGTAATCCTCATTAAATCAGATGAGGTGGAGGAAATCATGTTGCAAGTATCTACTCTTGCCACTTCCGCCAAATTAGATGGTGACGGTAGCGTAAAAGTACCCAATAGGGAATGATATTTAAAGAGACCTACTCCAACACTTTGAAGTGATAGCGGGGGTCCATGTACCAATGGAATGCTTCGTGCAGCCTGTGAACTATTGGCAAAGAAGGTTAGCTGATCGATTACTGTGATTCCACCCTTAAAAGTGCAATAGTACGAAAGTACGTGGAAACCATAGTTTTTATAGCATATACCCATGGCCTTCCTAGTAAAATGTTGTAATTGAGGGGTCAGTCAACCACCTCAACTTCAATAGTAATTGTTTTCCCCTAGTTCGATTTGTAGGTTACTCAAAATCCCACAAGGAGTATATGTTCTTCTGTCAAAAGCTTTTAAAGTGGTTGGTGATTGTGACAACACTGGTGAACCAAGTGTTTTCTAGCAGCTCGTTAACATAATGCAAGTAGATGCCCCCTCATCAATAATAGTTACGTGAACATTCTTATTGAGAGCTTTTACTTGAATTAGGAAAGCTAACTGCGCCGGTAACTATGGTGTATATACCGCATGGTTAAAAGCCACAAGATTAGAAATCGTAGGATCTATTCCACCAATTGCTGACAGTAAAGCCTGCTTCTAGGAGGGACAATTTTGCAACACCTTGAGTGTTGACATAGCAAAAGGTGATTGAGAAAGATCTTCCACTATGTTATAGTTCTAAGTTGCTCGAGCCTAAGGGTTAAATGTCGATTTGTGCACAACTCCCTTTGGTGGTTTTATTGTCAATTTTGGTACAATAGGTGGAATATTTTCATATGAAGTCGAAGTCGAAGGATTAGGTTGATTAGTGGCTTGATTATTCGACGATGATAGTGGATTTCCATAATATTTGTTTCTCGTTGACACCAAATCTTCATTTTGTGGCTTTGTGATGGATAACATAAGTACTTTGGATGTGGAAGCATGGTGTGTCGCAACCAAATATGTCTCCGAGTTTGGAAACATATCAGTCAATGCTACAGATGCATTTGAAGTCATTAAAAGTTTAGAGACCTCTGATCGACATGGACAGATTAGACATGGATAATGAGGTTTCCTTACCGAAGTAGAGGAATTAGATGATTTCTCTTGAGGGGAACTATCTTGTTTCTTCTTTTTTTTCCGCTTTTTCTTGTCTCCTAGTTTCTTTTGATTTTTTCCTTTGTCAAATGACACAACATTAATTTTGGAAGCAAGAGTATTTTCTGATGCATTGGTAGTTTGATTGGTAATGGCAAGAGTTTGACCAGATGGTCTTCCTGCCATTTGCGTGCTCGAAGAACTGATCACACCATCGCTGGCATGAGAGTCCTTACTCGATTGTGGAGGAGGAGGAATAGTGAAAGCTGGTCAGGGTGCATTGGGAATTTTATCGTAGTGCATGCTTGATTGTGTGTAAATCAAATCCAAGTATTGGGCATGAGAAATTACTTACTTTTCTATGACAAATCCACCTTTTGCCACATCCTCGGTGATTGATGGAAATAAGGATTTTATGAACCACTAAGCTAAAAGCTGATCGGGAACATATGTCTTAATCATTCGACGACATTGTCGCCACTCATGAATATGATATGATATATGCGTAGCAGTAGTCTATTTAAAGTTGGTTAGGAGTTCCGTTCCAGTCTCGTATCTGATAGGTAATTGGAAGTGGGTCAGAAATGTAGTGGCTAAAGTCGTAAAGTTGTCAAAAGAAGCTCTTGGTAACTCAATGTTCCATTTAGCAGCCAGACTAGTAAGTGTTCTTTGGAAAAGACGGAGTCTACCTAAATCATCATTTAAGGAGTTTGATGAACACCACAAATGAAAGGTCATGACATGATTTGATGGGTCTTCTCCGGTATTTTCGTTAAATTTCGGAATGTTAGATGGTAACTTATGCGGAATTATCGGCCACCAAGGTGCATATAAGATTGGTTAATTAGTGAGCCGATTTAAATCTAGTAATTTTAAAGTTGCTACAAATGGAAACTGTCGATTCAAGTCAGGTTGAGCATACCCAGGATATGATGGAATTGCCTGAGCAATAGGTTTTTGCATAACAACATAGGGCATCTTCATTTGGTAACCTTGTAAGGTTGTTGTTGAAAAAACCTAGCATAAGGTGGTTGTTGATAACCAGATTGAATTTGTGGTTGTCCAGTAGTAGAGGTTTTTCAGGATAAATATCTTCATATGGTGTCATTTTGGTAGCTCCATCATAAGGGGTATTGTTCCAAATTCAGTAAGGGAAAGTCAATGTGTTCAATAATGGTGGATTTTCAAAAATAATCTTAAGTAGGTTCCTAACCACTTATTAACGACTTTTTCTTACCATCATTTTGAGGATGATACATAGTGCTTATATTCGGCTATGTACTTAAAGTTTAAATAGTTCTTGCCAGTTTTTTTTAATGAATGTGGGGTCCCATTCTAAGATTGTTTAGGTGGTACTATCATGTATCTTAAATATATGATCCATGAAGGCTTGGGAAATATAAGTAAGAGGATGACTCAAGGCACAAAAATGAGTATCTTTTAAAAGATAGTCAACCACTACCATGATGACTAATTATTTCCCACTTTTCAGAGACCAATAAGAAAATACATTGAAATGTGTTTCCGGATCTATGTTGGGATTGATAGAGGTTTAAATTCCCTAATTATATTCTCTATGTCTCCCTTATTTGTTTGGAAAGCATCGCAAAATGATACAAAATATTACATATGTGTTTTCATATCTTTATAAAAGAATGAATGCTTAGTTATTTTTATAGGTTTTTGAAAACTAGAGTTCCCTACGATTAGTGGTGAATGTAACTCCTATAAGAGTCATTATTTTATGGTTTAATATTTTGTTAAAATGACGTTCCATTTATATCTTAAAGTATCTTGTTACCATGTATAACTTTTAGGCAAGCTTGGATCTATCTAACATATTAGATGTGTTTCTTTAATGTATTTCTCACTATTCTTTCCTTGTAAGCTTCCCTAAGCCATACTAAACATGGTAATGATAAGGAAAAGTGTGAACCATCCTCCTATTTTTTTTTGATAAATCATCAACATAACATTCTCTTTACCCTTCTTTTATATCATCTCACAATCATAACCTGACATATTTGACCCATTTGTGTTGCATTGGCAAAGACAACCATTGTTCAAGGAAATAATTTAGAATTCGATAGTTAGTTTTGATATAAAAATCCCCCCCATGAGATATAGTTTCCAAGTCTCCAGTACATTGAGAATAGCCATAATTTCCTTCTCATGTGTGGATTTTCCCAATTTTCAATCACATACATTCTTACTGGTAAATTGTTTTGGAGAATTTGGTATCTATGGATAAATACTAATTCCCTAGATAAGTAGTTGTATCTAGAACAACAATTTAAAGTGTTTTAGACTTTTCCTGTAAGAAATAGATAAGATGAGAAGATAGAAGACCTACTTGTAGTTCTACTTTCTTATTGTCTCCCTTGTATTGATCCTGTTGCTCCTTCCCGTACTTAATCTGCTTGAGAAGTACCATGTAAACACAACAGAAAACAAAGAACCGATCAAAGCATACGATCTATTGAATATAAGTGAAAGGAATCAGATACAATTCACACATATAAGCATTATGAAACAATACAAACATATGGGAAAAATGTTCAAACACTTTATCAGATAGAAGAAGGAATTACAACCATTGGTGTCTGATTCAAAGCCATTCCTCTAGCTTAGATCCCATCCACATCACATCAAAAGCATGACAAACTTGTAGCATTACAATACTTTCTTCAAAGCCAAATCTCATAGCAACATTATCTCCTTACAATTCAATATAATCCAACCCATAACCACTTAGATGAGTGGTCAATTTATAGGAAGATGAAGGAGGTTTTGTCATAAATGGTGACATTGAATGGCCTTCCATACTTAGAATTAGTTCCATGTAGGAAGGGATGAGAAGATCGGATGCACCTTAACTCATTCCTCATCCATTTTCGAGCTCATAGGAGTTGATAAGTGACGGAACCTTCTAGATGACTCCAAAGGATAAGAATATTCCCCAACCCCTATGTGAATTTTGTTGGAAATAATACTGAGAGGGGGGGGGGGGTTGAATCAGTATAAGCAACTTAACAATATTTCATTTCCATAAATAGATTTATATACACTACTTCAGTTAATGCAACTTGTGTATGTATGCAACTGTGATTAGAGAAACTAGCGTACACCTTGTAAAATTATTATTTAGTCAGTTGATCTTTAATCTGTGTATCAAAACCATATAAGCAGTAACAGGTACAGTAAAAATAGAGCAGAAAATCACACACAATTAGAACACAAGATATAAGGTGGAAACCCAATGTGGGTGAAAACCACTTACTGTAATTCGTCTGTATCTTCTTTTAATAAGAAACTTCTTTTTACAACATTTCTGTACTGGTGCAGTCTTATACCAGTACGTAGGCTTCTACATGTAGAACGCTACAACCTTCTCTCGTTCTCCAACTCCTCCTGGAAGGGAGCTACAAACCCCTTAGCTCTTGTACTAGCCGATGTACTAGTACATAGGTACTGACCTACAGAAGGCTACAACCTTCTCTTTTCTTTTAGGGACCACGTTTCATAAATTTTCAACTCAATCCATCAATAGCATCAATCAAACATCAAAATATATCTGCATCAATCAATCTCCCTTGCACTAACCAAATCTGAACCAAACAATCACTTCTCTAAAAGTTGTAACCAGAATACAGTAACAGTACCAGAACCCAGAACACTACAACAGTAAACAGAAGTAGCTAAAACATATTTTATGAGACGTACGCTGCTTCGAAGTGTCAAACCTGCGTGCATACTCTACTATATGAAGGAAAACCTGCATATAGGTTGTTTTGTCTTGTCGAGCTAGTGTGTATACGTGCCTTTGATATACTAAACCTGCGTACAGATCTGTAAAAGATAATTTACCCTTTTCAACTATTCAGACATTATTTATACCCAGATTATCAGATTTACAAATCAAGACATGCACCAATTGTAAAATATCAAAACCACACAAAGATACTTCTCTTCAAGACTTAAGATCTTGACCCATCAATAGAACGTATCCTTTTTCAAGCGCTCAGGTTCCTCCTTGATTCAGATCCAGCTATGCACCATTACCTAATAACCAATATTCTAGATCTTCCCTTTCATAAGATATTCAATGCTTGAGTGCCTTTGCCTAATAATCTCCTCCTACTTTTAAAGTCTTAGGCCTTACTCAATACCATGGTACAAAACCACTTAGAAGCAATATCTTGGACTGAATACCGGGGGTCAATACTTCAGTCAAGATACCTTGGATCAATAGCATGGGTCAAAATACCAGGGACAAAATACCACGGATGAAAACCAAGTTTTCCAACATGTACGTGATTTTCCTTGCGTGAAAGTGTGTATATACGCACACGTGCCTTTTGGTCGGAGAACCCACGTGTATACGTGGCTTTGTCAAGGTAAACCTGCGTATACCTCTTTTTCTTTCATTCTGTGAGCCTGAATTGTGATTTGTCATCTGAGTGAGTTGCCATCAAGGACAACACCTATGTCATAGTGTCAAACCTGTGTCATAATGCCAACAATCTCCCCCTTTGGACTTGATGGCAACTCCAAGTCACTCTCCCCCTTTGTCATCAAGGGCAAAGGGTTATCCTCCCTCTCAGTACATGCTGAATTCTATGATATGCTGAAGTGTGTTGTTCATGCTCCCCCTGACTGTAAGCATGGTCTGCAATAAGACATTCTACAAGAAGAACAAGACTCTATAAATTATGACCTTCCTATCGCCAACGAATCATACATACATCCATCTCCCAACCAAGTGGGGATATAGCAAGATTGACTCATCCACCCAACCAAGCAGGGATACATCAAAATGTTATACAAGATAAGAACATTACATCATCCATCCCAGGCATAGCGAGGAAACAAAATAGGTCGTTACATGACCTTGATAATAAAAGATAGACATGAAATAGAGACATAATATCTAAAACAAGATTCAGATACTCATCAGTAACTATCATCAGCAGCATCTATCAATCACCATCCATACTAGCAACCATGATCTCCCTTTGCATCTAATCTACCTGAAACAAAAACAGTTGTGAAATTGTACCAAGATCTTCTAAGATAATGCCAACAATGAATTATTATAAGTATATGCTCCCCCCAAACCTGTGCTAGATGATCATTGTCAAACTCATATCAAACTCTTTTCATCCTAAGTCCGTCCCACTAATATTTTTCAAACCAACGTATACGTGATTATATCCACAGCAACCGGCGTATGTACGTGGATACGTTTCATGAAACTTGTGTATAACCACTTTCCTCTGAAACAGATAAGTATCAATGGCAAGAAGATGCATCAACTACTCCTAGCTTCTGTTTGAGGTATTCAAATGTCTCTCTTAGCAGTGGTTTGGTGAATATACCAGCAACCTGTTCCTTGGAGGGAACATACTCTAGTTTGACCTTTTGTTCAAGCACTTGTTCCTAGAGAAAATGATATTTTATAGGTATGTGCTTGGTCTTGGAGTGCATAATAGGATTCTTTGAAATACTAATTGCACTTGTATTATCACATAGAATGGAGATGGGTGGAGTACATGTGATTTGAATGTCTTGCAATGTTTGCATCATCCAAAGAAGTTGTGTACAACAAGATGTAGCAACCACATATTCTACTTCAGTTGTAGATAATGCAATTGAACTTTGTTTCTTCTTGAACCAAGACACTAATCTGGAATCCATGAAGAATGCACCACCACTAGTGCTTTTTCTGTTATCCACTCTTCTTGCCCAATCTGCATCTGTATATGCATGAAGTGTAAGCTCTGTATCTCTGGGATACCATAAACCAAATTTTTGTGTCCCTTGAAGATATTTAAAAATACTTTTGATTGCTTGAAGGTGTGCTTCCTTGGATTTGCTTGGAATCTTCCAACTATTCCTACTGCATGCATGATGTATGGTCGCGTACTTGTTAGATAGAGCAAACTACCAATCATGGATCTGTAGGTTGGTTGATGTACTGCTGTTGATTCATCATTTTCACTGAGGTTGCATCCTGTTACCATAGGAGTACATACTGGTTTAGAATATTCAATTCAATATTTCTTCAAGATCTGCTTGAGGTGCTTGGTTTGTGATAATAAAATACCATCTTTATTTTGTTTAACTTGTAAACCAAGAAAATATGTGAGCTCACCAAGAAGGGACATTTCAAATTCTTTTTGCATTACCAAAGCAAAGTTTTGACTCATGGCTTCTTCATTACTCCCAAAAATGATATCATCAACATACACAATAAGTATTAGCAATTTGTCATTGTCAATTTTTATATATAGATTGCTATCAACTGATCCTTTTGAAAAACCTTGTTGACGAAGGTATCTGTCAAGATGATAATAACAGGCCCTTGGAGCTTGTTTTAGACCATAGAGAGCCTTTCTGAGTCTGCATACAAGTTTTGGATCATTTCCAAGGATGAATCTATCTGGTTTCTCAATATATACTTCTTCTTCTAGGTCTCCATTAAGAAAGGTAGATTTCATATCCATTTGATATACTTTGAACAAGTTCTAAAAGATAGAAAGAGCAAGGAACATTCTTATGGCTTCAAGTCTACCAACAGGTGCAAACGTTTCTTCAAAGTCTATACCTTCTTGTTGAGCATATCCTTTACAAACTATTCTAGCCTTGTTTCTAATTACTTCCCCATTTTCATTCAACTTGTTTTTGAATATCCATTTGGTTCCAATGATATTCTTATCATGAGGTCTACGAACTAATTCCCAAGTATTATTCTTTTCAATTTTCTCAAGCTCTTCATTCGTGGCCCTGACCCAACATTCATCTTTGCATGCTTCATGTACATTTTGCGGTTCAATGGAGGAAAGAAATGCTAGATAGCTTGAAGCTTTTGTAATAGTTCGTCCCGTCTGTACACCTGCCTCTTTCTGTCCCGAAATTTGAATCTCTGGATGATTTTTTTGAACATATATGGATGGTGTCTTTTCTTCTACCATTATCTACTCTTTTGGTCTTCATTGGTTTCTTCTTCTTCAGCATTAGTCTGATTTGATGTGGAAGGATAATCCTCATCTTCTTCCCATTCTTCAGTTTTTACCTGCTTTGGATTTTTGCCTACTTCATCAACCACAAAATCAATACTTTCAACAATTTTCCCTAGTCTTTTATTATAACACTTGTATCCTTTACTTCGGGAAGAGTAACCAAGGAGAATGCCTTCATCTGCTCTAGGTTCAAACTTGCCAAGTTTTTCATCAGTCTTTTTGATGTAACATTTACTTCCAAAAACTTTGAAGTATTTTACAGTAGGAGTCTTACCATACCAAAGTTCATGAGGAGTTTGAGTGTTGTTTACCCTAACATTTGTTTTGTTGAGAATAGTGACGACAACAAATGCAACTTCACCCCAGAAGGTTGCAGGAGTTCCAAACTCATCTAGCATAGCATGAGCCATTTGTTGAATAGTTCTGTTCATCCTTTCTACTACTCCATTTTGCTGAGGAGTCCTTGCAGTAGAGAATTCCCTTCTTATTACATGTTCTTCACAAAAGTCGAAGAATTCATCTAAGGTAAATTCTACTCCTCAATCAGACCTGAGGCATTTGATTTTGTGATTTGATTCATTATCAACCAAAGCTTTGAATGTTTTGTTCGTCTTTATGCTTCAGAAGTCCTATCCAACACATTCTGGAAAAGTCGTTAATGAACAATATAAAATATTCTTCTCCACGAGGTGATTTTTTCCTTGATGGACCACATAAATCACTATGGACAAGTTCAAGCGGCTTACTAGCTAATCCTTCCTTCTCAGGGAAATGTGTTCTAGTTTGCTTACCAAATTGACATGATTTGCATATTGTATTTTCTGGAATTCTGATGTTAGGAAGATTGCAAACATCCTGGTATTTGCATGCTTTCCTTATCTGAGGGAAGCTTAGATGCCCCAATCTTCTGTGCCATAGCCAGTGTTCATCATTTTTGCCTAGATAGAATTGTTGTTATCCTCCCTTGAGTATGTATAAATTATTTGGAGTTCTTATGCCTTTGATCATTGTGTCTCCCATATCAAGCTCACGAACAACACATCCATTTGATCGAAATACTACCTCATTTCCTTGATCACACATTTGACTAACACTCAATAGATTATGCTTTAAGCCATCAACGTACATAACATTCCCAGCTTTGACCTTTTCTTTTAAGAGAATAGAGCCTTTACCTTTTATGACTGCAGGGGTGTCATTTCCAAATGAGACATTCCTTTCCTTTTCTAAGGCACTATATGACTGAAGTTTTTCTTTATCACCTGTCATGTGTTTTGAGCATCCACTGTCGATGTACCATTGATTTTCTTGTCCTTCTGCATATAAGGCTATACCACATCTTTCGGTTTGTGGTTCTTTCTTTTTCCATGTTTTGGGACCCAATGAAGCTTTCTCCTTCTGAGATGTTTGCCGAAATTTACTTCTGCATTCAGAGTCTTCATGAACGAAGTTGTTATAGATAGAGCATTCTATTTAATTTTCAAGAGTAGAAAAGTTGTTGTAGGTCCTTTTCATGATCTTAGTCATATTCCTTTGATTTTTTGCTTCTCTAGTCATGATGGTCTTATAAGCAACACATTGAGTAGCTTTGTGTCCAAAGTTATGACATGAAAAACATTGTCCATTAAAGAAATTCCTGCGATTATGGAATCTACTAACCTAATGATTGTAGTTTCCATTGACATTCATCCTTGAAGCAAATTGAGAATGATTTACCTGTGGTTGGTTATAGATTCTGTTCATCCTTGAAGTAGATTGAACTTGGTTTAACTGGTGATCTGCGTTAAACCTCTGCGGACAATTGTCCCTGTTCACTTCTCCTTGCGGCATCTAGATAACTTTTGGAGGTTGATGGCTTCTGTGCTTGAGATGGTTCTTCAGTATATCCAAGACCTGTTTTTATCAGAGGAGAACATTGTACTTTGATAATTTCATCTAAAGTTTCTGATCCTTTAGCAAACCTAAGATTGAGAGCTTTTGTTTTCACAATTTCTTTTCTTAGACCCACAATTTCACATTCTAACTTTTCATTGTGTTTTTCCCTTTCAGCAAGTTGGAATGACAGAGTATCTATAATCATACTCTTTTATTCTATATAGATTTTAAGTTTAGAAATTTCTTCATAGAGACCATCTTCATATAAAGCATCCAAGAAGTCATCATCTTCAAAAGCCATCAGAAGTCTATAATCATTACTATTTTCATCTTCATCACTATTTGATAAACCATCACTATCTTCATGTGTATAGTAGCTCCTTTTATTTACACTTTGTTTTCTATTCCATTTTGCTGATTCTTTGCCTCTATCAAGATTATCTTTGTGAGGACATTTGGCAGCATAATGACCTACTCTTCCACAAAAAAAACATTTGAAAGGTAGTTTACCTCTGAATCTTCCAGAGCCCCGTTGAAGGTCCTTGACAAAGTTTGATTCTTCCTCTCCTTCTAGCGTATGTCCCGATTCATTGAGTTCTCCTTTTCCTGAAGCTTTGAATGCGGCTTCTCTCATGTCTGATGCACCCCCTTTTCTCATTTCAAAAGTAGTTAGGATTCCGTGCAGCTGTGACATAGTAATACCCTGAAGATTCTACTTTTCTTCTATGGCAGAAACTTTTGATTCAAACTTAGGAGACAAGGATCATAGAACCTTTTCAACTAAAGTAACTTCTTTTATCTCTTCACCCAAGTTTTTCATGTGACTAACAATCTCATCTATACGTAAGAAATAATTAGCTACACTTTCACCATTGTGCATTCTGAGAGTTTCATATTGAATTATGAGAGGTTGTAGTTTTGCACGTTTTACCTAATCGTCTCCTTCATAGCTTAGAATGATCTTGTCCCATATTTCTTTGGTGGTTTTGAGCTGCATGACCTTGACGAATTCTGATTGTGATAGACTCCCCAATAGAGTATTGATAGCCTTTTCATTTGTTTCATACTACTTTTTACCTGTCGTATCTGTAGGATTCGCTGATGGAAATGTGTATCCTCCTTCCATGATATCCCAAACTTCTGTTCCAAGAGATTGGAGATATGATGTGGTTCTTACCTTCCAATAGACGAAGTTGCTCCCATCAAAGATTGGTGGCTTGATGGATGCCTCTTTTTCATAGTTGCTCATGATGATAGATCTTCCTTCAAGTGATCAAGCTTCTTCTGAAGGAATTACTCTGATACCAATTGTTGGAAATAATACTGAGATGGGGGGGAGTGAATCAGTATTAGCAACTTAACAATATTTCATTTCCATAAACAAATTTATATACTCTACTTCAGTTAATGCAACTTGCGTATGTACGCAACTGTGATTAGAGAAACCAGCATACACCTTGTAAACTTATTATTTAGTCAGTCGATCTTTAATCTGTGTATCAGAACCATATAAGCAGTAATAGGTACAGTAAAAATAGAGCAGAAAATCACACAAAGAACACAAGATATAAGGTGGAAACCCAATGTGGGTGAAAACCACCTGCTGCAATTCATCTCTATATTCTTTTAATAAGAAACTTCTTCTTACAATATTTCTATACTGGTGCAGTCTTATACCAATACATAGGCTTCTACCTGCAGAAGGCTACAACCTTCTCTCATTCTCCAGCTTCTCCTGGAAGGGAGCTACAACCCCCTTAGTTCTTGTACTAGTCGATGTACTAGTATTTAGGTACTGACCTACAGAAGGCAACAACCTTCTCTTTTCTTCCAAGGACCATGTTTCATAAATTTTCAGACTGGATCCATCAATAGCATCAATCAAACATCAAAATATATCTGAATCAATCAATCTCTCTTTCACTAACCAAATCTGAACCAAACAATCACTTCTCTGAAAGCTATAACCAGAATACAGTAACAGTACCAGAACACAACCAAAACCCAGAACATTGAAACAGTAAACAGAAGTAGTTAAAACATATTTTATGAGGCGTACGCTACTTCGAAGTGTCAAACCTACGTGCATACGCTACTATATGAAGGCAACCCTGTGTATACACCGTTTTGTCTTACCGAACTAGCACGTATACACGCCTTTGATATACTAAACCTACGTATAGATCTGTAAATGATATTTTACCCTTTTAAACTATTCAGACATTAGTTATACCCATATTATTAGATTCAAAGATCAAGACATACGCCAATTGTAAAAGATCAAAACCACACAAAGATACTTCTCTTCAAGCCTTAAGATCTTGAACCATCAATAGAACTTATCCTTCTTCAAGCACTCAGGTTCCTCCTTGATTCAGATCCAGCTATGCACCATAACCCAATGACCAATATTCTAGATCTTCCCTTTCATAAGATATTTAATGCTTGAGTGCCTTTGCCTAATTATCTCCTCCCCCTTTTATAGTCTTAGGCCTTACTCCATACCATGGTCCAAAACCACTTAGAAGCAATACCTTGGACCAAATACCTGGGGTCAATACTTTAGTTAAGATACTTTGGATCAATAGCATGGGTCAAAATACCAGGGACCAAATACCATAGACCAAAACCAAGTTTTCCAAAATGTATGTGCTTTTCCTTCCGTGAAAGTGCATGTATACGCACACACGGCTTTTGGTCAGATAACTCGCGTGTATACGCGGCTTTGTCAAGGTAAACCTGCATATACCTCTTTTTCTTTCATTCTGTGAGCCTGAACTATGATCTGTCATCTGAGTGAGTTGCCATCAAGGACAACATTTGTGTCATAGTGCCAAACCTGTGTCATAATGCCAACAAACTTCGCTCATTCTCACCCAACGTAGGTGAAAGGAAGCGTAAGTGCTATGCAGAGCACCCTGGCAGTGGACTCAACTGCTCTGCAACACACCTTCATAAGGGCTTACCTACGCTAGTCCCTCTAGAGGCTATTTCTGGATGTCTTCAAGTCATGAAACTGTCTGGGAAGAAGGCATTCAAAGGGGTGACTTGTTTAGGGCATGTAGCAACTAAAATTAGGGTTTGATGAGCCATAAAAAATTGATCTAGATGTTGGGATTTGATGTGCCCAAATGGATCTGTAACAACTACCCCCTAAAGCATGAAGTCAGAAAAATGCCAATGTCGAATGAAATGCTTTACGATGTCATGAGGAGGGATAAAAGTGGAAGGTGACCTGCATCAATTACAATACATATATCATGATATTTGATTTTACATGAATTGTTGAGGGGAGGCATACCCATGCTCAGCTTATAAACTTTCATTACATGTACATAAATAGTCATCTACAGATATAGGCCCATGATCAGAATGACCATCAATGTAAAGCCATTGTACATATGACTTAGTACTCTTGAAATCCCAACCCGGATGGATGAAACTAGATCTGGGGTCTTTTATCTCGTTTAATTGTTCGCTCAAGTATGAGTCTAACCATGTGAATATGTGATCTGAGGTCGAACATGGGAAGACACCATCTGATTACCGGGCAATGATGTAAGTTGTTAACAGATGCGAGAGAAATCACTGATAATGATAATGATCTTCAAGGTATTGCAATACATTCTGCATGGTGTGAATGGATGATTTGATGTTGAAGAACATACAAAATTCTTTCGATTGAAGGCCATTGATGTATGCCTTCGCCGGATAAAAGAAACCTACCATTGATGCATGCAAGCCTCAAGGTACTAGAAGTGTGTTTCTAAGTCAACTTCTTGGATAATGTGATGATGTCGACAAGAAGTGACTCATCACAGGAGGGCCTTGATGTATCCCACATCAACGACATGAAATGAGTGTAGTGATTTTAGAGATGGAAATTGATTGACGACACAAGGTTCAGGAATGGCGGTCATGAAAATGAAGGTTTATGGTATTGCAAAGGATGAATTTTGACTGAATGACTTCTCTTGAACATGTCGGCAACACTGAAATGAATTGGTAGCATTGACCCAAAATAAAGTGATGGATGGTATGATAGACCAATGATGTGATAACCATCAAGATAATAAGCCAACCCAGATAGTCACGGTGATGGAGTGAAAGTGTCATTATCAAGAGCGACCTACTACCTTAAAGTGGTTTTCCCCTTTTTCCCATTTTCCCCAGTCATTGATGACCAGTACCTCTTTATTTTATCAAGCTTGAGGAGGATAACATATGCTTGTTGTATAATTTCACCCTTTGGGCGAATCCATCTCTATTTGATGTTTTAACGAGTCTAGCAAAGGTGAAACTCGGTCTTGTCTAGATGGACAAATTTGTCGCTATTTGATGTTTTAATGAGTTTAACAATAAAGATAACTCATTCCTTTTCATGTTTAGAGAGTTTGAAAAGGGACAAAAAGAAAACTCCACAAGTTATTTTTCATAAATTAATCTCTTAAGCCCGAAAACGCGTAAAATAATACAAGAGAGATATCATTTTTAATCCGTTAACAAGCTGGAAAGGACAAGCGCTTGGAAATCTTTTTATGTATAGAGAGTCTGAAAAGAGCTCAAAGAGGACTCCAAGGGGGTTCCTTTCTCATTTTTAACAGATATTGAAAAAGAGATAAAAGTGTGCTCTATGGTCAAAAGTACAATTTACAATCGAGCACGTTGAATTCTGTAAGTCAGTTGCAAAACCTGCTCAAAACACCACCAAATGGATTAAAAATATATGTTTCATAGAAAAAAATAGGTAAATACTAATTTTTACTCGATTAATTAACATGAAATAAACATAAAACAAGTTTTTACCATGACATTTTTACCATTTTGAAATTACCATTCAGTTTTGTGCTCTAAGCTTAGTTTTTACCTCGATCTTCACCAGTTGATTGCGAGAGATTATGTAGATGATTTATCGAGTCATCTGGACCAAGTAGGAGCTAAACCTCTCTACTTTCTTTTCAAGTCATTCTTTTTTCATTTCATGCAAGTTTTAAGGTTTTTTGGGGCCCTTGGGGTTTCATTTTTTTCCCCTGGGATCAGCGCAGGCTTTCACATCGAAAACTGTGCTGAAGAGAACCTAGATAGAGGGTTGCATGCTTTGCAGCACACTGTCTCTATGCATGAGCTACGCTGCGTGATTTTCTGAAGTTTGTTTTAGTTGTTTGCTCCAAAATTTGTCCTGTATTTTTCATGGAAATGATCCTAATTAAGCTTATGATTGTGTTTCAGGCTTTCATCAGATCAGAATGTCGATTACATGGCAAGAAAGAGAGCATGAAGAACAAGACATGGTTTCCCTAAAAAATCTGGGTATAGTTGAGGCCCTCAAAAACTGCGGGTTACTCAAATACTTTAAGCTATCCGAAATGAGGAAACAAATAGAACTACTGCAGTTCCTTGTTCGTGCTTGGGATCCGACATATTAGACTTTTCACATTAGGGACAAGATGGCCCCTATTACCATTGATGATATTTACTTTCTTACCAGACTGTTGAGGTGAGGTGCCCCCATCTCACTTTCTGGATTTTCCTGTGGAGGTGAACCGGTGAGAGATTATATTAGACAGTTTTGTTAGCTAGGTACACAGCTTAGTAAGGATGGGAAAATAAACATCAAGGATGTAGGTGATTTTACTTTGAGAAAGATCCTCTTCACAGTCACAAAATTGGCTGGTAGTGTCACACTACATCAGGCTAATAGATCTTATATGCAGTATGCACTAGAGTGTTTAGAGACAAAAGTTTTCAACTAGTGCGAGGCTGTGCTTTCTTCATTGAAAGAACAACTGACTAAGGTAAAAAGTGATAAGACGAATAATTTTTTCTATGGTTCGATCTTAATTTCTTTTACCTTAGAGATAATCCCATTGATGCAACCATAACATGTATCACTGGGTGTAACTGGTCCTAGAGATCCATGTATGCAGAGGTGGGTTGAATTGATGGCTCGACATGCAGGTCAGTCAACAATAATTTTTTCCACTACATTCTTCAGTTGGCTCGAGAGACAACATCTTGTCATCAAGGAGCATCCATACTCAGGGATGGATTTCTGTGGAGATCCAAATTTTATTCTACCAGTTGGAGCATAATGGGGTGCTATGTGTAAGTTGTTTGACCAAAGTGTTTTTTGATTTTTCAAGTTTCTACATGTTCTTTGTGTTTCCAAGACTAAACTAAAATTACTCTTATGCATGAATATGTGGGTACTGTTTGGCTTGTGGGAAACCAATAGGTTGTAGGTGGGTCAGTGCAGAGAAACATTGGCAGAGCATTTCTCTAAGACTTGGATTTGGCCGAGACCTTAGCAGAGTTGTAGGATCACATAGAGGGATTAACCCTTGGTATTTCGGATGTCCAGATCGAGGAGTTACCTATGAGGCTGCAACGCCACACTATTAGTGTTCCTAGCCACTAGGCGAGGCTTTTGCGCATGATAGCACAGGGTGTGACCTGTTACCATGAGCACCACTAGATCTACTTAGGATGTTTTGCATGCATTTTGAGTTTTTTGGGTTAGATGAGCAAACATGTCTTAGACCCAAATTTTGTAAAAACTTTTAAAACACCTATCTATTTTACTCTCAAAGTTTTCTATGGTTACATGCAATCCTATTCAACTAATGATGTGAATTGAAAATATTACTTTTACATGTGTCGCAAATGTTTATTTAACACATAATTCGCTAGAGAATTAGTTAATGTGTTAAGATTTTTGGAAATATGTTGATATTGAATGTGTTCAAAATGTCTTTCCAAAATACGAACTCTAAGGAACATACGAAAAATTGTTGGATTTCAGATAGTATAAATGTTCATTAGTTGTAGTACAATGAGTTGCGGGTCCAACCTAACGATGATTCGGTGAATGCCAAGTGAAATGACATTAGAGAGTACTTCAATCAGCGCGCTATACTCGGCAATGTTGTTCGTCGATCGACCAATACAAATACCTTGGAAACTCACTAACTCGCCACTTGGAGTGAAAATAGCCCATGTTGTAGAAGACAAATTCTACGTACTATGACTAGCACCATCGGCGTAACCAACAAAAGGTTCCAAAGACTCCCACATCTGCAACAAATGCAAAGCAGATTAATAACCAGGTAAAAATCTCTAAAAGATACACACACACACATGCAATGAAAGCATATATAAAATGAGTTTTACTACACTTATTCAAGCATAGTAACGTTTGAGGTACATCCCATTTCGAGGCTGCAACAATGGAATCCCATCATAATCTACTAACTCGTATGCACCTTTTTCCAGAACACGCTTGACAATGTAAGGACCCATCCACATTGGTTCAAATTTCCCTGCTCCAAGTATATCAACTTCCTGATCGTAAAGTAAGACTAGGTCTCCTTCCGAGAAGATACGAGGCTTGACATTTTTATCATATTGCACCTTAATACATTTCTTATGTGCTTCGTTAGCCAATGCAGCATCACGATGGGTTTCATCCAAATGGATTAATTCCAAGAAACACGCTTCTTCTTCATAAGTGCCGGGTAATAGGTCAATTGCGAGTTTGAATGATGAAATTTCGCATTGTATCGGTAAGATTGCTTCCAAACCATACACCAATTGAAAGGGTGTGAATCTAGTTGCATTTCTCACCGAGGTTCGATATGCCCACAAGGTAGAGTATAGGATTAAGTTCCAGTTTCGCTTATGAACACCTATAATTCTCTGCAACATTTGCTTCAGGGCTTTATTGATAGCTTCAACTTGTCCATTCACTTGTGGGTAATAAGGGGTATAACTATCATGTCACAGTCCTAACTTAGTAGTAAACTCAACCATTATATGATTGCGAAAATGCGACCCATGATTTGTAACTATGTTTTGTGGTACACCAAACTGGGAAAACACATGGTTAAAAAAGAAAAGAGCAGTTGTTTCACCACTATTGTACAATGTTGGCATCGCCTCATCCCATTTGGTAAAATAGTCAATGCCGACTATAATATACCCATGTCCCTGGGCTGAGGTGGAGTTACATGCCATAAATTCAATGCCCCATTTGGCAAATGGGTCAACAGCAACGACTGGATTCAATGGTGCATGTGGTAATCTGGTTTTTCGGTCATATATCTAGCATGCGTGATAGCTTCTAACAACAATAATACAATCTTTGAATATAGTTGGCCAGAAGTAACTAGCACGAAGAATTATCTGTGCGGTTGCATATCCAGATAAGTGTCCACCACAGACACCTGAATGGAAATCGTTCAATGCTTTCTCAGCTTCCTCATGTGTGAGGCACCTCCATTAAACTGTATCGATACCACAACGGTAAAGAGTGTCGCCAATGATCAAATAATCTTTGGCTTGGTATCATATACGTTGTTGTTGCGAGTGATAGGTATTTGGCTGGAAAGTTTGGGTCTAGAGATAGATAAATATATCTCCATACCATGCATCAGATGATGATATTAGAAACAACGACTCATACAAAATTGATGGTTCAAATGTTGAATCAATGGAGGTTGAGGGAAGGTCGCAATGTAACTCAGCAGAAACTAGAGATTTCTTTGATTTGGACTTGATTAATTCCAAATCAAATTCTTGTAAAATAACTATCCATTTTGAGTATTTTACCCCCAGCAATTGACGTGACAAAATGTATGTCATAGGGTTGCAATCTGAAATGACAGTTGTTTTTCGTAACCGGATGTAATGGCGAAATCTTTGAACAACTTGTACAGTTGCCAAAGCTAGTTTTTCAACATAAGAGTACTTACTTTCTGTATTAGTCAGATTACAGCTCAAGTAATAAATCAGATGTTCAATCCCATTTTCTTCCTGAACTAAAACCATGCCAATGGTTTCATCTGCAACGACAAGATATAGGTAATAGTAATTTTGGTAATTTGGAGAATACATTAATGAAGCTTTAATTAAGGTACCTTTAAGAGAATCAAAGGAAGCTTGCACAACCTTATCCCAATGAAAGGGTATCTCCTTTTTCAAAAGACCTGTAAAACCTTTAGCCATTTCAGCATAATTAGGAATGAACCTCCTCAGAAAGTTTGCTTTCCCTTAGAGTCTCTATAACTATAAAAGATTTGAAGGTGGAGGCAAATCCAGAATTGCCTGAACCTTTACAAATCGAGTCGAATCCCCTCTCTAGACACTACAAATCCGAGAAATCGACCAAAACCAACACAAAACACACATTTGTGTGGATTGAGTCGTATCTTGTGGTGTCAACACCATAAAAATATTGCTCTCAAATGTTGGGGGTAATCAGTCTGCTTTCGTGAATGAGCAGGTAAATCGTCAAGGTAAGGTAGAACAATGTGCTTGATGTCATGGAAGGCATAATTCATCACCCTCTGAAATGTGGCCCCAACATTTTTCAAACCGAAGGGGAGTTTCCTATAGGAGAATGTGCCCCATGGACAAATAAATGTTATTTTCGATTGATCATGTGGGCGGATATTGATTTGATTGTACCCGGAAAATCCATCCATAAATGATAATATTTCGCATCTGGCACATTCGTCAATAATCTGGTCGATAAAAGGAATAAGATAATTGTCCTTTGGACATGCCTGATTTACATCCCTATAATTGACGCACTTGTTTCTTCATGATAGGAACAAGGTTGGAAACCTAGTCAATAAGAGGTACAAGGTAAATGAAACCAGCCCACAAAAGTTTTTCAACTTCTACTTTAATTGCAGTTGCTTTCTTTGGATGAACAAGCCAAAGCTGCTGTCGAACTGGCTTGACATTAGGGTACATTTTGATTTCGTGTTCAACAATACTAGAGTCAATGTCCAAGATCTCCTTGTAATACCATGCAAAGATATCTCTAAATTCACGAAAGAGAGTACGGTAATTATCAAGTTCCGATGGAGAAAAATATTTGCCAACATGAATGTTCTCTACAATATTACGCTTGGTTGAAATATTAATAGAAATCGTTTCTTCAATATTTGACAAGTTTCGCTCAAATTCCACTGTGTCTATGAAAACTGAATTCGAAAGGAAATCATCAACTAAAGGGTTGTTTAGTTCATTTGAATAATCTTTATGTCATCTAGAAGATGGTAACGATGATGATAATATTCCCAAGGTTCTTCTCCTATCATCATTGATTGGACGATTCCTTCATCTGTAGAATGTATATGTGAGAAAGGATCTGAAGAAGTACCATATTCTAACGGACGGTCTACCCATACAATTCTTGAATGCGATTTTGGGTTTACCGCACAAGCTTGAAAAATTGATTGCTATGCTAATTCAATGGGGCTTAGCGACATCACCTCAATATTACTATCAACTTCAACGTTGTTGGTAATCCTCAAATCAGATGAGGTGGAGGAAATCAAGTTGCAAGTCTCTACTCTTGCCACTTTTGCCAAATTAGATGGTGACAGTAGCGTAAAAGTACCCATTAGGGAAGGATATTTAAAGAGACCTACTCCAACACTTTGAAGTGATAGCAGGGGTCCGTGTACCAATGGAATGCTTCCCGTAGCCAATGAATTATTGGCAAGTAATGCTAGCTAATCGATGACTGTGATTCCACCCTTAAAAGGGAATGTAATAGTACAAAAGTACGTGGAAGCCATAGTGTTTATAGCATATACCCATGGCCTTCCTAGTAAAATGTTGTAATTGAGGGGTTCGTCAACTACCTCAGCTTCAACAGTAATTTCTTTCCCCCTAGTTCAATTTTCAGGTTACTCAAAATCCCACAAGGAGTAAATGTTCTTTTGTCAAAAGCTTTTAAAGTGGTTGGTGATCGTGACAACATCAGTGAACCAAGTGTTTTCTAGCAGCTCATTGACATAATGCAAGTAGATGCCCCCTCATCAATAATAGTTGGGTGAACATTCTTATTGAGAGCTTTTACTTGAATTAGGAAAGCTAACTACGCTAGTAACTATGGTGTATATCCGGCATGGTTAAAAGCCACAAGATTATAAATCATAGGATCTATTCCACCAATTGCTAACAGTAAAGCCTGCTTCTAGGAGGGACAATTTTGCAACACCTCAAGTGTCAACATAATAGAAGGTGATTGAGCAAGATATTCCACTATGTTATAGTTCTAAGCTGCTCGAGCCCAAGGGTTAAATGTCAATTTGTGCACAACTCCCTTTGGTGGTTTTATTGTCAATTCTGGTACAATAGGTGGAATATTTTCATATGAAGTCGAAGTCGAAGGATTAGGTTGATCAATGGCCTGATTATTCGACGATGACGGTGGATTTCCATAATCTTTGTTTCTCATTGACACAAAAACTTCATTTTGTGGCTTTGTGATGGATAACATAAGTACTTTGGATGTGGAAGCATGGTGTGTTGCAACCAAATGTGTCTTCGGTTTGGATACGGATCAATCAACACTGCAGATGCGTTTGAAGTCATTAAAAGTTTAGAGACCTCTGAGCGATGTGGACAATCTCTTGTAAAATGCTCATCATTACAGATTAGACATGGATAATGGGGTTTCCTTACTGAAGTAAAGGAATCAGATGATTTCTCTTTGTGGGGAATTATTTTGTTTCTTTCTTTTTCCCCTTTTTCTTGCCTCCTGGTTTCTTTTGATTTTTTCCTTTATCAAATGACACGACATTAAGTTTGGAAGCAAGAGTATTTTATGATGCATTGGTAGTTTTATTGGTAACGGCAAGAGTTTGACCAGATGGTCTTCCTGCCGTTTGCATGCTCGAAGAACCAATCACACCATCGTTGGCATGAGAGTCCTTACTCGATTGTGTAGGAGAAGGAATAGTGAAAGCTGGTCGGGGTGCAGTGGGAATTTTATCGTAGAGCATTCCTTTTTGTGTGTAAATAAAATCCAAGTGTTGGCCATGAGCAATTACTTACTTTTCTGTGACAACTCCACCTTTTGCCACATCCTCGGTGATTGATGGTAACAAGGATTTTATGAACCACTAAACTAAAAGCTGATCGGGAACATATGTCTTAACCATTCGACAATGCTACCGCCACTCATGAATATGATCTGATATATGGGTAGCAGTAGTTTGTTTAAAGTTGGTTAGGAGTTCCGTTCTAGTCTCGTATCTGATAGGTAACTGGAAGTGGGTCAAAAATGTAGTGGCTAAAGTCGTAAAGTTGTCAAAAGAAGCTCTTGGTAACTCAATGTTCCATTTAGCAGCCATACTAGTAAGTGTTCTTTGGAAAAATGGAGTCTAACTGAATCATCATTTAAGGAGTTTGATGAACACCACAAATGAAAGGTCATGACATGATTTGATGGGTCTTCTTCGGGATTTTCATTAAATTTCGAAATGTTAGATGGTAACTTATGTAGAATTATCGGCCACCAAGGTGCATATAAGATTAGATCATTAGTGAGCCAATTTAAATCTAGTAATTCTAAAGTTGCTACAAACGGAAACTGTCGATTCAAATCAGGTTGAGCATACCCAGGATATGATGGAATTGCCTGAGCAATGGGTCTTTGCATACCAACATAGGGCATCTTCATTTGGTAACCTTGGTAAGGTTGTTGTTGAACAAACCCACCATAAGGTGGTTGTTGATAACCATATTGAATTTGTGGTTGTCCATAACCTGCAAATCCTTGTTGACCAGGACCTTTGTAAGCTTGATATTGACCAAACCCAGGTTGAGCCTGTTGGGAAATTCCAAATTGGGGTTGGAAATGCTGGAATTGGGGTTGTTGAAATTGAGGCTGCCACAGTTGTTGAATCAACTGTTGTTTTTGTTGGTACAACTGTTGTTAATTTAATGGTTGTTGTTGCCAAACAATGAAAGGTTGGTCAGGTTGTGAATAAAATATACCAGTGTAAGCTTGGGTCAGTCCAGATAAGGGTATACTAACCTGAGGTTGTTGTTGAACCCCGAAAACAAGTGGTTGTTGTACAACAACCTGTGAAACTTGAATTTCTTGACTTGAAACTTGTGGTTGCGAGGTAGAAGGACTAGTTTGTACCTGTTGAGATACAACAGTTTGAACTTTTGACTATGGTATAGTAGTAACAACAGGTGTAGTAGGAATAGCTGACATAGTTTGCATTGGTTGTGTTGGATACACAAGCCTTGGTTGAACTAGCATTGTTGGTTGCCATTAACAAAATCTAATTCCAGGTTGTTCTGAATACTGCGGGATATTACCATATGATGGTCCTCCGGAATAAGTAGGATACAGTGAATGAGCATATTTTTCTCCATATGGTGGCAATCTAGTATTTAATGGATACATAGGTCTTTGCTGACCAGATTTCCCAGCTTGATATTGATATGCAAGATCAAAATGTTGAGTTCCCGTTAGAGAAGAACTAGGTATAATTCCAGTTGAGGATGTAGAAGCAACTCCTGAGTGGGTTCCATTTAAAGATTGGTAACCAACTGGGACAGATGATTCACCATATAGGTGCGACTCAGGTGTGGTAGAAAACATCAAAGAGGTTGCAACAGAATATTCTGCCAGAGCTGCATTTGATGATACAGTTTTGGATGTTGACGGTTTTTCAGCCATAGTTAAGTGACCCAAAAGTTGTCCTAAAGAATCGACAGGTACTTGAAAATAAGTAGGATCAAATGGAGCAGTAGCATGAGGAGTATGAGGGTAAAGATAAAGCCCAACTCCAAAGTGGAATGGGGTTCCAGGTGTAGAATCTTCTTCCAATTCTTCCTCTATAGCAATTAAACCTGGTGGAATAACTTCATTGTCTAGTCCGTAAAATATTTCTCGTGTTGATAAAGTTGAAGTTTCAGTATTTATTGATGTCTGAGGGATAACCGGTTGATCATCTTCTGATAACGTAACAACTTCTGAATGTTCAAATTCGAAGTCCAAATGTTCGAGTAAATGAACAACAGGCTCAGAAAGATGTTCCTGAACAACTTCAGGTTCAGATGTAACTTCTATTTGAACTGGGATATGTTCTGGATTAAGTTCTAGTTGAACTGATTCAGGTTCAGAAGTAATTTCTTGTTGAGAAACTTCAAGTTGAGAATCAACTTGTTGTTGAACAACCTCGGTTACTGTTTCACTAGGATCAGTGCTAATGTCCTCAAGTAATTGTGAAACTTCTCCTTTAAAAATGGATGTACCAGAAATTGTTGGAGTAACTGGAGTCTCAGTACTTACCGAAATAGATGATTCAGGTAATTCAGATGAAGAACTAGGAGTTCTTGATGTACTAGACTCAGTTAAGTGAGACTGCTTTGACCGAATAGGTGTAGCTTCAGGTAGCAAAGGCAGTTTTCTCGCTGTTCTCCATGAATGATGGGGTAAGGGTTGATGTTCCTCCATGATTGTTGATCAATTTTATTATAAAAAGTGAAATAAACAAAAAGGGGTATACTAGGCAAAAGGTTTACCAAGCAACTGTGAACTACAGAATACCTCTCGGTGAACCAAGAAGTACGGGCAGGAAATCTCCGCGAATGTTGTGTTCGGTGTATCATAGTGTGCAAGGTGGCTAACTCGGTTACTTAAGGATGGATAGAAACCTAGAGTTGTCCTCCCATATATACCCGAAGGTATGTGGAGGCCCAATCCGTATAAGCGCTATCTAGTGCAAAACCACACAGTGAGAGCATTCCCATATACTTTACGTACTGTAACACCGCCCTATATACCCGAAGGTACATGGACGAGCTACGATTTACTTTTTGGGTGAAAATAAGATGTATTTTAGAACTCCTAAATGCCTCACATTAATTATTGACCTGGGTAAGTCTTTTTGTTTCAAGAGTGTACACAGTATGTGAAAGTGATGGGAATCGTTGGATCTACAAAGAGTAATGCTTTAAAATAGCTTATTGATTTCAATACAAGAGTAAATAGATGAAACCATAAATATCAACCTTGCAACTTCAAAGAATTTAACTTTATTCAAACATCAAAACTCAATCTTAATCAAAAACTCTAATTGCAATTACAAACCATAATCACATCAACTGAGTGCACTCTAGTGGTAATAGAGCTCTTTCCGCTGAATAAAAATAGTAATTCACCTGAACTAACCTTTAATACTCTGGATCTTGATTAACATAAAATAACTCTTATCTAATAATTGAATCAATCCACGCTACAAATAAATGAAACCAATCAACAGAAATAAGAACTAGTGTGAAAAATGCACAATCTCTACACCAATGATTTATATATCAAATAGATCAATCGTAAAACTATAAAACAAAATAATTAAACTTGCAGTAAAGAAAGATGAAAATATAACACGAACAACAATGAAATCCACCAGTGACCGGGCCCAACCAGCTAGTGATTACTGCTTAATTACTTCAGAATATTGCGAATAAACAACAACACGAACTTCATATTATTCATCAAATCCAAATGTCATTACAGCACGATGTATCCTTTAGAATAACACTCTGTATATTTAAAATTACAATTGAATTAAAAAGACGAAAAGTTTTTCTACTCAATTTGTTTTTCCCTTCTTATAGTCAAAGAGGAAAAGAGATAATTGTGATTCCTTAGGATCAGGAGATCCTGAGGAATTCGCAACTAAATACTATTATCAAACAATCTTCCATCTTGCATTGATCCTCCTGATTCTCTTCTCAACTTGCCCACACAAGACGCACTCTTTTCTCCTTTCTTTATCTTTTGTTGTTCAATAGATTGAACAACAATTGTCCCATTCGCTAATCTCTGCATAAAAAGCAACGAAAGTTAGTTTTGACAACCAATTCATATCAAAAGCGATTTCGTTCACTTTCTATCGAAATTCTATCAAAATCTTATTATATCATGGCACAAATGCATAAAAAGGAGGAAAAAAGTAATGTAATCAAGGGTAAATTTATACATGTTGCACAGCCCAACATACTCCCCTACTTACCTTGTTTCATGTCCTCATGAAAATAAGTAGTTATTATGTAATGCAATTAAAGAGTAAGCAGGAAAGACTTTTTCTTTATACAACCTAAAACCGTGCTTTTGTATTAAATTTGCAAAGGCGTTCCCTTCATGACCTTCAAGAAACTTGTAATCGGAACAGTATCCTTTAGGAGGGTACCAAATAATAGGGCTCCTAAATCGACATCCTAGACAATATGGTCCTTCCCTCAAGATAATATTACTGTATGTGACAAAACGGCCTGCGGAAGCCTTAAAATTCCTGTAGCCAAATGGTTCTCTGTTCTTGGCACTATTGGTAGAGGCCATCCATCTCTATTTGGATGCAAGCAAGGACCTTTCCTGTATGGATAAGAAATACGTCCTTCTTGCTTGCACAATTTCTTCATGTATAGGCCCCAGAGTCTTAATTACTCCCTCTTGTTTCATGAGCCTCTTGTGTCTAACAAAAAGATGCAAGGATTGAGTAGGCTCACCCCTTACCCACAAATCCAGTCCATGTTCTTTCCTTTCAAAGGTGTTATAATACCTGGACCACTTGAGTTGGTTCGCTGCAAAGGAAATAAATGTCTGGAACTAAATGCCCCCCACGAAAGGGCTAGGATTGTTATCCACCTCCCCTTCTAATAAAAAATTATGCAAATAAAGTTCACAGAGAAGACATTGGACTTTTATTCCATTCTCCTTACAGCATTTTATAAATTCTTCAATTGTTTTCAATTCAGCTGACTTGCAGCCTTAACAACTTTAATTTTCAATAGTAAATATCTTTCCAATAAACCAAAGCATACTATGTAGCAGAAGACCTGTAAGATAAAACATCAGAATATAAAGAGAAAATAACAGCAATCTCACTTGCGACCTTATCTACCTTGGATTTTACTTTCCTCAGATTTTCTTCCTTCTGCCTTGACTTATCAAAAGTTTCACTCTCAATTATGGTCAAGTCATTGAATTGCTTCTGCAGCTCCTGATACTTTTGCAGAGGAACCGTCTCCTTCTTACATTGTGCTAAAGCAAGCTAGGCATGTACCAACTCCTCTTGTAACTCTAGAAGAATAGGATCACTGCTTGATGGAGTGTCATTGACTATCTCTTCTGTCTGGGTGCCTTTATTGTGAGAGGATAAACCCTCCATCTGAATAGCCATATCTATTAAATCTATATGAGAGCTTGTTTGTGTGGCGATTGTCTGAGTAGAAATAGATTCGTTCTAGGTTCCTATAGCCTTACCTTGACATATTTTTGTTTGTGTGGCCATAGTGACTAACTCAGGAGTAGTGCTCTGAGCTTTCTTATTTGCAGTTTCTTTTAATTTCTGACGTAGCCACTTAACCGTCTTCTGAAGCTTCTGGTATTTCTTCCTCAGCTTCCTTAACTTTATTTCGGCTACCCGCTTCTTCTAAGAAGCATATTTTGTAGGAATAGGTTTATCAATACCCTTTGTGTCTAAGGGTTCTTGGTGATCATCTTGGCTATGTTCCACTATAACTGTGTCACCTGACTGGTTATCAGATTCATGAATTATTTATGTGTCCACTTCCTCTTCCCGGTTTGCAGCTTCTAAGGAAGGAAAAATTTCTGTATGACTAGAATCTCCTTAGGATTGAAATTTGTTCAGGTTCTGGTCAAGTGATCCTCCATGTTGCATATATGCATTCAAATTTGCAAGAACCTAGGCCATCCCTTCCTCAAAGTTCTTTAAGAAATCTTCTCGGGGGCTGATAGGTGGTGTTTGAGAAGGCCCTGCTTCATTTGTTTGGGTCAGAATCATGTTCTTCCTCCTGTTTTGGTTCAAAATTGGGTTCCTCCTCCTGTTCTAGTTCATAATTTGGTTATTCCTCCTGTTCTAGTTCAGAATTAGGTTCTTCCTCCTGTTCCGGTTCAGAATTAGGTTTTCCCTCATGTTCAAGTTCAAAATTGGTTTCTTCCTCTTGTTCAGGTTCAGAATCATGTACAGAATTTGTACTAGATGGCTCTGTCGGGTGCTCAATGCTACCCTGAGGATCTACGAAAGTCCTCTGAATTGGATTTATATTTTTAAAACACCTACGCTTAATAGGTCCTGTTACAGTTCGAGTAGTTATTTTCTGCTTCAGAGCAGGGTTCTACTATTCAATTTCCAAGGTTGCAGAATTTTGGATTACAGGGTTTGGCCTAATTTTCGGTGGAGCTATAAAATTATCCCATGCTAAACCTTGTTGAGCAAGACTGTGACTAACAATCAGTCTGACCAAACCATGATGACTGACTACAATCTCAGGATGTTTAGCCCATCTTACTCTATCAGCTATATCATGCAACAATGAATTTAAGAAAAATGGGAAATTGACAGTAAGCTTTTGCTTTAAAACGACTAAGAGTTTAAGTTGTCGTGGTTTTAACACATCCCATCGACCATCACAAGTAATGTATTGTTGGACAACACTCGCCAATTCGCACTATGGTTCTCCCAGAGAGGATGGTTGAATGCCCTTTCCTTTTCAAGTTAGCCTTTCAACTTCATCTTTAGAAATCTCCATTGTGTCATCCAACATTATGTGCTTTTCAGGCCATGCTGCTCCTTCTATCGACAGCCCAGAAACCTTAGCTATCAAAGCTTCTGTTACTGTTATTCTTACACTTTTTACTGTGGACTGCCCATTCTGTAAGTGTTGTAAAAAATCAAGAGTGATTTCATTGCTAGGGGCCTGAAGCCTGGTGAAATATGAAAACCATCCTGCGTGCACTAGAATTTCCTTGGCTCTGTCAGAAATTTCCAACACCAAGGGCTCTCGGCGAACCGATTTTCCACCCATAATGCTCGAATTCTTCTGATATTCGCCCTACATTTTTCAAAGATTAACACAGCAAGGAAAACGTAGCAGAGAACAACAATTTCTTTGGTAAAATGGAACAGCAAGTAGACGTAACAACTAAATTCCATAATGTCAAGTGGAATTTCCATGATAATTAATAATATTAATTCTCAGACTATCATATTGCCACATGTCATTTTATCATGGGATATCATAGCAACATATCAAGTCCAATAAGCAGAATAAATATAGCGCATGCAAAGGTGTAATGGGAATCCTCCCCCTCCTTAAAAAGAGAGGTCACCTACGACTGAGTAGACAGGGAAAGTATTGTTCTAACGGCAAGGCAAGGGAAAGAATAGTACGACATTGAATGAAACAGAGTATGCATATAAATGATAGGACGGTAAGAGGTATGGTTATAATGAGAGCAGAGTGTGTAAAGATAGTTATGAATAAGAGATAAGATGATTGGATTGATGATAAGTTATGCAAGAAATAAAATGACAACAATATTCCAAAAAGATGCTCTGCTAACAGTATTCTAGCCGAGAATGATACGATTGATCGAAAAGCAATATCTCATGCATAAAGGTTCTAAACAGGGAAAAATTAAGGAAATAATTTCTCCGATAAAAAGAAAGAATAAGAAGAGGGTATTATATTAATAATTGATGATAAGATATAACTTCAATACCATAAGCAGATCCTCTGCTACTAGAAGGCATCCATAGACTCGACATGGTTTCTTTTTAACCCATATGAGCTAGGATCCTCAATTTATAAATGGATAATTCTAGTGTTGTTCTATAGAAGAGATCAGTGTGCCAGTGTGGTAACTAGATGACCACACTGCCATTCACTGGGATGTAGAAAAAGTGATCAGGTCGGCTCGTGATGAGACCTCCTATTCTAAGGATATTCTGGCTATCCAATGGATCAAAACCCTGGTGTGGTGTCCATATTGGGAATTCCACTTTGCTACAGCCTTATGAACATGGTAGGCTGGCTCGTAATGAGACCCCCTATCCTCCATCTGAAAACAAAATTTCGTTGTTATTACACATTTTTATGATAAATAGAGGGAGGCTCAATACTCCTTAAGAGCAGGGATGGTGGAAGAAGTTGAACATGTCAATAGAAAAAGTATACCCATAGTCTTATTTATTAAAGATAGAGAAGATTATAACCATAACCAGGAAAGGTGGAACTAGCATGGTATTAAGATGATCAATCAATATCATGTACAACAGAAAACGATGCAGTAAAGTAGTATATAAATAATTGTGTCCCTTTTCTTGAAAAGAATCTATCATCAAGAAGTTGTCTTGTTAAAGATCATAACATTAATGGTATTAACTCCTTTCAATAGAATCCATAAATTCTTTTCCTCATAAAAGTAGTGTACTTCATGCTGTGAAAAGAAAACAAAATGAAAAACAAAATAAAAATGGGACTGAAATAAGCGAAGAGAAATCACACAAAAGAAAAATTTTGTTGTTCAATTGGGTTGAACAACAATTGTTCAAAAGATTGAACAACAGTTGTTCAATTAAATGAACAACAAAACAACGCAAAAAGAAAAGAAGTGTTGTTCAATAGATTGAACAACAGTTGTTCAATTAAATGAACAACAAAACAATGCAAATAAAGAAAGTGTTGTTCAATTGGATTGAACAACGATTGTTCAATAGATTGAATATCATCTATTCAATTAACTGAACAACAAAACGATGAAAAGAAATAAAGTGTCGTTCAATAGATTGAACAACATCTGTTCAATATATTGAACAACAGCTATTCAATTAAATGAACAACAAAACAACGAAAATAAAGAAAGTGTTGTTCAATTGGATTGAACATTGACTGGTCAATAGATTGAATAACAGTTGTTCAATAGATTGAACAACAACTGTTCAATTAATTGAACAAAAAAATGACAAAAAGAAATAAAATGTTGTTCAATGGATTAAAAATCAGTTGTTCAATAGATTGAACATCAGTTATTCAATAGATTGAACAGCAGCTGTTCAATTAACTGAACAACAAAACAACGAAAAGAAAGAAAGTGTTGTTCAATCGAATTGAACATCGGTTGTTCAATAGACTGAACAGTTGTTGTTCAATTAACTGAAGAGAAAAACAAGCAAAGAAAAAGAAAACCAAATCAGCAATCATATTTACATATTTTACAGAGAAGAAATAAAATTTATAAAGATGAAGCTTCCAAAGGATTGCCTTCTGCAACTAAAACTTGCATGGTGGGGTCCTCACGTATCTATTGATAGAAAGATTCTTTGGTAAGTGGTTTTTGGTAGAGACGCACCCGATGCACATTCACTTTAAAATAAGAACCAGACCCATCAATGGTGGCCAACGTAAGAGTGCCATTGTTGTGTAATTGCTTTATTTCATAGGGGCCTAACCATCTAGTCTGCAGTTTTCCGGGGAAGTCTTGAAACCTGGAATCATAAAGAAGTGCCCAGTCGCCCTCATGAAATGTCTTTTTCTTAATCAAGGCATCATGTCATTTGGCTCTTTGTTGTTGAATAAGTGTTTTATGTTGTAGAGCCAGTAGTCAAATTTAATCTAATTCGTTCATCTGTTGTAACCTATTAATCTGGGCTTCAGTTAAATCTAGTCCGACTTCCTAGGTTGTCCTTAGTGTTTGTATTTCAAATTCTATGGGAAAAATGGGTTCCTTACCAAATACTAGTTGATACAGAGAGTATCCAGTAGTGTTTCTCCAAGTTGTGCAATATGCCCATAAGGCTTCTGGCAGTCGAGCAGTCAGTCTCATTGATGTGATGAGACTTTCTTTGTTAGAATAGCTTTGATAACTTTGTTGGTGCTCTCCACCTGCCCATTCGCTTGTGGGTGATACGGGGATGTAATTTTGTGTGCGATATGATGGTTTTTCAATGTAGCAGCAATCTTGTGACCCACGAATTGTGGTCCTCCAACAGTAATAACTTCTCTGGGTAAGCCATACCGCACAAAATTTTTGAAAAGAAAGTTAATAACAGTTTCCTTTGTTGCTCTTGGTAACACTACTTCTTCCACCCACTTAGTTACGTAACATGTTGCAACCAATATATACGATTTCTAGTTGGATGGTGGTTTGAACGTCCCAATGAAATGTAATGCCCAACGCTCAAGGGGTTCTATCACCAGCTGTGGATGCAGGGGCATTTCATCAGATTGGCCATGGCAGACCATCCTTTGGCAACTAAAACATGCTTGGACAAATTTCTTAGCATCTTTAAAAATAGTGGGCTAGTAGTAGCCCATCTGTAGAATATTATGTCTAGTTCTGCGGTCTGCAAAGTGTCCACCACAAGGTCCACCATGGCAGGTTTTTAGGATATCATAAATTTTGTCCTCCCTGATGCACCTATGGATGTGCATATCAAATCCCGTGTGGAAAAGGTATCCTCTAATCCAGGAGAAACGAGTGCTACGCTGCACAATCAATTTCCTTTCTCTGGGTGTCAGATGTTTGGGCAATTTTCCCACTTCTAAGTAATTCACTACATCTACATACCATGGCATTTTTATGGCCACAACAAACAAATTTTCATCCTAGAACCGATCCTCTACTACCACTATATTGTCTATTCTTGGCACTCAGGAGAGGAAGTCTGCCACGAGGTTCTTCTTCTCTGGTCGATCTCTTATAGTTATGTCAAATTCCTACAAAAGTAGTAACCAACGAGTCACACTTCCATTTGTAATTGGTTTATTGGCTAAATATTTAATGGCAGAGTGATCAATGTACAGAGATACAGGGCATCCAATTATATAGTGTCTAAATTTGTTTAGCATAAATAAAAGCTAGAAACTCCTTTTATGTTACTATGTAATTCAACTCAGCATGAGTAAGGTTTTTGCTGATATAATATATAGCATAAGGTTTCTTGTCTTTTCTTGGCCTAGAACAACTCCAATGGTTGTGTCTGATGCATCTAATGAAATCTGGAAAGGTATATCCCAATTCGGGCCTCATAATACTAGTGTTGTCGATACTAACCATTTCAGATCTATAAAGGCAATGTCACATTTATCAGTCCATATAAAATCAATGTTTCCTATCAAGGCATATAAAGGTGCAATTTTTTTTGAAAAGTTCTTTATATATCTACGATAATATCCAACAAATCCCAAAAAACTACGTACCTCTATTTGAGTGCAGGGAGTAGCTAATAACAGGATTACCTGTATCTTTGCTGGATCTACTTGAATCCTAGTTGCTGAAATGTAATAACCCGGGATCAAGCCCTCTATCATCATCATATGACACTTCTCATGACTTAAGCATAACCTATTAGCAATACATTGTTATAGGACATTCTCCAATGTTTGTAATGCCTGATCAAAGTCATCTCCATATGGTGTGAAATCATCCATGTATTCCTCCAATCCTTCATTTATAAAGTCTGCAAAAATACTGAGTATGGATCTTTGGAATGTAGCAGGTGCGTTGCACAATCCGTAAGGCAATACCCTGTAAGAAAATGTTCCCCAGGGGCAGGTGAAAGTAGTTTTATCATGGTCTTCAAGGGCAATTTGAATTTGGTTGTAGCCACTAAAGCCATCCAGGAAAGAGAAGAATCTCTTTCCTGCTAGTGTATCTAGGACCTAGTCAATAAATGGAAGGGGAAAATGGTCTTTTTGTGTTGCTTTGTTGAGTTCTCTATATTCAACGCATATCCACCATTTTCCATTATTTTGGGGGACAACTACTAATGGAGAAACCCATTCATTGTCAGATATAGGATAAACAAAATTCACATCTAACAGTTTTTGAAGCTCTTCTTTCACAATATCCTTTAGATGAGAATTTAATCTACGTTGTGGATGTCGAATGGGTCTTGCATCTTTTTCAGTGTAGATGTGGTGCATGCATAACTGAGGGTCAATCCCTTTCATGTCTGGATATTCCCATGCAAAATCCCCTTTATATTTTCTAAGGACTTGGATAAGTTTCTGTTGTTGGTCATTACTCAAATTACTGTTAATGTTTAGGATTTTCCCTTGCTTGATTTCAATAGGCTTGCTATTATAGACAGTGGTTGTTGGTATCGGTTGGTCATTAATGTCTCTCAAGGAATCTTCTTTAATCTCATTGTCAAGGACTGTGTCAATCATGTGACATCTCAAATTAGACACTGGAGTAGGGTGATTGATAAAGGTGTTAATGACATCATCTTCTATTTGATTTTTAAATTCAAGTACATTTGCCACAGTTAATGGTGAACAAATATTTTCTTTTAAATATGCTGCTAGTTGTTTCCTAGTTTTTACAATGGTCAGGTTTGGTTGTGCAGGAGGGTATAAAGCTAGATTCTTAACAGCATTCCCTCTGGTTATCATCATACTGCCTGTTCGACAGCATATATAAGCATCAGATGTTCCTAGCCAAGGCCTTCCCAACATTAAGGGATGTCCATCTAGTCGATTTCTGGGGTTAATAATAAAAAAATCTGCCAGAAATTCCCAAGAGTCCACAAAAACCATCACATTTTTTAATGTTCCTTCTGGCCTAATGATTGAACGGTCAGAAAGTTCCAGCAAGGTAGTGGTTGGTTCTAAGGCTATGATGCCAAGCACTTCGTAAGTTTCTATTGTAAGAATGTTAATGGTTGTCCCTAAGTCAACTAAAGCATTGGGAAAAGAGCAGCCATTTATTTGGACTGTGACAATGGGATTCCGCGGGTCTTCATATTTTACAAGTGTCTCTTTGCCTAGTAATAAATTAGAAAAAGTTCTCACAACATGGAAAGTGGGTGTTATTTTGGTTTTCCTCACAGACTTTTGTTCACACAATTCTTTAATGGCTTTAGCATATATCGAAATATCTTGAATGACTTGGAGGAGGGGTATTTTTATACAGAGATTTTTTGAGTTCACCTAGAAGATCAAAGTCAGGATTTTCAATTGGTCGAGGTATTATCAATATTTTTGGGAACGGGGGAGAAGTAATTATAATTTTCTCGGGATCTTTTTGCCTGACTGTATCTTCTCCTTGTTTTATTTGCTGGTCATCTACAGTTGAAGGCTTATTCAGATGTGTTTCTTTAACCTCATGTTGCAGATTTTTGTCCTCATCTGGAGCAATTACGCATCCAGTTCTTAAATTAAGTTCATTACATTCTCTCAACTCAACTTCAGGGTCCAGACTCTCAATAATTTGTATTGATTGGATCGGTGTTGTTAGGATTTGGGTTGGGTTGAGCTAGGAGTTGCAGTCATATATTAGGTTGAGGATTTTTCTGCAATGTGTAAGGTGCTGGTAAGGTTGGTTGAGGCAGAGGAACTGTCCCCATAGGTTGGTTTGCGGATCATTGCCAATTTGGTTGCCAATTCTGATTTGTGAGCTAGAAGGAGACCATTAGGAGGAATAGGGGGTGTTCTTACAAAATGGTGGAGGGAAAGAGGAATTTGGCCAATTATTATTTGGATTTGATTGGTTGGGCCATGATGGCATAGAAAATGCTTGAGGTGGCCAAGTAGAGAAAGGAGTCTGGTTCTGCCATGCTGCTCCTGAATACTGCTGAGAATTAAATTGCAAAGAAGGAAAGAATGAAGATGGTTCTGTAGGCATACCTGTCGAACGTGTTTTCCATTGACGGCACTGGTTCAACAGATATACTGGTTCCACTTCCTCTTCTGCTTCCTTGAAAACTACTTTTAATCCAGGAAGTGATGGACAACTTTCCGTAGAATGATCCTTAGTGAAAATGGCGCATGTTTGTATCATATCTAACGGACATTCTCTATGATTGTGTTTCTTTCTGCAACTTGGACATAAAATAGCCAGATTATATTATTCTTTGGCCTACTTTTGTTTGGCCTGCATGATATCTAATTGTGTCGTCAAAGTCCCCAAGATATCAGTCTTGAAATCTTCCAGTAGATTGTTGATTTCAACTCGTGTAATGCTTCCCCTGAGGCTTTTCTGTCTTTGGTGATTTCATCATGTCCGGTTGGTTTCAGCCTTGTACTACCTCTGGAACACCTGATGCACAATTGTATAATATTGTCATAATCTTCTTGATAAATATAACCCCTCCCCATTAAATTTAGTGTTTCTACCCATTGGTCTTTCATACCTTTGATCATCGTAATCTTGAGAACTTCAGGAGGCAAATTTGCATAAGGAGATCTTTGCAGATTATATTGAAAACATTCTACATATTCTTCAAGAGTCTCATTAGTCTTAGCTACCATTTGAAAGATTTCATCCTTCAATTCTCTAGTTCGACAATAATCTTGGTATTTTTTTAGAAAGGTTGTTTTCATTTGGTCCCAGTCATTAATGGTACCTCCACCAAGCCCCATAATCCAACGCAGAGCTGCTCCCTTCGGAGTAGAGGGGAATAGCTTCAGCTTCTGGGGTTGGTAGTGTAATCATACCCCCTACATAAAACATCGAATTCGAAAAGGAATGCATCAGGATCCTTTGAAGTTAGCCCATGAAGGTGGGAATATTATGTAATGGAATGAATTTCATGGGAGCATTGACAGTTGTATCAACAATACAGTATTGTAATGTAGAGGTCTGAGGCTATTGTTGATTATTAGCCATTTGATCCAAAATATTCCAATATCCTTAAGGGATTTCCGAAGCTGGATATTTGTTCCTGGGGGATACGGAAGAGACTTTTAGAATGATTTTAATAGCACTACCTTGGTCTGGAATATTGGGTGTCCTCTGTTCAACTACTACTTCAGGAGATTTGGGTTCTAATGATTTAATCTTTTCAGCACTACCTGTTTCTCCTTCTCCTTCACGGAGGTTGCAAGAGTTTCCTTCTTGTAAAGGGCTATGGTGTGAATTTTCAGTGTTCTAAAAACTCTGTTCAGACCCTTCAATCTTGCTGTGAATCTTAGCGTCAGCTACAGATGGTCATCCTATGGCCTGAACGGTTACAGTAGGATTTCTTGTAGAAATAGTGCAGGGTCCTACTGATGACTGAGACTCAACTTTCCTTATGACTTCGTCAATGAAGGTTGATCGTCCAAGGGTCACCAATCCCTTGGGTTTTTTAGATATAGGTGGAGGAATTATATATTTTTATGCTCTTTTCTTCTTAATCGTTCATACAGAAGTACAAACATTTATTTCTACTTCAATTCCTATGCAATTTTGTTGAAAAACGAGCAAAGGAGCAAGCACTTTACTTGCTCATACGCAGGTTCTTACCTTCCGTTTTTAATACCCAATTCTTTCATAGCAGAAAAACATACATCACCTTCTGTGAAATAGAAACATTCTCCCCAACAACGGCGCCAAAACTTTGGGTGCAAATAAGATGTCTTTTAGAACTCCTAAATGCCTCACATTAATTATCGACCTGGGTAAGTCTTTTTGTTTCAAGAGAGTACACAGTATGTGCAAGTGATGGGAATCGTTGGATCTACAGAGAGTAATGCTTTAAAATAACTTATTGATTTCAATACAAGAGTAAACATATCAAACCATAAATATCAAGCTTGAAACTTCAAAGAAATTAACTTTATTCAAACATCAAAACTCAATCTTAATCAAAAACTCCAATTGCAATTACAAACCATAAGCACATCAACCGAGTGCACTGTAGTGGTAATAGAGCTCTTTCAACTGAATAAAAATAGTAATGCACCTGATCTAACCTTTAATACTTTGGCTCTTGATTAATAGAAAATAACAGTTATCTATTAATTGAATCAATCCATGATACAAATAAATGAAACCAATCAACAGAAATAAGAACTAGTGCGCGGAATGAACAAACTCTACACCAGTGATTTATATATCAAATAGATCAATCGTAAAACTGTAAAACAAAATAATTAAACTTGCAGTAAAGAAAGGTAAAAATATAACACTAGGAATAGTAGTGAAATCCACCATTGACCAGGCCCAAGCCGCCAGTGATTACTGCTTAATTACTTCAGAATATTGCGAATAAACAACAACACGAATTATATATTATTCATCAAATCCAAATGTCGTTACATCATGATGTATCCTTCATAATAACTCTTTGTATATTTAAAATTACAATTGAAGTAAAAAGGCGAAAATTTGTTCTACTCTATTCTTTTTCCCCTCTTAGAGTCCAAGACGAAAAGAGATAACTACGATTCCTCAGGATCAGGAGATCTTGAGGAATTCGCAACTAAATACTATTATTAGACAATCTTCCATCTTGCACTAATCCTCTTGATTCTCTTCTCAACTTGCCCGCACAAGACGTGCTCTTTTCTCCTTGTTTAGCTTTTGTTGTTCAATAGATTGAACAACATTTGTCCCATTTGATAATCTCTGCATAAAAAGCAAAGAAAGTTAGTTTTGAGAGCCAATTCATATCAAAAGTGATTTTGTTCACTTTCTATTGAAATTCTATCAAAATATTATTATATCATGGCACAAATGATTAAAAAGGAGGAAAAATGTAATGTAATCAAGGTTAAATTTATACCTATTGCACGGCCCAACAATACTCACTTACGTGGAATGAGGTATCACACTCGGGATGTATTGTAGACAAGTTAGTGATTGCTGCTTTGTTTTACAACGCCGGAACACGTCTCTAGCCTAGAACTACTAAATGTTCTCATTAATGACAATGCTCCATTAGGTAAATTGATGTTAATTTTAAGTTGATCTTGCTTAGGAATTTGCCTTTCAATTTCACCACGTGATGTATTCTGAAATTTCTAGGAATGCAACTATCATGATAAGAATTCTTTCCATTCAATTTAATGATGAAAATCCTAGCTACTTAGGGATAGAGCAATCAGATTTCTTTCAATCAAAGAGCAAAGAGCACAATCTAAATGCAATTTCCCTACACTATTCCTATGAAAACACAAAATTTTTCAATGCAACATGCATGTATTTCTTTCAATTTCCTTAATGTGAATATGAACAAAAGGAAATATGCACATACAATCAATCAATTTTTCATAAGAACAAAGACTTTTATGACAGTTCTACTTCGAAGGAAGAGAAGAATTTACGACACTTTCTTTCGAATGAAGATTGATCAATTATATCCTTACTTTGACTATCGATCAGTAATGACAAAGAAAACATTAAGAAACATTAATCAATCCAATCAAATTTGGGCTAGACCAAGAGATAGAAACTTATTTTCTGAGACATAACATTCATTGATCAATCAACAAACAAACAAATAGAGAAAATTTGGCAGTGAAACTTTCCAAGGGTGGGAAACTGATCCTAGGAGGATCAACGCAGCCCAGAGTGGGAGACAGTGTGCTTTAGAGCACTGTCCCTAAGCCATGGATGCTTTACAGTGCACTATGTCCCTCACAAGCCTGCGTTGGTGACATTGAGCCATTGCAAGAGGCAATTTGACACAGTTTTGACCAGTTTTTCAATGTAAAGAGCTGAATTACAATCTATGAACACAAATAAGGTCTACAAGGATGTCTTAGGAGGTGTGTAAGCTACTAGGAATGAGGATGTATCTCTAGCGGAGTCACCAATTTGTTTTGGATAATTTGGTATCTACGGATAAATACTAATTCCCTAGATAAGTAGTTGTATCTAGAACAATAGTTTAAAGTGTTTTAGATTTTTCCTATAAGCAATAGATAAAATGAGAAGATAGAAGACCTACTTGTAGTTCCACTTTCCTCTCGTCTCCCTTGTATCGATCTTGTCGCTCCTTCCCGCACTTAATCTGCTTGAGAAGTACCCTGTAAACACAACAGAAAACAAAGAACCGATCAAAGCATACAATCTATTGAATATAAGAGAAAGGAATCAGATACAATTCGCACATATAAGCATTATGAAACAATACAAACATATGGGAAAAAGGTTCAAAAAATTTATTATATAGAAGAAGGAAATACAACCATTGGTGTCTAATTCAAAGCCATTCCTCCAACTTGGACCCCATCCACATCACATCAAAAGCATGACAAACTTGTAGAATTACAATACTTGCTTCAAAGCCAAATCTCATAGCAGCATTATCTCCTTACAATTCAACATAATCCAGCTCTTGATCACTTAGATGAGTGGTCAATTTATAGGAAGATGAAGGAGGTTTTGCCATAAATGGTGGCATTGAATGGCCTTCCATACCTAGAATTAGTTCCATGGAGGAAGGGATGAGAGGATAGGATGCACCTTAACTTATTCCTCATCCATTTTTGAGCTCATATGAGTTGATAAGTGAGGGAACCTTCTAGATGACTCCAAAAGATAATAAGATTCCCCAAACCCTATGTGAGTTCGCTTATTCTCACCTAGTGTAGGTGAAAGGAAGCCTAAGTGCTGTGCAGAGCACCCTAGCAATGGACTCAACTGCTCTGGAGTGCACCTTCATAAGGGCTTACCTACGCTAGTCCCTCTAGAGGCTATTTCTGGATGTCTTCAAGTCATGAAACTATCTGGGAAGGAGGCATTCAAAGGGGTGACTTGTTTAGGGCATGTAGAAACTAAAATTAGGGTTTGATGAGCCCTAAAACACTGATATGGATGTTGGGATTTGATCTGCCCAAATGGATCTGTAACATGAATTCGTAGGGATATCTTTCCTGCATCAATACTACTCTTATACCTCTACCCATGGAATCACATTCCAAGGCAAAAGCCTTATTAAATTCAAGTGCTACTAATATACTAGAGTAGTGCATATGACATCCTTTAAAGCAATGAGTGCCTATGTTACTTCCTCACTCCAGAAATGCAGTATTTTGAAGGAGTGAAGTTAGTAGAGCTACAAATTTTCCATAAATTTTCACAAATTTCTTGTAGTATTTTGTAAGTCCTAAGAATTCCCTCAAACCCTTCAGTGTTTTAGGAGGGGAAAATATTGTATAAATGCCACTTTCTTGGAATCAAATTTTACTCCAAATTGACTTACAATGCGGGAAAAAATATTCAACTTCGAGAGCCACAAAGGAATATTTGGAGAAATTCATGAATAATTGGTTGCCTGTTAAAACTTATAGGGACTTTCAACATGCTCTATGTGTGATTCCCATGTTTTATTCTAGATCAAATTATCATCAAAGAACACAGTCTTGTAAAAAATTGCATAGGAAGGATTTGAAAATATTGTTCATGAGAAAGTGGATCAAGCATAATTACACAAACTAGAAGGCATCACTAGAAATTCATAATGACCTTTTGCTATTTGAAAGGCAGTTGTAGGGATGTTTGCCTCTTTCACCAGACTTTGATGGTATATAGTGTAGGTTTTAACCCCATATAGAAATTACCTACATACGAATTCTAAAACACAGAAAATAAACAATACGAGAGCATAACACATAAAACACATATACACATAGCCTGGATCCAAAAACTAGGACTACCAGATTGATTTTTCATTATGTTCCTTTCAATGTTACAATACATATTTATACATGCTGAAGCATCCAATACCATGGACCGAAAACCATTGCACCCAAAACCATGTCGAAAATCATGCACAAAACCATAGGTAGGTCCGCCCAACCTAATATAGGGTCCAAAAAAAAAAATATGGGGCATAGAGGGGGCTTACCTGCACCCCTAAAACCCCCTGTGAACTACCCCCTCCCCCTCCCCTCCATCCCTGCAACGCCCATTGTTTCTCTACACCAAGAGAACTTCTCAAAGCTCACAGATTTTGTCAATGCTTTTGCAGTATTCTTCAAAGTGTCCACTTTTACTAGCAACGCCTTTTTGTCTTATATCATATCCCTCATAAAGTGACACTAAACATCAATGTGCTTTGTCTTTCAATGATATGCAGGGTTGTTTGCCAAGAAAATTGCACTTTGGCTGTCACCGTCTATCTTTATAGCTCCCTGTACTAACCCCATACTTGAACACAATCTCTACAACCAAACTGCTTCCTTGCTTGCATGAGTTTCTGCCATGTATTATGCCCCTGTAGTTGATAGTGCCACTACAGATTGTTTCTTATTCATCCAACTGAATGCACCTCCAAATAGGTTAAACACAAACCCACTTGTAGATCTTCTCTGATCCAGATCTCCAGCCTAGTCTACATCAAAAAAGCCACAAATATCCAACACTCTGTCTGATCCTGGTCTTCCTTGGTAGCACAAACCATAATCACTAGTGCCACACAAATACATGAAAACTCACTTCATTGTTGTCTAGTGCTCCTTCCCGGGTTTTGACATAAACCTGATCAATACTCCCACTGCATGTGAAATGTCTGGTCTAGTACAGACTATTGCATACATCAGGCTACTGATTGCGCTTGCATATGGAACACGGGACATGTCCTCTTCTTCTTCTTGTGTCTTGGGACACTTTTCAGCAGATATCTTCACCTACATGAATAAGAACCTTCACCGGTTTACTATGCTGCATATTAAACCTCTGCATTATTGTCTTGACATACTTCCTTTGGTTTAACCAAAGCTTCCTCTTTTCTCGATCTCTTTTAATTTCCATACCCAAAATATAGTTTGCAACACCAAGATCTTTCATGTCGAATTTGGAGGAAAATTGGGTCTTCAAATCCTGGATAATTTCCTTGTCATTTCCGACCAGCAACATATCATCCACATACAAGACCAGATAAATAACACGGTCAAAAATTAATTTAAAATACACACAGTGATCTGCTTTGCTTCTGGTGAAGACAAGTCCCCATATAAATGTATCAAATTTATGATACCACATCCTTAGTGACTGTTTTAACCCATACAGAGACTTGCATAGCAGTTCTTTCTTACCCTTCACCGCAAAGCCTTCAGGTTGCTTCATGTAGATTTTGTTGGCATTATGATTCAAGTGTTGTCCTTGATGGCAACTCACTCAGAGGTTGGTACAGGTGCTCAGAGGTTGGTACAGGTGATGGCAACTTAATCAGAGGACAGATCTTAGTACAGCATGGCAAGAAAGTTCATACACGCAGGTTCGTTAAGCCCAAGTCGCGTGTACACGCAGGTTGGCTTCAGCAAAAGCGCGTGTATGTGGAAAAGTACCTTTGGTCCATGGCGGTTAGTCCTTGGAAGTTGTGCCTATGGTTTCGGACCATTGTGTCTCGACGGGCGTGTCGATCCCTAGTTTTGAAGTTGATGGTATTGTGTTACTATGGTTTTGGCTCTTGGTATTGAACAAGGCCTAAGGCTATATAAGGAGAAGATCATTAGGCAAAGATATGTATTGTGTGTCTGACGCAGTGAGAGGATCTGGTATTGCTGGTTATCTGTTCGGGACGTTTTGGCAAGGGTCGGATCTGACAGCGAAGGCATAAGAATCTATTTCTAGATCTGCACGCGGGTTGCCTTTGGTGAAAGCGCGTATACACGCGGTTTTGGTACAGTGAAGTAGCGTATGCATAATAAGATTTGATATTTCAGGTTGCTGCTAATTCTGGTGGTTGTTGCAGAGTTCTGGGCTCTGGTTTGGGTTCTGTGTTCTTGATGACAGGGTTTCAGTGATTCAGTAGTGGGTTGTTTAATGAATTATGATGCAAGTATAAGTTGATGATTGTATTGCAGTAATGTTTGTTTTGTACTCTTGGATCCAGTCTGAAAATTGATGAAACGTGGTCCCTGAAGGTTGTAGGGTTAGCACCTACGTACTAGTAAATGAAGCAGCTAGTACAAGAGCTGAGGGGGTTGTAGCTCCCTTCCAGAAGTAGTTGGAAAATGAGAGAGGTTTGTAGCCCTCTGCAGGTTGTAGCCTGCGTACTGGTAAAGGACTGCACCAGTACATTGTAAAAGAAGTTTCTCATTAAAGAAGAAAGAGACGAATTGCAGCAGGTGGTTTTCACCCACATTGGGTTTCCACCTTATATCATGGTGTTCATATGTGTGGCTCTTGTGTGATGTTCTGTTCTGTTATACTGCACCTGTTTACTGTTAACATACTTAATAATGTTCTGATGCATTTACAGAAGATTAAAGCTAACTGAATTATAAGATCTCTGGGTATACGCTTGTTGCATTAGATACAGTCGCGTGTACACGTGGGTTCACTTAACGAAAGTAGCGTGTATGTTTCTGAACATTGAAAAAGTTTTATTGATCTGATAATACTGATTCACCCCCCCCCTCTCAGTATTATTTCCAACAGATTTCCTCTTCCAGATCCCTGTGAAGAAATGTTGTCTTCACATCCATCTGTTCTACCTTAAAATTAAAATCAGTAGCAACCGATAAAAGTAATCTAATAGAAGTTACCTTGGCAACAAGAGAAAAAATATCACCAAAATCAATTCCCAGCACCTAGGAATAACCTTTTTCTACCAACCGAGATTTGAATTTCTCCACCTTTCCTTTTACATTTGTCTTCTTCTTGAACACCCATTTGCTGCATGGGTTTCCTTCCATTCGGCAACTCCACCAGATCCCAAGCCTCATTTTTGTGCAAAGATGCCATTTCATCAACCATGGCCTCTTTCCATAGTTTGCCATCCTCTGAATCTACTGCTTCCTTCACTTTTCTGGGATCACCATCAGTAATAGATAAAGCAAAATTTTAACAAAAAGTAGATGGACTATATCTTTCTGGCTGCCTTATTTCTCGAACTAATCTTCTCACGCTCGAGTTTGTGGCTCTTCATCTTCCTATTCCTCCTCTGTTGTAGAGTCTGATTCTTCCTCCTTAAGCTCAAACTCTATCTTCTCGGGTTCTTTTGGTTGGACTTCATGTTTAATAACATATTTTATCTCTCTAAACACCACATCTCTGTTGTACACAACCTTCCTTGTTACTGGGTTCCAAAGCTTATAACCCTTTAGACCATCCTTATACCTAATGAAGATGCACTTTTCAGATTTACTACCTAACTTGGTTTTTTTCTCCTTTGGAACATGTACATATGCATCACATCCAAATACCCTCAGATGTGAAAGAGAGGGTTTCTTACCAGTCCATACCTCTTGTGGAGTCTTATCCTCCAATGCTTATGAAGGTGAGTGATCACAGTGCAGAGAGAGCGACAGTGCAGGGAATCCCAGGACAGCGCATAGCTAGCAGCTGTAGCAATGCGAGAGGCACAAGTGTTTTGCATAGTGCTAGGTGGCACAGAGAGCTATGCAATGGTGCGAGATGCATGGAGATGTTGTAGTAGCGCAGATGTCAGAGAGGGAGAACTTGTCAGCAGCAGGTAGAGCTTCAACATCAGAGGATGTTTCTATCCCAACAGGGAGGTCAGTTGGGAGGTGCAGTGCGGATGCAATGCTGGGAGATAGATCCAACAACAGCATGGATGCAGTCAGAGATCAAAGTGACAGAGGCTAGAGTAGTTAGATACTGAAGAGCACAGAGATGCAGAGTTTCAGTCGACAGAGGAAATAGCAGTCAGAGACTTTGATGACAGAGCAAGTGGACCGGCCAGATGTGTTGCATGGAGAACATTTCAGAGTTACAGGATCGGGTTTGAGAGGAAGCCTTTCTTGTTGAGAGGGAGTGTTGAAAAGTGTGCAACAAGAAATGCTTGTTGAGAATGCAACAAGATGATAGAGCTTAGTGAAAAGAGTCGCCTTCACTAAGTGGGCCCACGTGCAAATTATGGCGCAAGTCCTATTTTTTATCCCAGCAGGGATGATCACAGTGTGGGTGACCACGGTGTGAGTGATCACAGTGTGGATGATAACAGTGTGGGTGATCACAGTATGAGTGATCACAGTGTGGGTGACCACAGTGTAAGTGATCACAATGTGAGTGATCAAAGTCTATTTTTAGATTGGCTGTCAAAAATAGAAAAGTCAAATATTATTGTCTCATAATAATATTTGGACTATAAACTTGATCTTATTCTCTTGGAGCATTTCAGGATGAGCTACGGATGTGGTACATGCAGATCCCAGAGGGAAATACGTGGTTACCTATGGGATGACTAATATTTGCATGCAGGACTTCAGTTAGAACTCAAGTGAGTTGAGTTTAGTGGACTGGAGGTGCAGTTGATGGAGTTGTGTTCAGTTTAGCCTTGTTAAACTAGTTGTATTTAGTCTAACTGATCAATAGACTAGAGATGAGTTGGGTGAATTAGTTATTAATTAATTCACAAGTTATTAACTCATAATGCAACTATAGAATACATCATTTAACTCAGTTGCATGTCAGTGCATGTTCAGTTCAGTAGGGACAGGTGTTAGAGGATCAGATTGCTATCAGTTGTGACTATAGTTGTGCATGATGATTTGCACAATCAGAGGGATTGAGTATGCCAATGAATTGGACAATATCAAGAATTGTAGCTTGTGCTCATGTCCAACACAGTGTGAGTGATTCTTTGCAGGTGAAATACGAGTTTGGTAAACCATTCTCATCAATTCTTGAGCAGGTATTGAGCTGGAGAGGCAGGCAAGCAGTGGAATAGATTTGGAGATCAGATCTGAGCTGTATTGTGTGTAACAGGTGGAGCTGGTACTGGATTGCTTGTGATAAGCATTGTACTTTGTAATGTTACATGATTCAATCAATATAATATACAGATAGTGTGGGGTTTTTGGCGTGATGCTTTCCCCGGGATACATACTATGTTAATGAGTTTGATTGATGCTTCTATGTGTGCCTGTGAATGTTTCTGCTTCTGTAAATTGATGATCAACGTAGAGGAGATTATGTATTATACATGTTCCACTTATAATTATATGATCAGGATAATCTCTGTGAGTATGTGTTAAATTATTCAAAATTTCTATAGAGGCGATGGAGACAACATGTTACCTGGTCAACAAATCACCTTCATAAGCATTGGAGGATAAGACTCCACAAGAGGTATGGACTGGTAAGAAACCCTCTCTTTCACATCTGAGGGTATTTGGATGTGATGCATATGTACATGTTCCAAATTAGAAAAAAACCAAGTTAGGTAGTAAATCTGAAAAGTGCATCTTCATTAGGTATAAGGATGGTCTAAAGGGTTATAAGCTTTGGAACCCAGTAACAAGGAAGGTTGTGTACAAATGAGATGTGGTGTTTAGAGAGATAAAATATGTTATTAAACATGAAGTCCAACCAAAGGAACCCGAGAAGATAGAGTTTGAGCTTAAGGAGGAAGAATCAGACTCTACAATAGAGGAGGAATAGGAAGATGAAGAGCCACAAACTCGGGTTTGAGAAGATTAGTTCGAGAAATAAGGCAGCCAAAAAGATATAGTCCATCTACTTTTTGTTAAAATTTTGTTTTATCTATTACTGATGGTGATCCCAGAAAATTGAAGGAAGCAGTAGATTCAGAGGATGGCAAACTATGGAAAGAGGCCATGGTTGATGAAATGGCATCTTTGCACAAAAATGAGGCTTGGGATCTGGTGGAGTTGCCGAATGGAAGGAAACCCATGCAGCAAATGGGTGTTCAAGAAGAAGACAAATGTAAAAGGAAAGGTGGAGAAATTCAAATCTCGGTTGGTAGAAAAAGGTTATTCCTAGGTGCTGGGAATTGATTTTGGTGATATTTTTTCTCTTGTTGCCAAGGTAACTTCTATTAGATTACTTTTATCGGTTGCTACTGATTTTAATTTTAAGGTAGAACAGATGGATGTGAAGACAACATTTCTTCACGGGGATCTGGAAGAGGAAATCTACATGAAGCAACCTGAAGGCTTTGCGGTGAAGGGTAAGAAAGAACTACTATGCAAGTCTCTGTATGGGTTAAAACAGTCACCAAGGATGTGGTATCATAAATTTGATACATTTATATGGGGACTTGTCTTCACCAGAAGCAAAGCAGATCACTGTGTGTATTTTAAATTAATTTTTGACCGTGTTATTTATCTGGTCTTGTATGTGGATGATATGTTGCTGGTCGGAAATGACAAGGAAATTATCCAGGATTTGAAGACCCAATTTTCCTCCAAATTCGACATGAAAGATCTTGGTGTTGCAAACTATATTTTGGGTATGGAAATTAAAAGAGATCGAGAAAAGAGGAAGCTTTGGTTAAACCAAAGGAAGTATGTCGAGACAATAATCTAGAGGTTTAATATGCAGCATAGTAAACCGGTGAAGGTTCTTATTCCTGTAGGTGAAGTTATCTGCTGAAAAGTGTCCCAAGACACAAGAAGAGGAAGAGGACATGTCCCATGTTCCATATGCAAGCGCAATCAGTAGCCTGATGTATGCAATAGTCTGTACTAGACCAGACATTTCACATGCAGTGGGAGTATTACTATTGAGCAGGTTTATGTCAAAACCCGGGAAGGAGCACTAGACAACAATGAAGTGAGTTTTCATGTATTTGCGTGGCACTAGTGATTATGGTTTGTGCTACCAAGGAAGACCAGGATCAGACAGAGTGTTGGATATTTGCGGCTTTTTTGATGTAGACTAGGCTAGAGATCTGGATCAGAGAAGATCTACAAGTGGGTTTGTGTTTAACCTATTTGGAGGTGAATTCAGTTGGATGAATAAGAAACAATCTATAGTGGAACTATCAACTACAGGGGCAGAATACATGGCAACCACTCATGCAAGCAAGGAAGCAGTTTGGTTGTAGAGATTGTGCTCAAGTATGGGGTTAGTACAGGGAGCTATAAAGATAGACAGTGACAGCCAAAGTGTAATTTCCTTGGCAAACAACCCTACATATCATTCAAAGACAAAGCACATTGATGTTTAGTGTCACTTTATGAGGGATATGATATAAGACAAAAAGGCATTGCTGGTAAAAGTGGAAACTTTGAAGAATACTACAAAAGCATTGACAAAATCTGTGAGCTTTGAGAAGTTCTCTTGGTGTAGAGAAACAATGGGCGTTGCAGGATGGATAAATGACTAAGCTGTCTTGTGGCCCCATGATCACCTTCACAAATCACCTTCATCAAACACTCCCGTTGGTTTAGTACCTGGATCTACCGTGATCCACTAATCTTTATCCACCAACAGATCCTCCATCTTGAGTTTCCACAACTCAAAACTCTGACCATTAAATTTCTCGATCTCTATCTTTCCACTGCTCGCCATCTTCTTTCACCACCAAAATTGGTCTCGCAGATCTCCCACTAAACAGGGTCTACCACAGGCCCGAGTGAAACCCCTCAGCAATAAAGGTGTCCCCTTGAAGCCAAAATAGCTCTCATACCAAATGTAGGTTTTAACCCCATATAGAAATTACCTGCATACGAATTCTAAAACATAGAAAATAGACAATTCGAGAGCATAACACATAAAACATATATACACAGAGATTTTCCCTTGGATCCCAAAACTGGGACTACCAGCTTGATTTTTCATTATGTTCCTTTCAATGTTACAATACATATTTATACTACTGAAGAATCCAATACCATGGACCAAAAACCATTGCATCCAAAACCATGGACTCAAAATCGTCGTGTCCAAAACCATGTGCGAAAATCATGCACAAAACCATAGGTAGGTCTACCCAACCTAATATATGGTCCAAGAAACAAAATTTTTGAGTGCGCTACCATGGACCCCATAGAGGGGGGTTACCTTCACCCCTTAAACCCCTTGTGACCCCCTCGCTACGCAATCAGCGCAACGAAGGGGGGGCTCTGCCCCCCCTCTAACCCTCTGGTTAACAACGTGGGCTAGTCGTGGAAAGAATATAACACAACCCAACATATAGAACGTAGATCAAGCTTAGTGAAAAAAATTAATACATGAAGTTAATATAGGAGATCATAAATAATTAGGAAGGGAATTTTTTCCTAAATCATCAACTTATTGAGAGGCCTAAAATTAGGACACGTGCACCAAGTTCCTTCCATCTTTAACACCATGATTATTGATGATGATTAAGGGATTGTACTAAGATGTATAAACTTGCCTCCACTAGCTTCTAAACGATCTTTTATATTCCATTCTTTTGTGTAAAAGTGTGTTGATAAGGAAACACATTTGGTGGTTGAATTCCTATAATTAAGGGAGTGCCATGGTCATCCTCCCCTCAAGAAGGCATACACCATTTGTTGTCTCAAAAACCCACTGATATTTATTAAGGAACAAATACACATGTGGGTGCATTTCTTATGTCAAATTATCTATAACTTTTATGGCACTAAAAACATAGTTACCGATCAAATGGGAACTATTACCTAAAAACGGGCACTCTAGCCCAAAAACCCAAAAAAACATGAAAAAACAACCCAAAAATGAAAATTGTTTATGTGAGAACGATGTTTTTTTTAGGGTAAATTTTCAACATTTTTTTTAAATGGAAGTAAAAACCATTTTTGTTTTGAAAAATGGATGAAAAAAACACCCTTAAAAAAAAAGTGTTTCTTTTGGAATAACAAAAAAAAAAACCAAGTTACAATTTTGACATTTTTTAGTAATGTAGTTAAAGATAAAATATCTGGACTTTGAAAAACTGTAAAATTCCAACAATTCTCGGACATGAAGTTAAGATAAAATATCATGTCTCGAATCCTGGTAATTCCAACTATTTCCATCGATGTTGTTAAAGATAAAATATCTTGACTCTAAAAAACCTTGAAATTGTAATTATTTTCAGCCATAGCATTAAAGATAAAAGATCACAATTCAGAAACACCTTAACATTTTGACAAATTTTCAACCTTGTAATTAAAATACTTCAGTTTGTAACACATTTCAACCATGAAATTATGGACAAATTATATGACAAACAATTTTAAAAAATGAAAAAGTAAATAAAATATTCATTATTCCAAGAGTAATTTTTATTTCAAAGGCTAAAACTATAACTCTTTTCAAATTTTATCCTAAGACAACTTATCCTATTGTAAGAAAAACCTAAAATTCAACCATCAAAATGAAATGTTATTTTTAATGAGGCATTAAAATTTCAAGAATTTTGGAACTATCTTATATCAAATGATAACAATAAATAATATCATATATCACTGTATAATTTAAAAAATCAACACCAATTTCTAATACTTATTTACTTTTAATCAAAATATTAACTTTTGTAGATTGAATCACATACATTAAAGCATACAATCCAAAAAACATAGAAATGACCCATAACTTCATGTAAGATCGTATGGAAGTAAAATTATTTATTTCATGTTACCATGCAAGCATCTCTAAAGACATGAATTTCTTTTAATTAAAACATTAAATCCAACAAACATAAAAATGACTCATAACTTCATGAAAGATCATATGGAAGTCAAAATGTTTATTTCAAGTTACCATGCAAACATAGTTTACATAAAATGTATTAGACATTTATTCAAAATCATCCATAGGATCTGGCACACCATCAGAACCGACATCTTCAGATGAATGACTAGATGTAGAGGAAGACGAGCCATATTCTTCTCTTTCATCAACTAGAGCCCCATCTGAGTCAACATGCATGCCCACCATTTTAGGTTTCAAAAGTCTTATAGATCTACAACTAGGTTCAACAAACTCTCGTCTCTACATTGTTCCTTCTGGTAGAACCTTATTCAAAATATCTATGGTCTTGAAGCGAAGAGTTCCTCTCTTTGTTAAATTGAAGTCATAAACAAGTATGTCAACATCCTCCAATTTTAATAGGTCTGTGCGGTGACGATTTATATTTTCACCCTTTCTTTTTCTCTTTCTACGAATTTTTTTATCAACTACTATCTCTGACTTGTACACACCATTGAATGGGTGGGTATTTTTGGCATACCAATGTACCTCAACAACTGTAATATCTTCATTTTCTTTAATTACTTTTATAATCTTCGAAACCCAAAATAGATAGCCAAGTGGATCTCCATCTGCTAATACTGCTGTCATGAAACCCTCCTTAACATCCTACATAGAACCCCTGTAAAGGTCTTCCATGGCTACACGTTCTGACAGGATCTTCTAGAACCAATATAGATTTCTCTTTCCCCTTCTTGTTGAGAATTAATAATGCCTTGAGATTGTTGTTGTTCAACAATGTGTCTTTCCTCCTATTCATTTGGCATATTTTGAGGCCAAATAAATGGAGTCTTCAAAAGTGTATATCGATTTCCTGATATTGAGATGATATCATTTTGATCATTAAAAAAAGACTCCCACCACACTGAATCAACAACATCAAAGTAATCATATGTACCTCTAATACATTTTTTTATTTCTTCCAGACAATTAGAATAATTTATCTCCCTCTTATGCCTTCGTGCATTATTGAGTTCAGCAATTGATTGTAATAATATTATTTTTGATGTGAATATTGGATGATCTGGAATGAACTTCAAAAATGCTAAACCTGATGACGCCCCCCATTCTGAAACAATTGAATACTTCTTGCCCCATATAAGTATTTTGCCATCAATTTTTTTGATACAAAATTGATGCTGGAAGCTAATGTCATTAAGTTGTTCAATGCATTTCTCCTCACCATGTGATCCCAAAATAAGCCTTCGCATGTCAATAGTTTCTTCCTGAACATGAAAAACAGCCTCTAGAATGTATACTTTCTTAATACATTCAATTAATGATGGAAGGATCCCAACATTATTCCCCCTCAAGGTTACTAACAAAAGACTAAATATCATATCAATATGGTCATGAGTGTGCCTGACAAGAAGGAAACCAACCTTTACCTTTTTAAAAATTCCCAATTGAACAAGCATGTTTAGATATCCAGAAAGAATTTGATTTTTATTTTCACGGCTTGTATTGTCCAATTGCAGATACAAAACTTCAGGAAGAATACTAGAACAATGAGAAAGCACATCATGGATTGTAGTTATGGTAATATTTTCATCATTATGAATATTTAGAGTTGTGAAGTAAACCCTTGGCAACATCTTCCAATTAAAGACCATACAACCAACCAAGTGAAACCGAATAAAATTTTCTTCCTGTAAATTTTCTGGTGTGCAGATAAAATGTGGCAGAAGTGTTCTATTTTGGTCCATACCATCAATTATTAAACCCAAATATTTATTTGGATTATCATAACACTTTTTTCTATGTTTATACAATTTTTATCTTTCACTTGTTTGCTGATTGTGATGCTGTTGAAGTGCTTCGACAATGGAATCTGCACATAAAATAAAAGAAACCTATTAATAAATATATTTTCATAGTTCATAACTATCCAATTTTTTAAAATAATGTTATGAATGCATGCCTCTTTTTGCCCCTTGAAATTTATCTCTTTTTGATTTAAGAGAAGCACATGCACTGCAAATCCCCATCCTTGTCTTATTAGGAATACAGACATTGTTGAATTCATTCCTCCATATCCTTGTAAAATATGAATATGTAATAAAATTACCATCTCCTTCAGCACCTTTTGCATATTCTCCGTATAAGTAGTATATTTCTCATCTTGAGAAATTATCTAGAATATGTATTGTGTCTTTATTTGACATACACTCTCCTTGCTTGGAAAAGAAGTCTTTCATCCATGACATTGCAGTAATTACTAATTGTCCAACCTCTCTTTTATAATGTACTTATGAATAATATGTAGGGTCTTTTTCCAGTCTTTCTTGGATTATTGACAAACAAAAATTACCAACTGAATGCAACATTTTCAAATCCTTTCTACAAATCAATACATTCCCAATATGATAATCATAACCTACCAATGTAGATTGTATGCAACCAACTAAAAATCAAGTTTGCATGCTTTTATTCATTGACAAATATTTCTTCTTTTTCTCTAAAGAAAACTTGAAATCCATATGAAAGCAATCCTTTAGACAACATTCACTTGAAATTAGATCATCAATAGAACTTCTACTTGTGAGATATTCTATCCTAACCCTTGTATAACTGGAAAATTTTGGATTGATATGAAACCTCCTACTCCTATTCCTAGATACAAAATTTTCTTGCCACGTCTCCCTCATTTCATTATTATCTGCAGAAGCATTTTAATCATCAGTAGGAGGAATATTATACTGACAAAGATAGTTAGAAAATTCATCACCATCATTGCTTGGAAAATATTACTTACCATCCTCACATGAAGGAAATTCTTCACTACCAACATATGCACTTTTGGAATCCCGACTCAGATGAAATTCTTCACCATCTTCATCCCTGCTTTTGAAAACCTCCCTTGGAGGACTCAATTCATCATCACCACGACTACCTTTGAAACACTCACTTAGAGAAAATGCATTATTGACATTTATGCCTCTAAAATTATCATTTGCAAGAAAATCTTCATCCTCCCCTTCATCACTAGTGCTTGCATAATCCTTAGGATTATGACTAAGCGGAAAATATGACTCTGTATTCATAGTCAAATTATCATTTGCACGAAATTCTTCATCCTCCCCTTCATCAATGGTGGTTTCATAATCCTTGGGATTAGGAACAAGTGGAAACTTTGAATTTCTATTTAATGGAAATTATTCATCCTCCCATACGTTAGTGGTGCTCTCATAATCCTTAAGATTATGAATAAGTGGAAATTTTTAATCTCTATTTACTGGAAATTGTTCATCCTCACCCTCTCCTTCATCATTGGTGCTCTCATAATCCTTAGGATTAGGAATATGTGGAAACTTTTACTCTGTGAATTCTTCAACCCCCCTTCATCAGTGGTGCTCTCATAATCCTTAAGAATAGGAATATGTGGTGTAGGAATTTACAGGGTAAGTTCCTCAGACAGAACACCAAAGGACACCGCTCAAAAATAGATCATAGATCAATACACCAGTACTTTTGACGTGGTTAAAACCCTCAAAGATGGAAACAGTCCATGGCCTGAGCCAACGTGGCCACTTCAAGCAATTTATTAATAAAAGAATGAAAATTTACATAAGCTTCTCTCATGCACGGTTAACCTACAAATGACCCTCCATGCTCTTTAAATAGAGATCATGGACCAATCGGGTGTTAAGCCATAGATCAAGTGTCGGCAATACCGAGGAGAGAATGAACCGTCGGATCACTACATATCGTGATCGTCGGATTGTAAGTTACAAAATGTACATAGTAAAGAAACACACTTTACCTAACTCTATACTAGACCAAGTTATACTTAACTATTTCCTATGTGTCGGAATATCCTAACATCCCCCCTTAAGAACAACTTGGGTTAGGATTGAAGGATTTACAAATATCACACAATAGGAGAAGGAAGGAGGCACTAGAGCCTATCCCCCCGTAGTGAAAACTTCCTAAACTCCAACCATAAATCGAAGTTTAGTAAACTTCGCCTCTGTGAGAGCCTTTGTAAAGATGTCTGCAACTTGATCATCTGTTGAACAATATTGCACTTCAAGAACATGGTCATGAATGAGCTTTCTGATGAAGTGCATGTGCAGTTCAATATGTTTGCTGCACTGATGTTGGAATAGATCTTTGCATAGCTGAATGGCACTTTGATTATCACACCAAAGTGTAGTCGGATGCTGCTGCTGAAAGCCAAACTCTGACAGGATCTGATGAAGCCACAAGGCTTCCTTACTAGCTTCTACGACACCATGATACTCTGCTTCTGCTGAAGAAAGAGAAATGGCACCTTGTTTCTTGCAAGCCCATGTAATAGGTCCTGAACCAAGAGTGAACACATAACTTGCAGTAGACTTCCGATCATCGGGGTCACCAGCCCAATCAAAATCAGTGATACCAACCAATAGAGGAGATGCTTTGGCACTATAATGAATCCCAAACTGAATTGTACCTCGAATATAACGAAGTATTCTTTTAGCTGCTTTCCAATGACTTTCACGTGGGTTTTGCATAAACCGAGCAACAAGGCCAACAACAAAGGAAAGGTCCGGACGAGTATGGGTTAGATACAAAAGTTTTCCGACAAGTTGACAGTATAAGGTAGCATCAACTTCAGGAGAAGTACAAGTGACTGAAAGTTTGACTCCAAACTGAAAGGGAGAAGGGGCTGGCTTACAGTCTTCCATGTGAAAATGGCATAGAATATCACAGGCATACTTAGACTAGGAATGGGAAATACCTTCCTTGGATTGCAAGACTTGAAGACCAAGAAAATAATGTAAGTGTCCTAAGTCTGTTATTTCAAACTTCCTTTTAAGGCTAGACTTCACATGGTTTATAAGGTTGGCATCACTACCAGTCAGGATAAGATCATCAACATAAAGAACAAGAATGATAAGAGACTTGCCCACTTTCTTGGTGTAGACAGTATTGTCAGAATTACACCTAGAAAAGCCATTTTCTAAAAGAAAGTTATCCATTTTGGCATACCAAGCTCGAGGAGCTTGCTTGAGACCATAAAGGGATTTCTTAAGCCGACATACAAGGCTGGAGTCTGTTTGTATAAATCCAATAGGTTGTTCCATATATATTTCTTCATGCAAGTCCCCATGCAAGAAGGAAAATTTAACATCCATCCAATGGACTTCCCATTTGAAAGAGGCAGCAAGGGAAAGAACAAGGCGGATAGAGTTCATTTTGGTAACAAGGGAGAAGGTTTCAGTGTAGTCAATGCCTTCAACTTGTGAAAAATCCTTAGCAACAAGACGGCTTTATGTTTATCAACTTTCCCATCTGGTCCATACTTGGTTCTGTAAACCCATTTGCATCTAACACGTTTTCGTCCCTTTGGTAGAGGAATAAGATCCCATGTATCATTTGCCAATAATGAATGATATTCTTCATTCATAGCTACTTCCCAATCTGGATGGCCTGAAGCTTCTGCAAAGGTGTCAGGATCATAATTTACTTAAGCTTGAGCCAGTAAAGAAGAGGCTCTATCAAACTAAGAACGTGTACGTCACTGATCTGTAGGATCACCGACAAGATCACCTGTTGCATCCTGAGTAGCACGGACCCATTTTGGAAGCTGAGGAGCTGAAGGAGGATCCTGAGAAGGTGGGGGAGGACTGTCATCCTCGCTTTCATCATCTAAAGAAGAAATATTTTCAAAAGTAGAAGAGATAGGAAGAGGTGGCACATCCGCCGAACTAGGCTTGTAGGCCGATATATTTTCAGCAAACTTTACATCTCTTCTAATGATAACATTCTTGGACTTAAGTGGAATAAGTCTATATCCTTTGACATCTTCAGAATATCCAACAAAAATACATTTTTCACTCTTAGGTTCTAAAGCTTTATGTTTCTCATCTGGAATACGGGCCCATGCTTCACTTCCAAAAACACGAAAATGACTTACATCTGGTTTCATTGAGCTCCATGCTTCTTCTGGAGTGATATTCTTTAAAACCTTAGTAGGAGTGCGATTTATTATGTAATTTTCATAGTTAATTGCTTCTGCCCAATAATTAAGACTAAGTCCTTTAGATTGAAGCATACAATTAGCCATTTCCTTTAAGGTGTGATTCTTCCTTTTAGCCACACCATTTTGTTGTGGAGTATATGGAACAGTATGTTGCATTTGAATTCCATTCTCAGTGTAAAAGTTGATGAATTTGTTGTTAACATATTCTCCGCCATTATCAGATCTTAGCTTAAGAATTTGATGTCCAGATTGTTTTTCAACAAAGACCTTAAAGGCTAAGAACATGTTAAATACTTCACTCTTGAGTTTTAAGAAGTATACCCAAGTGCGTCTGGAGAAATCATCAATGAAAGTTAAGAAATACTTGTAGCCAGAGAATGAAACAGCTAGAAGTGGACCACATAAATCACTATGCACAAGCTATAAAGGGGTTGAGGCGTGCCAAGAGGCACGTTTTTCAAAACTGTCCCGATGATGTTTTCTGAGTACACATCCAGAACAAACACCATCTCTGCAAGATACCATTGGAAGACCTGTCACCATATTTTATTTACATAGATTCTGAAGAGAGTGATAGTTTAAGTTGTCAGGCCAGGCAGTAACTCTCCAAAGGCAGAAAAAACCGATTCATTTGATTATTCCATAGGTAGGTTATTGTTATATACATTAGGAGTGATTGTTCATTTCATCTTCCGATGACTGTTCACATTCCTGATTTATTTATTTACAAATTCCCCAATCATGAAGATTAGGTGTCAACATTCCCCCCTTAATCTGAAGGGATGTTGGTGAGTCCAAGCATCATTCTAAATCGTTCAAGCTTTTCCTTTCCAAGTGCTTTGGTGAAGATGTCTACAATTTGCTCATTTGTGGAACAATGACGGAGATGGATTGTTTTGGCCTCAACATGATGTCGAATCAGATGATATTTAGTATTGATATGCTTTGTTCGATCATGGAACTTTGGATTCTTGGCCAACTTTATTCCAAAGGTGTTATCAATCATGAGTGGAGTTGATTGTACTTGTTTTACCTGCAAATCTTCAAGAATTTTCCTGTGCCACACAATTTCTTTCGTTGCTTCAGCTGCTGCCACATATTCTGCTTCAGTTGTGGAATCTGCTGGAACTGATTGTTTGCGTGATCTCCAGGAGACAGCTCCTGATCCAAGACTCATAGCATATCCTGAAGTAGATACCCCAGTTTCTTTGTCTCCATCGAAGTCTGAATCAGAGTATCTAATCAAGCTGAAGTCGTCCACCTGTGTATACTTGATTCCAAGGTCTTGAGTTCCCTTCAAGTACCTTAGAACTCTTTTTGCAACAGACCAATGTCCCTCACAAGGCTTTTGCATGAACCTGGAGAGGATTCCAACAGTAAATGAAATGTTTGGTCTGGTAGTAGTGAGGTAGATGAGACTTCCTACAAGCTATCTATACTTTGTTGCATCCTTAAATTCCTTTCCTTCAATAGATGTGAGCTTTAAGTTTTGTTCCATTGGAGTAGAAAGAGGATTGCACTCTGTCATGCCAAATCTATTTAACAAATCTCCAATGTATTTCTTTTGAGAAAGAAATATGGATTTTGGATGTTGGGTTACTTCAATGCCAAGATAGTAATGAACATAGCCCAAATCATTCATTTCAAAACTTTTCCCCAATTCCTTCTTTATGGATGCAATGTAGCTTTCATTGTTCCCTGTCATTAAAAGATCATCTACATATACCACAAGATACACAACTGTTTTTCCAACTTTCTTGACAAATAAAGTTGCATCATCAAGATCAAAATGATTGAAGTTGAGTTTCAGAAGATGCTCAATTAGTTTTTCATACCAGGCTCGCGGTGCTTGTTTGAGGCCATACAAGGACTTCACAAGTTTGCATACTTTATGTTCATGTCCTTTCACAGCAAATCCTTCAGGCTGGGACATAAAAACATTCTCTTTTAGATCTCCATTCAAGAATGCAGTTTTTACATCCATTTGATGGACTTTCCAACCGTTCTGAGCTGCTAGTGCAAAGAGTGTCTGGATGGTGGCCCATTTTGCTGTGGGGGAAAAAGTTTCCTCAATTGACCCCTTCCTTCTGTGCAAAACCTTTTGCCACAAGCCTAGCTTTGTGCTTATCAAGTGAGCCATCAGCTTTGTACTTGTTCTTGTAGACCCACTTGCAGCCAATTGGTTTGGTTCCAAATGGAGGATCAACCAGCTTCCAAGTGCCATTCTTTATGAGGGCATCATACTCCTTTTGCATCGCTTCTTTCCATTCATCATGAGAAGCAGCTTCTTTGAAGGAAGTTGGTTCAAAATCTGTAGACAAGTTCAATTCACAATCATAAGTAACATCCATATCAACAGGTGAATTAGAGTCATCTACATCACCTCCATTTTGTCAGTTTGAATTTCTGGTTCCTGTTTTTCCAATTTCATCAGGATGAACACTTTCAAGTGTCTTTGTCAGCCACTTTGGGGGACCTTTCTGAGATGGTCCAGGCTGCTATGTTGATTGAGTTGGGACTGAATCAAGATTGTGTTAGGGTCCCACCCTAACCCCCTTATTTATGTCATGAGATCACGTCATAGTCAAGAGTCAATAAAACCCATATTAATATTTGTAAGTGGTTAACCCGCAATTAATGACGGGACCACAGTTAGTTGCAAATGGGCGGTAGTATTAGATAGATGGTATTAATAAAACCCACGATATTGGCCCGTGGTATTGCATTTTTGAGTCATATATAAAGGATAGAGACTCCCTGCGAGGAGCATCGTGTCTTGTTTTGTAATCGAGCTCTACTCTATTGGAGGTTGCCCCCTCGAAGAGGCCTGTGAACATTTCTCTCTGAATAATAAAATTATTGCTATTCTGTGTTCTGGGTATATTTTCTTCGCATATTCTGTGTTCTCGGTATCTTTTCTTCGCAAATTCTATGTTTGGGTATTGCTTTGTAGGTTAAGAGCATAACAAGTGGTATCAGAGCACTTTCCAGGGCTCGGTGGGATCTCCAAATTTTAGCAAAAAAAAAATAAAAAATTGGCTAGAGACGTGTTCCGGCGTCTTTAAACCACGGGATCTGTCGTTAAGCGCATAAACCTGCGGATTTGGGGAGGCATGCACGCAGGAAATACAAGAGGTGGTCACGTCTGTTGGACTCCCTTGTAACCCCTGTGGGTACCCCTTCGAGTAGTAGCACATTAGACAGAACCGTGCACGGACTGTCTTCCACGTACCCTCTAGGCATATAGGAAGCCCCCTAGCTCCCTTGAAACCTCGCCATAGATAAACCTTCGACCGTCTTGTGGCTACAGTACACCGAGAACAGCACTCGGAGAGATTACTCGCCCGTACGATAGGGTAGTCGGGTTGTACGGCTAAGGGTACGGTCGATCCTCCTTAGTTAGCGCCTTGGAACATTGGGCCGAGTACTACTGTCAGACCCTTATGTATATTGCGATCTGTAGCACCTGACACTCCCCAAGACCATAGTTCCCTTTCTATCGGGGGATCACACATCATCTATTCCAGATCAGCAGCAGCAGTTGTTCCACCATTCAGATCTCTCAGATCCACCAGATCGTAGTTGTGAAGGGTTCCTGTACCTGGATATAATTTTCACAGGACTTTTGGCGGCATTGGAATTTTGAGGATTTGGCGACTGCAGTATTGATCAGGAAGGAGTAAAACTCCGTTAGGAGTTTTCCAAAAAAAAAAAAAAAAGAGTCTGAGATGTTCTGGGGCGCTTATTGGTGACCTAGCCCATCAGTATCAGGACGACGAGCTGAGCAAGGTGGTACCATTCAATTTCTTAGTAAAAATTTTTAGGCGGTCCCAATTTTTCATCAGGTTGGTGTATGGTAGAAACTCGCGCTCAAGCGATGGCCAATGAAAGGATCAATAAAATTGAAAACCATGTGCACTCCCTCCAAACTGCGGTGAACAAGATCGAACTTGAGCTTCAAGGAATGAGTAACCAGATACAACTTGAGCTTAAAGGAATAAGTAACCAGATACAGGAGGCACTCCCAAAGGGAAAGGAGCCAGCCCACGAGGAGGCGTATAATGGCCATGAATACCATGAGGGTGAGTCTAGCCACTCTCCTCACGTTTGGCACTCCCATCCACCACCCAGTCAGCGACCTCCCAAGTTGGATATGCAGAAATTTGACGGTTCTCACACGTTCGCATGGCTAGCACAAATGGAGCAGTATTTCCAATTGAATCATATCACAGATGAGGGGACTAAGCTTATGGTGGGCACCATGTACTTGGACAATGAACGATGGCAATGGAAGGAATGGCATCAGCGTTGCAATGGACATTTTCAGAATTGGGCCCAATTTGCCAAAACTCTTCGCATTCGCTTTGAACAGGAAGACTCCTTTTTGGGGCGTCTCACTAAGCTCCGACAGACGGGTACAGTGGAGGAATATATTACTGCATTTGAAGCCTTAGCCTTCCGCACTAAGGGTCTCACAGATGAGTTCTACATGGAATGCTTTATCAACGGTCTTAAAGAAGCCATCAAAGCTCAGGTTCTACTCCACCACCCTCCCACATGGACAGAGGCTTGCCAGGTAGCCCGTAAGGTGGAACGTGCATTAACAGCCCAATCCAGCTGCCCCAACTTCCCCGCTAAAGGTCGTCCCTCACAGGCTCCCAATATGACTCAGACACTTAAGATTCAAAAGGTGTCACCTGCAGAAATGGCCGAAAGAAGGAAGCAAGGACTATGTTACTACTGTGATGAAAAATATTCCCCGGGTCATAAATGCAAAGAGCAAAAGTTTTTTCAAATAGATGCCACTGACTACAGCTCCACCGAGGAAGATCCACCACTTGAGGAACCGGAGGCGATCGAAGAAGATAACCAACAGGAGATTGTATCTGATGAACCAATTATTTCGCTAAATGCATTGGCAAGAATTTCTTCCCCTCAAACTCTCAAAATCAGGGGTTTTCTTAAACATCACCCAGTAGTAGTCTTGATTGATAGGGGAAGTACCCATAATTTCATCCACCAAAAGATCGCTGAAGCAGCACATTGTTTCATCCGGGCAGTTTCTAACTTCCAAGTCCAGATTGCAGATGGGGGCACAATGAAATGTGAAGGTCACTATGAAAATGTCAAAATTCAAATGGGGGATTATCAATTGAAAACCCACATGTTTGCAATACACATGGGGGGTTGCGACATTGTCCTAGGCGTGGAATGGCTCCGCACTCTTGGGCCAATCACAATGGATTTCCAGGAGCTATATATGAGTTTTAAGCAGAACAACTCCACACATACCCTCCGTGGACTACAGGCGGGAGCCCCCTCTATCATGAGCTCGCATAGAATGGAAAAATTGTTAAAAAAGGACCATCATGGAGTGGTAGCTCAATTTAATGCCATCCAGGTAGTAGACACCATGTCTCCGCCAATTCATCCTGAGATGAAACAGATTTTAAATAAACATCAGACGGTCTTTGACAAGCCTCATGAGCTTCCACCCTCGCGAGGGGAACATGATCATAGCATCACATTGGTTCCAGGGGCCCAACCCCCAAATGTGCGGCCATACAGATATCCGTTCACCCAAAAGAATGAAATAGAAAAAATCATCAAGGAATTGTTGGAAGCAGGTGTCATTCGTCCCAGCATTAGTCCTTATTCATCTCCAGTGGTCATGGTCCTCAAGAAAGATGGGGAGTGGCGGATGTGTCCAGACTTCAGGGCCCTCAATAAGTTAACAGTCAAAGATAAATTTCCCATCCCAGTGGTTGACGATTTGCTGGACGAACTCAATGGGGCTCAATTATTCACTAAGTTGGACCTTCGCTCAGGATACCACCAAATTCGCATGAAGGAAGTCGACATTCCCAAGACAGCTTTCAGAACTCATGAAGGCCATTATGAATTCCTGGTCATGCCATTTGGCCTCTGTAATGCCCCCTCTACTTTTCAGAGCCTTATGAATCACCTCCCCAAACCATATCTCAGAAAATTTGTCCTTGTCTTCTTCGATGACATCCTCATCTATAGTGGCACTTGGGCGGCACATCTTCAGCATGTAGATCTACTCTTGCAACTGCTCCGCACGCATAAATTATTTGTCAAGATGTCTAAGTGTTCGTTTGGCATGGAAGAAGTTGAGTATTTGGGCCACATTGTGGGGCGTGAAGGTGTCAAGGTGGACCCAAAAAAGATCCAGGCAATGCAAGAATGGCCTCAACCTAAGACCTTGAAAAGCTTGAGAGGATTTTTGGGTCTCACAGGCTATTATCATAAATTTGTCCGCAACTATGGCCGCATAGCGAAGCCCCTAACGCAACTCCTAAAGAAAAATTCCTTATTCTGGAACGAAGAAGCACAACAGGCATTTACCGCTCTCAAAACCGCCATGTGTTCCACTCTTGTCTTAGCACTACCGGACTTCACCAAATCATTTGTCATTGAATCTGATGCTTCGGGAACAGGTATTGCAGCGGTCTTAATGCAGGAAGGGCGACCATTGGCCTTCACCAGCCAACAACTAAGTGGGAGGAATCTGGGCCAATCTACCTACGAGAAGGAAATGATGGCCATCTTACATGCAGTCGAGACCTGGCGACCTTACTTGTTGGGGCGACGTTTCCAAATCCGCACAGATCATCACAGTCTTAAATATTTTTTGGAGCAACGCCTATCTTCCCCACAACAAAATAAATGGTTAGCCAAAATGCTGGGATATGATTATGAGATCATTTACAAGAAAGGGAAAGACAACAGGGTAGCAGATGCATTGTCACGCCAATTTGAGGAGGAAAGTACTCTGCTCGCAATTTCCCTCCCCATTCCAGACTGGATTGAAGAGGCTCACAGGGAATGGTTTTCACATCCCGGGCTCTCCCAACTCATTTCTCAATTACAGGTAGATCCTAATTCCAGCAAGGGCTACTCGTGGCAGAATGATATTCTTCGCTACAAGGACAGAGTCGTAATATCACCAACATCCACCCTCAAAAGTCGCATTTTGGCAGAATTGCACTCATCTCCCATTGCAGGACATTCGGGCTTTCAGAAGACATATGCTCGCACCAGAAGATCATTTTTTTGGGCCGGCATGAAACAGGACATCCTTACTTTCGTAGCAGAATGTGACGTCTGTCAACGCCACAAAGGGGAAACCGTCAACACACCAGGCACATTACAACCATTGCCCATTCCGGCGTCAATTTGGACGGAGGTCTCCATGGATTTCATTACAGGTCTTCCAAAGTCTGGGAACAAGTCAGTCATCATGGTGGTTGTGGACCGACTGTCGAAGTATGCTCATTTCTGCGCCCTACCCCAACCATTCACACCCACTTTGGTTGCTCAAACTTTCATGGATCAGATCTTCAAATTGCATGGCATGCCCACTTCTATTGTGTCCGACCGCGACCCAATCTTCACCAGTAATTTTTGGCAGGAGCTCTTCAGAATACAGGGCACTCAACTCAAACTCAGTACTTCATATCATCCGCAAACAGATGGTCAAACCGAAGCCGTCAACAAATGTCTAGAAACCTACCTTAGGTGTTTCAGTTCAGAAAAACAACACCTTTGGGTACAGTGGTTACCTTTGGCGGAATGGTGGTATAACACCAACTATCATGCCACCACCAAAATGACTCCCTATGAAGCAGTCTATGGACAACTTCCTCCTTCCCCTACTTCTTATCTCACGGGGTGCTCCAAAGTACAAGCCGTGGATCAACTCCTACAACACCGCGCAACCATGCTTGCCCATCTGTGCGAGAATCTTCATCAAGCTCAGAACCGTATGAAGCAACAGGCTGACCAAAACGCTCAGAGCGCCAATTTCAAGAAGGGGATCAGGTCTTTTTGAGGCTGCAACCATATAAGCAAACATCACTCAAAGACAAGGGTTGTCAAAAGCTCTCTCCAAAATTCTACGGACCATACCAAGTACTTCAACGCATTGAAGAAGTGGCTTACAAGTTGGCTTTGCCACCTACAACAAAAATCCACCCAGTTTTCCATGTATCGTGCCTCAAGAAAGTGATTGGGAACAATTTCCGAGTTCAAACCAGTCTACCTGAATTGGACGAATAAGGGTCAATCTGGCTTCAACCTGAACAGGTTCTAGACACACAAGACAAGCACCTGTGCGGCCGCATGCTTAAGGAGGTCCTCGTCAAATGGAAAGACACCTCTCCGGAAGATGCAACTTGGGAACCAGCCACTATTCTTCAGCAGTTTCCGCAGCTTCAGCCTTGAGGACAAGGCTAGTCTTAAGGGGGAGGGCATGTTAGGGTCCCACCCTAACCCCCTTATTTATGTCATGGGATCATGTCATAGTCAAGAGTCAATAAAGCCCATATTAATATTTGTAAGTGGTTAACCCGCAATTAATGACGGGACCACAGTTAGTTGCAAATGGGCGGTAGTATTAGATAGATGGTAAATGGGCAGTAGTATTAGATAGATGGTATTAATAAAACCCACGATATTGGCCCGTGGTATTGCATGTATGAGTCATATATAAAGGATAGAGACTCCCTGCGAGGAGCATCATGTCTTGTTTTGTAATCGAGCTCTGCTCTATTGGAGGTTGCCCCCTCGAAGAGGCCTGTGAACATTTCTCTCTGAATAATAAAATCATTGCTATTCTGTGTTCTGGGTATATTTTCTTCGCATATTCTGTGTTCTCGGTATCTTTTCTTCGCAAATTCTATGTTTGGGTATTGCTTTGCAGGTTAAGAGCATAACAGATTGAGTCTCCCAATTCTATCAATTACATCACTTAAAGCATCATCCGTCGGTGGAGTGTCATGCAGAGGAGATTGTTGTTCAAAAGAAGATTCCACATGTTGATCTAGTATAAGAATCCCCCCTTCAAGATGTGGAATCTGATTATCAAATTCTTGAAATGATTTCATTTTTTCGAATCTATCCAAGCGATCAAGTTGCCGCTCAACAACATTGTCAGATTTGGATGATTCAAGAAAAATGACATCTCTAGATACAACAAACTTTTTATTTACTTCATCATAGAGGCGATATGCTTTAGAGGTGTTTGAATACCCCAAGAAGATACACTTACGACTTCTAGCACCAAGTTTGTTTCTATGTACCTTTGGTATCAAAGCATAACAGGTGGAACCAAAGATCCTAAGATGTTTTACCGAAGGAACATGTCCATACCACAATTCATAAGGAGTCTTGTTTCTTATAGCATTAGATGGACATCTATTCTTTATATATGCAGCACATAGGACAACTCAGCCCAAAACATTATCTTTACATTTTTGAAGAAAAGCATGGGTCGTACCATATTCAAGATTGTTCTATTCATTCTTTCAACTACACCATTCTGTTGGGGATTATAAGGCACAGTTGTTTGATGTTTGATCCCATGTTGGCGAAGATAGCGTTCAAATTCATTTGATGTATATTATTTTCCATTATCAGTGCGAATAGACCCAATATGAGATTGTGCATCATTTTCAATCCATTTATGAAAATTCTTGAATGTTTGAAAAGCATCAGATTTGTTCTTCAATAAATAAACCCAACACATTCTGGTGTAATCATCAATAAATGTCATGATATATTTATTTCCATTTGCAGAAGGAACAGGCATTGGACCACATAAATCAGAATGAATGAGTTCAAGCTTCCTATGTGCTCTTGAATGTGAATCATGAAAAGACTGTTTGCTATGCTTTCCTAGAATGCAAGCATCACATTGCTTATGTTTCCTAGGAATTGTAGGAAAACCAACAACACCATTTTTCTTCAATAAGCGGAGACTGTCATAGTTTAAATGTCCAAATCTAGCATGCCATAATAAAATTGATGGAAGTGTACCTTCTTCATGATGAGAAATATATGAGAAATGTTGTGCATGAGCAAAGGTTCATTGCAGTTTGAGAAGTCTTTCTTCTTCTATTCCCCTCATGACAAGTGAGTGGTCAGATGCTTTTCTTACCTCAAGCTTGCCATCAAACATATGAATGGAGTGACCTTGCTGGCGGATGTGGACCAAGGACAACAAGTTTCTCTTGAGCTGTGGGAGATATAGAACATGATCCAGAAGAAAGTCTGGAAGACCAGGCAGTTTAAGCCTGATTGTGCCAAGCCCTGATGGCTTGATTTTTGACTGATCTGCAAAGTATACTGCTCAATCAACATTGTCAGTGAAATCTTCAAAAAAATCTTTTCAATGAGTCATATGACAGGTTGCTCCTGAATCAAGCAACCAATCATTTTTCGAAGAAGCAAGTGAAGCATTAAACAAATCTTCATTTACTCCAATGTTACATTGTGCCTCAATATAGTGAGTGGATTCAGGTGCTTTACCTTTGTCTGTATCATCAGTTTTACCTTTCTGCTGGTTTCTTTTCTGCTCAATTTTGTCCCATGGTAGCTTGCATGTAGAAGCATCATGTGATCCATTTCGTTTGCAGCTAATGCAATGCAGATCTGCCTTTTCTCCTTGAGAATGTCTGCCCCCCGTGCCTCTAAAGTATCTTCCTCTTCCTCTTCGTCCACCTCTTCCTCTTGTAGAATCTTGAGCAGGATGCTTTTCTTTATGAGCAAGGCACACAGTCTCTTCAGAAGATTCAGGAGTTGTCTTCTTTCCAAAGGCTTTCTCTCTTTCAGCAAACTTTTTCACAAGCTAGTCAAAGGTTATATCTTTAAGATTTCCATTTTCTTGTAAAGACTCAAGATAATTGGATTAAGTAGGATAGAGTGCCTTGAGAAAAGCAATAAGAGGGATATCCAGCTCAACCGTAGTGGATTTGATATCATGCATTATAGATTTTACTTCAGATGTAAGAGCAAGAGGATCATTATTTTTTAATTCAAGAGTGAAGAGTTTAATCATGAGCTGAACAACTTCAAGTGTAGAATGTGAGTCATAGAGTTCTTTCAGCTTTTGTAAAGCTTCAAAGGCAGTTGAATATGATGAAATATGGCGACTTACTTCTTCATTTACAAATGCTGCGATTAATGCATAGGCTTTGTTGTTCTTGTTTTCCCAAATGACGAGCTCTTTGTCTGATGTAGGCTGCACTGGGTCATTGTCTCCTTCTTCGACACACACTCCTTTCCACAACTCATTGAAGATGAGGGTGTGTTTTATCATCCGGGACCATTCAGGATAGTTCTCCTTGCCAGTGAGAACTATTCCTACCATAGATATGATTGAATGCATTTTGTAAAAAATACTTCTGCTGATAGTAAAAAAAAAAGCTTCTGCTGATATACAGTGAAATTGTACTCAAAAGGGAAAAAATATTTCAAATACTTTTATGTACTGTTTCTTCAAATCCCTCCAAGGATCCTCATATAATATATCCACCATATTCCATTCAAGCCACAGTTCAATGGGACAGCGCATTCAAAACATATGCTGGTCAATATATATATCATTCAAGCCACAGTTCAATGGGACAACGTTAAACAATGTCCAATAATTCAAATGCATTCAAAACATAAATGCAACTTCAGCTTTAATTCAACAGCGCATTCAAACGTTAATATGACTTCAGCTTTTCAAAGGAGCCTTTTATCTTTCAAGGAGTTCAGAGGATCGAATAAAATAGCTGATCAACATTTCAAAGAATCCGTTGCCTAATGCAGAAATCGATAATGAAGTAGGTTCAAGGAAGCAATCTTCAGCTACTGTTCGTGAAAAATTTCAAGGTAAAAAATTTCAGAAAAGCCCTCACCGAGAAGTCCACAATGAAGCAAAAGATTAAATTTAGAAGCCTCATCAGCTTTACAAAGAAGTCTCTTTTCACCGGAGTCAAAGAATTGAACACAATAGAAGATACCAGCTTTAATGCAGACGCATTCAAAATTCAAAACGATAATACCACTTAAGATGCTCAGGCGCCGTTGCCGTAATGTCTGAAACTTGGTTTCATTGTCGTCAGCAGTACAACAGTAATTTTGAAAAATTGGCAGATGCTTTCATAGCCAAATTTCATGAACAGATGAAATTGGAAAAGCAGCAGCCGTACAGAAAAGCAGCACGAGTTCAAAACAAGTTGCTCGGTATTGGGTCCAAAATCCGTGGGCTAAAGTCTTTAAAACGGCTTCGGCTTCAGCTTCGCAGAAGACTCAAGATTCTAGGTTAGTGGAGAAAGTTTGCCCAGAAAGAGCTGTCGTCAAAGAGCGTCGAATTCTGTAATACGTCCAACTCAGAGTTCGAAGGCAATGGCTTAAGTATTTTTCTAGGATTGCCAAATGATTTAGGATTACAATGTCTAGCAAGGGTTCCTCGTTTCTATCATTCTAGTCTTCGTGTTGTATCCAGAGCATGGCACCATTCAATTGCTAGCTGCGAGTTCTTGGAGGCAGAGCAGCGCTCAGGATAGAGTAATCAAGTGAATGCAATGCAATGGAGGCAGAGCAGTGCTCAGGACAGAGGCAGTGGAAAAAATGAAGGGAGTTACAACTATTTTTAGGACTGGCTCTGATACCATGTCAGGCCAGGTAGTAACTCTCCAAAGGCAGAAAAAAACTGATTCGTCTGATTATTCCATAGGTAGGTTATTGTTATATACATTAGGAGTGATTGTTTAGTTCATCTTCCGATGACTGTTCACATTCCTGATTTATTTATTTACAAATTCCCCAATCATGAAGATTAGGTGTCAACATAAGTGACCAAATCGCTCATGCCAAAGTTTGCTCACTTCATAATTATGAGCAACAAATACCGAGGGAAGATTTGATGACCCAAATTTGTGAAACTTATACAACCTTGTAGAATCATCAGCAATGCCAGTAGCTAAAATCTGTCTAGGATCTCGTAGGTCCTTAATTACAACATCGTGAGGTGAAAATTCAACGATTTTACCTTCACCTGAATGGGTTATCTGATATACAAATAGAAGGTTGCAGGATAAGGTTGGAACACATAATACATCATTAAACTGACCATTTTCTATATGAACAGTTCCAGTCCCTACAACACTAAGAGATCTATCATCACCAGCATATATATTTTTGGTGTTATAATCATTTAAAGAAGAAAACATGGCTTTGTTTTTGGCCATGTGATAAGAAGCTCCAGAATCAATGAGCCACTCATGAGAATGAGAAGAAGAAGATACATTTAGTGCATAGCCAGACCGAGATGCTTGACAACCACATGCAGAAAGTGCCATTCCTGATGATGAAGTTGAAGTTGAAGAGTGCTCCAAATGGATGTTATGCTTCTTCATTGCTACTTCCAATGCTTCCATCTTCTTAAAGCATTTGGATTCTAAGTGGCCATCTCGATTACAAAAGTTGCAATGTCTATCAGTCTTCTTCCCTTTGTTTTTATGTCTTATCATTTTGTTGAAATGATTTTTCATTTTGGGGCTGAAATTGCTTAGGACCCTTGTTTGGTTTAGAACCATTCCTTTTAGGATACAACTTCTTAGGATTCTTTGGATTTGGTTGCTGCTGGGCGGCTAACGCTTTCTTAGAAGAGTTTCCAAGATTAAGAAGACCAAGGTGTAAGAGTTTTTCTTGTTCTCTTATTAAAGAATCACAAAAGGAATCAAAGGAAGGGGACTTGTAGTCTTGTCCTTGAGAAATGAAGGCTTCTCTTGTAGAATGGAAGGTGGAAACAAACACAGAATAGGCTGGTCCCAACTTAGTAAGAATGGAGTAGATAAGGCTACTATCTTCTTTCTTAACCGTAACACTTTCCAAGAGAAGTCTAAGGGTCTTGAACTTGGACAAAAAATCTTCAATGCAAGAAAAATTATTGGGGTCCAATGTAAGCAACTCATTTTCAAGTTGATGGGCTTTAAGTTCATTTTTAATTCCAAAAACTTTAGTGATCTGTTTCATTACTTCTTCAGGAGTATCAAGTTCTGCAATATGGAATCTAAGATCTAGAGAAATAGACATCCCTATCAACCCACGTGCTTGATCTTGCCTATTTTCCCATTTAGCTGCCTTATCTTCATCTTTTGGTTTGGTTTCTTGGCCTAAGGCTATTCTGTAGAGACCTTTACTTCTAAGTAAATCCACAATGTAGGACCACCATTGGAAGTAGTTGGTGCTATCAGGAATAACTTGTCATGGACTTTCCATTTTAACATAAATTGAAGCTATAGATGCTGAAACTAAGTGTTCCAATGGAAAGATCTCGAAAAATTAGGCTGTTTAAAAAAAAACGGTTCTGAAAACGGCTTCCGGATGAAGAAGTTATGGCTTTTTGAAGAAAATTTGATGAAGATGCCGACGAAGTGTGGGAATGTGCGGAAATGAAAAATCCACCCCCACAAAAAGGAGACTTGAACTCAAGACCTCTACTCTCATAAATTAGCTTTGGACCAAGTGAGCTATACAAAAAGTTTGAGAGAGAGAGAGGGGGGGGGTTGAAGCTTTAGGTTGTGTGCTTGCTTTGAGAAAGCTCTTTTTCCCTACAAAAAAAAACACAAAACCCAACACGGACATACAAAAAAAAAAACGAACCTTGTGGCTCGAAGTTAGCTTTAGCCGGAAACTAAATATTTTCCTCAAAGTTTCTGATTTTCTGAGATCACACTAAGGCGCAGTGGAAAAGAGCATACGCATGAGAAAAATCCTTCCTTTCTGTTTCTGATTTTCCCAGATCGCACAAAGTCGCGGGGCAAAGAGCATACGCAGAAATGAAAGGTATAGATCCGATAAATAAAAAAGCTAAATAAACTGAAACAAAAATAAACAGAGAGAAAGTAATTATAAACTACAAATAAACATTGTATACCTCCAGATCTTAAAAATGACATAGCTAGGGCTACTAGAAACCTTTTTGCGTGAAACGAAAGGGGTTCCTCACTGGAACAGATGCTCCCAACACAACAGAGCAGTCCTCTCGGCCCGAAAGCAATCAGAAACAGTAGATCTAGGAAACGGTAGTCGGATGCAGTTCTACCGGCTTCAGATTTGGATCACCAACGGACGCGACCCTCAAATAGCTCTGATACCATGTAGGAATTTACAGGGTAAGTTCCTCAAACAGAACACCAAAGGACACCACTCACAAACAGATCACAGATCAATACACCAGTATTTTTGACGTGGTTAAAACCCTCAAAGAGGGAAACAGTCCACGGCCTGAGCCAACGCGGCCACTTCAGGCAATTTATTAATAAAAGAATGAAAATTTACATAAGCTTCTCTCATGCACGGTTAACCTACAAATGACCCTCCATGCTCTTTAAATTGTAGGAATTTATAGGGTAAGTTCCTCAGACAGAACACCAAAGGACACCGCTCACAAACAGATCACAGATCAATACACCAATACTTTTGACGTGGTTAAAACCCCTAAAGAGGGAAACAGTCCACGACCTGAGCCAACACGGCCATTCAGGCAATTTATTAATAAAAGAATGAAAATTTACATAAGCTTATCTCATGCACGGTTAACCTACAAATGACCCTCCATGCTCTTTAAATAGAGATCATGGACCAATCGGGTGTTAAGCCATGGATCAAGTGTCGGTAATACCGAGGAGAGAATGAACCGTCGGATCACTACATATCATGACCGTCGGATTGTAAGTTACAAAATGTACATAGTAAAGAAACACTTTACCTAACTCTATACTAGACCAAGTTATACTTAACTATTTCCTATGTGTCGGAATATCCTAACATGTGGAAACTTTGACTCTGCAAATTATTCATCCCCCCCTTCATCAGTGTTGCGCTCATAATCCTTAGGATTAATACCGTGTGGAAAAATTGGCTCTGCAAATTCTTCATCCCCCTCATCAGTGTTGCTCTCATAATCCTTAGGATTAGGATTATATGGAAATTTTGACTTTGCAAATTCATCATCCCCCCCTTCATCAGTGGTGCTCTCATAATCCTTAGGATTAGGAGGAAGTGGAAACTTTGACTTTGAAAATTCATTATCCCCCTCTTCATCAATGGTGCTCTCATAATCCTTAGGATTAAGACTATGTGGAAACATTGACTTTACAAATTCTTCATCCCCCCCCTTCATCAGTGGTGCTCTCATAATCCTTATGATTAGGAGGAAGTGGAAACTTTGACTCGGGAAATTCTTCATCACCCCCTTTATTAGTGCTACTCTCATAATCCTTAGGATTAGGACTATGTGGAAACTTTGACTCTGGAAATTCTTCACCACCCCCCCCTTCATCAGTGGTGGTCTCATAATCCTTAGGATTAGGAGGAAGTGGAAAAATTGACTCTCTATTCACAAGAAATTCTTTTTGTTGCCCTTCATCAATGCTGCTCTCATCATCCTTAGGATTAAGACCAAGTGGAAAATATGTCTCTCTATTCATAGTGAAAGAATTCATGTTACATTAATCAAAATGAATAGAGTTGTTGCATGACGAAGATGTCGATGCTAAAGAAAGAAAAACTTCACTATCAGAAGAATCTATGACCTTCAACCAGAAGATGTCGAATGATACAAATGCATTCTTTCCCAATAACAATATATAACTTAGAGATTGAGAATTTCCCTCTAAAGTTTTCCCCCCAAAATGTTTCGACAAAAATTTTCCCTCCAAAGTTTGCCCCCAAAAACTTTTGCTAAAAATTTTCCCTCCAAAAATTTCATTTTTCAATATTTCCCTCCAAAATTTTCATCTATAATTTACTTGAAAACATATTACTAAACTTTTGGTTTTGAAAAATTTCACCCTAGTTTCTATTCAAAATATTGATAGAAACTCAAAATTATTTTTCTATTTAAATCATTTAACATTGACTATGTAATTAAATTAATTTTTATAATTAATTTTTTTTATCTCATAATGAATGAAAACTAACCTAATGCTATAATATTAACTATTTTTTTTTGTAAGTTTAATCCCACATTCAAGAAACGATAAATCAATCCCACAATCATCGCTATAAAATAAAATTTATCGTTTCTATTCATCACATCACATCAAGTGTTCTGGGTCTTATTTAAAAGTTTGGAGAGGTTTTGCGAAGAAGTTTTATGCATTTTAACGGTTAGTTTTCTTTCTATCTCGACTATTTACAGAGGAATTTGGGGAAATTTTGTGTTTTTACGGGAAAAACCACATAAAAAAATCTTTATATATATATATATATATATATATATATATATATATATAGGGACGAAAAGGAAAAAAAAAAAACTCAAATTTGTAAGATTTTTAGGAGAAAAAATAAGATTTTTTTTAATTTTTAGGTTTTTGAAATGAAAAATAGGTATTATTATTGTTATTATTATTATTTTTTTTTTTTTTTAATTTGTGTTTAATTTCATTTGGGGAGCATTTAAATTCTTGCATGGAAAAAAAAATGTTCAAAAAAAAAAACATTTGCTCTTTTTGTTATATATCTATAACTTTTAAAATTTTTGTTTTTTAATTGAAATTATATTTACTACACACTATTAATAAAGTTGTGTTTTTTTTAAATATATATTTTTGAAAATATTCAAAATTATTAATTTAAATTTAATTAAAAAAAACTATTTAGATTTTTTTTTGTAAATTCATATTTTAATTTTATAATTTTTTTAATTCATCCTTTTTTTTTAACTTCTTCCTTTTTTTAATTCATATTTTGTTGTATTCAAGCTTCTGTGATCCATAATGAATTAAACAAAGTTTTTTGGTAGAAATCACATAAGAGAATTCTTTTGGTTCGAAACGCGTTGGCCAAAAAAATTCTCTCATGTGATTTCTACCAAAAGACTTTGTTTAATTCATATTTTAATTTTATAAAAAACTTTTAAAAAAATATCAGTCGTTTGGCTATTGGCTAGGGGCTCCAGTGGGCAAAGGCCCTAAGCCAATGGCCAAAGGGCCAATATTTTTTTTATATAAAATTAAAATTTGAATTTTAAATATCGAAAAAATAAAAAATTTAATATAGTTTTAGTAATATTTTTTTAATATAATTTCAAAATATTAAAATAGTTTTTATATATAGAATTTTAAATATCAAAGCCTTTTATATAATGTTTTTATTTTTTTATAAATATAATTTGAATATATAAATTAACAAACAAAAATAAATAAATAAATATATATATATATATATATATATATATATATATATATATAAAAGTTTAATAATTTAAAATTCAACATATGATATTTCTATAATTTTTTTTAATATATATAATTCGTTGATTTTAATTATTTAAAATTTAACATATAATATAATATAATATAATATAATATTTATTATATATATATATATATATATATATATATATATATATATATATAATTTGTTGATTTTAATAATTTAAAATTTAATATATATATCTATCTATATATAGATATATAATGATGATGGTGGTGGTGGTTAACATCCATTGAGACCAAAATTTGGTTTATCAGACCTAAAGAAACAAATTATTTAGTTTGATGTAAGATTTTATTCCTATGCTCAAAAAGCTTGGAGAGAAACCTTCCAAGTTCACTATAATTTTGACATCATGCAAGGCTAGGAAGGTCAGTATTGTGACAAAGATTATAAAACTGAGATCTAATGTGGTTGTACGCGGGGCACTCTAAGAGGAAGTGGTTTTCATCCTCAATATTCCTATTCTCACAAAGATGGCAGATCCTTTCCATCCATGGTGTTATATATATATATATATATATATATATATATATATATATATATATATATATATATATATATATATATATATATATATATATAGATATAATATTTTTGTTTTAATAATTTCACAATTATATAAATAAAATTTGTATATAATAATTCCTTTATAAATCTGTAGATATAAATTTTATAACAATTTCTAAAAATTACATATAATTTAATTTATTTTTATATTTAATTATAGTGTCAATATTTTTTTTTTAATAAGTGATATATATGGCTTTTTTATTAACATATATATATATATATATATATATATATATATATATATATATATATATATATATTTGTTTTTCAAGAAGATGGCATCAAGGAAGGTCTCTATGAATATGTCTGGAACAAAGACAACAATTCCATCATCTAAAGTTGTAGCTGGACATGCTTTGAAGACTGACGAACATACTAGAACTCAGAAACGTCGTAAAAGTCGATCAACTGGCCCATCAAGTACGCCAAAGATTATTTTTGAATGGATGAATTCACGAGAAATAAATAAAACAAATTTTACATGTCATGTTAAAGATGTTGAATCTAATGATAGTACACATATTTATATATACTGTGGTATGATTTACATGGGTGAACCATATGAGGTGATAGGCAGAGTACAAGACATATGTTTGGTGCCAAATTCAAACAATGTTTATGTTCTTGCAAAATTTCCCAAGTCACATGAAAATGTTAGATATCGCCTCTCAAAGAACAAGTATGACACAAATGAAGAGTCTACACCATTGTGTGAAGAAATCTCATCCAACATTTCAAATAACAATGTAAAATATATGCTTATTTATATTTATGTGTAATGTATTATTGTAAGGATCATTAATTTTTTTATAAATGATTGATCATTAACATATTGTATTTTCTTTGATAGGATTTTTCTAAGAGTATTTCAATGATGTTGGAGGGTATTTATTATGTGGAACCAAATATTATGAATGTGATCAAGAGTTTCCATATAGAGTAAGAACAAGAAAAGAGAATGAAGCAAAAATCAACAATCCATGACACTGCAATGGTACATATAGGGGATCAACAAAGAATCCATACGGTGGGTCAATCTAACAAAGGCAAACATGTTTCTTTTGAAGATGTGGCAGTTGTAGTTGAAGCTGAAGCTCAAAAATATGTTTTCATTAGTGAGAAGGAGGTTAGAACTGTTGTTGAAAAGGAGAAAAGAAATAAAACACCGAAAGGAAAAATGCCCATGGATGTCACTCTTCCACTTGATGATGAGGATATTATTTATGTAGAAGAAGATATTTTAACTAGGAAGAAGAAGAAATAAAAAAATGGTGAATCTGTTAAAATCATAAGCAATGGTGAAGAACAATGTGAAAGGTTTAAACGAAGCAAATAAATCACAACATCAGGTGCTGATTTAGAGGATGACATTATGAAAAAAAAACAAAATGCCATTCAAAATCACTTGAGGAAGAATAAATTAATTAATGGTGGCAAACCATTTGAGCTTAATGTCACCCAATCCTATAGGATAGATGAAGGACAATCTCAATATCAAATTAGAAAGGCACATCAGCTACATGTCCATAATTTGAAAACATTGTTCAGGTACAATCCATATGCACATGTAGTGGATTATGTGGTTCTTGTTGATCCAAATCAAGTTCCCAATAAGGAGGCATTTGATAGGACAATGTTTTGACTACAAATATTATGTAATTGGAGGGAACCATTCAGCAGAGGCCAAAAGATAATTTCTCTATTAATATCTTGGAAACTATATTTTTTGAAACAGTGAAATGCATAATTTACGCTGGTTTAACAGAAACAAAGGCAAAGTTATTGGCATGGGATCATAATGCAAATAATGAGTATAGAATGTCTATGACTTTCATCCAAAGGGTCAGATTTATTCATAATGAATTTTTAGAAAAATGTGGTGGGGATAAGACAAAGGTCAGTTTAAGCTTTCAGAAGGAATGTTGTATGGAAACAAGTTATCAAATTGAGGATAGAATCAAATCAAAAGATGGAAAAGTAAATTCAGAACCATTCAGAGGCGTAGATAACATTTTCCAGTTGGCATTTAGAACAGGGGAGATATGGGAATTGATTGATGAAATTTTCAAAATGTGGGAGAATATTGCCATAAAAAATCAGAAGGTTAAAAGGTCTAAATCCATAATATGTACCAATAGTAAGACAGGTCCTGGAATGAAGCAACTTCTAGATGAAATGACTATCACACCTTGGAGAACATTACAAGGAGTGAAATATGAAAAACTAGTCAAATCAATATTGTGTCGTGTGAAGTCAGGTGAATTTTCATTAGAGGAAATTCGCTCGGAATTTCAAAAGTAAGTTTGTTGAATTAATTTTATTTTTTCTTGGATTACAATTTTCTTTTAAATATAACATATTGTTGTTGGTATTATTTTTTATACATATCACTATATTAACAATTTTTACTTTATTTATTCAGTCATAATATTTATATGAAAATACAAGAACATATGGTTAAAATGTTGAATGAAGAGAGTTGGAATGATGTTGTACTCAACTGCCCAGAATCAAGTTCTACAACAAAACTTAAATATTTTTATCTTGCATTCAAAAATGTATGTTGATTTTACATTCATTTTATTCATACATTTTTTATTTTATTTTATTATTTATACTTATATTTATTTATTTCATTACAGTTGTCAAAGAAGGATGTAAATGGAGTACCAAATACTTTCAAAAGTTTCATTGGAAAAAATAAGTTGGAAAGGCTAAGAAAGTAGTGTCTTAGGAATGTTGAACTTGATCCTAATCTTACTCATTTCATTTGGAATGGACTGGACACTATCCAATACCAAATAATACAAGGTGACTGTAAAGACATTGCAAAACTCATACCTAAAAGGGAATATGCCCTCATTATTGCAGACATTCCTCATGGTTTCAATTTCCCAGACATTGGATATGATAGTGAGCCTTACACTTATCAAGCTTTTAATAAAGTGGTTACGAGCTTTCAAGAAGTCACAACATCACAACTTAGGAGATTTGTGACATTTCATTCAAACATACAATTTGCAATGTTATTAACAAGCTTCAAGGGAAAATCAAACTCAAGGATGTAGCTTACATGGTAAGACATTGAAATTGTATGTTTAATTAATGTAATTTTTTTTTATGTACAAGTGGATTGAACTTTTACTATGTCGTGTTATAGGCAAAAGTCAAATATTATTTCTTCCAGAGATCAACCAATTACAAGTGATTGTGAGTTCATCCATGTTAAATTTTGGGCAAAAGATGATAACTATAAGTCCATTCTTCTGAACCAAGTAAATGGAAAGAGTCATAGCCAAGTACTGGTTCATGATGTTGTTGTAAAATTTAACATATGAGGATAAAGATGCAAAAGGAGAGATAGTTAACATTTATCCAAAACCACAAACATTGATTAACTATCTTATAGATTTATATCCAAATGAAGGAGATTGGGTTTTGAATTTATTTTCAGGTTGAGGGAAGTTTTATTATATAAAATTGAATTTTAATATTTTATTTTTCGTTTTTATGTGTTTATACTAATTTGCTTATTGTTTTTTTGCTTGAGGATTAGGTAGAGCGCTAGCATGTTGTGTACAAAAGGGAAGAAATTGCATTGCAATCGAAAGAGACCCACTACAATGCAATTTTATTCAACAAAGAATTAATTCTCTTCAATTTCTTGTAGATGCAATGCAAGAAATTTGTTCGAGGAAAGGAGATTTTAATGAATCACATGTGAAGAAAAAGGTAAAGGAACCTCAACCACCATTATATGGAATGATTGTAAAAGGACACTTTGGGAGATTTGCAGACATGAAAGATCCATTGCAAGAGGAAAATGAGGAAACTCAAGCAGGAAATATTGTGAAAGAAGAAAATAATGAAGCTGAAGAAGACAATGGACATGGATTATATGATATTCTTGATGACATTTTGAGAGATCTTCATTTGTTTTACTTGTAATGTTTTGACTTTGAGATTTTATGAGAAGAATGAACATTTGATTATTGTTTTTATATGTTCAATATTTGTATTATCTAATTTTCACTTTAATTTTTATGTGAATTCATTTTTTTTTGTAAAAACCTATGATCGTTATTTTTTTTAACATAAAATTCATAAAAAAATGCTATTTTTTAAAGTTTTTTGTTAGGATTTTCCCATAAAAATCGTTTATTTGACATGCCATTTTTGACAAAAATTATGAAAATGTGTATTTTTTTCATTATATTTATATAGAAAATGTGTTTTTTTGTCAAATGTTTAAAATTATTGTGTTTTAGTGACAATTATTTGATGTCCATTGGAATATTAATTAGCATTACAAAAACACATAGAAAATACTAACTTTAAAATATTGACCATTTTTTTTTAACTACACGAAAAAATTAAGATTTCATTACAAGCAAAATTGAAAAGAAAAATGAAAACACACAAATACAAAAATACACTTAAAAAAAATCTTATGGGAAGAAGAAGGCATTATAAAATTTAAACTGTCAAAAATCAACCCTCTAAAAGAGGGGGGGTTTATGCTACATCAACACTTTTCAAAATCAACATTTAAATCACTAACATCTAAAAAAAATGTTCATACTTGATACATAAGAAAATTTAAAGTTCCAAAAATATGCTAAAAAAAAGGTGTATTCTGCATCACTACTTTTCAAAATCGGGTGATTTTTTGCTACCTCAAAAAAACGGGTACTAATTCATTTTCTTGTTTGATTGGTAACTATGTTTAAATTGGGAAATAATTTAAGAGTGACCATTCTTTAATAACTTCTCAATAATATAAGAGTTTACTATTTAAAAGGATCTTACCCAAAATTCTCAAAGGGTGTGTACATTCCTCCTTTATTGAAATTCATGTAGAGTTTTTTGAAATCCATTGTGATGAGTCCTAACAAGTGCAACCAATCTACCCCAAATACTATATCACAACTTCCCATGCCAATGGAAAATATATGGTTTTTGAATTGAAAATATTCAATATAAATTTTGACATGTTCAGATCTAAACCAACATTTCATCATACCGCCATTGTCGATCATGATTTGGAAGTTGTGAACTAGGTGTAAAAGAAATTGGGTATCATCTACCACTATCTCGTGAACGAATTTGTGAGTACTACAACTGTCAACTAGGACTACAACTTCATAGTACTTGATATATCTTGTGTATTTCAAGGTTTATGGAGTTGAAATTCTTGGTAATTCATGTAGGGACATTATTGGTTCTTCATAAGGAAATGGAGGTTGAATATCTACTTGAGTCTAAATGTTGGTGACTTTAACTTTTAACTCTAATGTCTCTTCATCATTTGTGTCTTTAGTGAGTTCCTAAGTATTCATATAAATTTTGACAATTTCTATTCTTTACGCCTATGACCTAGAGCATATTTTTCATCACGATTATAACAAATCCCATGTCTTTGGTAGTCTCCAACTTCTAGTAGAGTCAAAGTTTTTACTTTGAATGGATAAGTAAGAGTTTTTCTTGGGGAATTAACTTGGGGAGGATGAGCACATGGAATAAATGTTGGTTTTCTTATTCATGCATTAATCATCATCTCAACTTACAGGCCTCTCTCTGTTACTTCTAACCATTTAGCCGGATTTTGCATTCCAACTTGTGCTTGAATCTCCTCCTTGAGGCCATCAATGAAACATTATTTATAGAAGGAATCTATTAAGTTCTCTTTACAAATGTAAAATTTCTCAAATGCTTTTCTAAAGTTGGGGTTTGAACCTGTTTGGTGTAACTTGGTAAGTCACCCTAAATAATGACTATCTCTCTCAACCCATGCATGGTCAATTTTAACAAATTAACTCCATACAGTATAGCCTAGATATGATTCTTTATGCCATTTCTACGATTACCCAATATTTTGAATCTAAATATATGACCCCCACATTGAGTTTCATCATGTCATCAATAATTCTCCATAGGGTGAAGACATGTTCCATATGAGTGACCTATCCTAATGGGTTAGAACCACCAAACTTATTTAAGTTCACCTTAGGAGAATGGTGACATATGATATTACTTATTTATTGATATCTAAAGAAGGTTATGGGTGGATACATAGTATTTAGTTATAATTTTCTTCCTAGTGTGTTTCAATGTGTTTTGTGGTCTAGTGTTGTTCTCATAATAATATTTTAGTTAACATACTTGGAAAATTCTCATCCAACATCCTATTAATGTTCTCAATAAACATCTTGTTATACTACTCATTATGCTAGTGGAACTTCCCGTATAACTTCTTATCAAAAGTTTCCTCCATGTTATTAAACTAGTGTTCCAATTTGTTCAACTTATTTGAGGTAGAGAAGGTGTTCATGTCTCTTGGGGAAGTATGTGGTGGCTTATAGGGGTTATGCTTCATGGATGAGATCAGTAGAAACAATTAATGGGTCCTAAGAACAAGGGAGTATCAAGAAATATAGCTCTTTGATATACATGTTGTGTCCAATAGTACTACTCAACCCAATATATTAGTGCACTGTTGACGTGGGCATTGACACGCCTATTTCAACAAAGGAGAAATGACCCAAACCAAGGCTCTTCACACAACCCTAGTTGTTTTGGAGGGTCATTCTCAATGGGTTTTAGGCTTTGTTAGCCTTTATCCTCATCCTTACGAAGAAGAATACAAATAATTTATGCTAAAATAAAACCTATGTGTATGCTAAGTTTAATGATATCTAAATCTACTAAGCTAGGTGAGGATAAATGAATTTTTACAATCCAAATTAAGGAAATATTCAAAATCATAATCTAAGTAAATCTAGAGAAACTATTAGCTTTCTGTTATGAAATCAATAATTATATTACAACATTTACAATATAATACAGAGATAAAATAAGGCTAGAATGTTAATGTAACTAGCACTATAAAAGGAATGAAATATAATCAATTGTTTTCAAGAAATTATAATCAATCTAACTACTAACAGAAAGAATGAATATTTCTTCTCTTAATGTGATAAAGAACAAAATGAACAAAAGAATTAAAGCATGATACTCATACTGTTATATAAACATAACATTAGGAAAATATAAGAAATATTATAACTAGCCTATAGTTAGCACTTGGCCAAGACTTATGAGCAAAAGAGCATCCAAAACAAATGATATCCTTTTAAGTAAAATTCATCCTTTAACTAGTAATTAATTAATCAAATCAATTAATCATCAGATCAAAACTGAAATAATTTATTAGGATAGCATTTAGAATGAATAGTCTACTACAAATTCATTAATAAAAGATAGACAGAAAAAATAGTTTGACAAATCTCTCAAACCAACTGACTATCGAAATCAAATTGTTCCTCTTAGGACACTAGCCACTGAAGAATGAAAAATTGATTAATCAAACAGACAAATATGAGTAGATGGAATTTTAAACAACAAAGAAATGAAAGTAAGAGAATTTGCTTGTTAATGCACAAAGTCAATTAACAGGCATGAATATATTTCGTAAACAAAAATATATTATGAAACCACAACAATGACTTATGGAAATAAAAATTGCAAACACTAGATGGAATCAAACCACATCAAGTTATCTGAAAATAACATACATTCCACAATCAAACATTTTTTTGTTCTAAAAAGATCCTTCTTTCACCCTATAGGTTCCCTCCCCTTTATTTCAAATTTAGGAGTTTATATACAAATATTTTCTAACCATAGTATCATACTTAGGAATGAATTACATCATTACAAAAATAATAGTAGTTTCTTTTTTGTTTTGGCCTCGCAGCCAATAAAATATTAATAGGTAATAAAATAAAACAAACTAAAAGGAGCACTGGTGACAACAGGTTCCAGTTTTAGGTAGATGCATCCCGTGAGCAAAGGAAGAATATATTTCATCAACAAAAACATATGTGACAAATATAAACAACAATTAAGAGTATAATATAGGGTGAGAAAATAATGTTACATAATTGGAAATTATGTAACATTTCTTTTTATTTTTAGAAATTATGAAATAAAAACAAGTCATACCTTATTGATAATTCAAAAGCAATAACAACCTATAACTTTATTTAGTACCATCTAACTCTGGAGAAACCACCAGATTTACCCTCAAAAATTTTACTATGATATGAGTATTTGACCCTGGTGATTTTTCAATAGAATTAGCTTATTCTTGTTTCCTTTGATTTTCATGATGGTTGCAGGCTTCCCTAATCTTGCTATTTTCTCTTGTTAGCTGTTAAATCCGGCAAGTAAGCCGCATGAAAATCATAAGATACTATTGGCGCCAATAAATATCCAACAAGGCTTCAGAGGCAACTTTATCTACCTTACAATTTGACTCAAGTGTAATATTTACATCACACAGAGTGTCATGGTCACTGGTGGATTCCAGCAGAACCTTCTTGGGCTAAGACTCCTCGAGATCAATAGTACTATGATCATAAGGGTTTATTTTTATTTTTATGCCACATTCAAGAATTTCTTCGATTTAATAATTTTTCTTTTATGTGTGAACTACTATCCTTCCTTGACTGATTGTTTGTATGTTCATTTACATGTTCTAGATCAAAGGATACTACCTGGCGTTTTTCCTTAACAGTCTCAGACTTTCCCCACTGAGTAGACTTCCTTCGTACCACGTTCTATTTTGTAGGAACATTTGCACGACATAATTCAGTGGTCTCAGACTTTAAAACCTTATCCCCTTTGTCAAAAGAAAGGATTGTTTTAGGTGTTGAATCAGGGTTAGTAAAATGTATTTCACCATTTGAAGGGTCAACATAATCATTACTAGGAATTGAACCAGGGCTAGGGGATGCCTGAGAGTGAGTTTCCTTTATGGGAGGGTTTCCACGGAAACCGTTCCTTAATATAAAAACTTCCTAGTCTACCCCTAACTTATTCAACTGGAATTTAACCAAAATAGCAATAATTTTGTGATGAATCAATGAATGATTTGTGTCTATGCGATGTTTTTGATTCGTTAAGGAAATCTTAACTAGAGACATATAAATAAAGTGCATAAATTTTAATGGTTACCCAAGAAAAACCATCTAAGTTAGCCTTCGCAGGTGATATATGTATGTATAAAAAACATCATATTAATCCATTACAGTTTTAAATGGGAAATAGGCATACCTTTAGCATTGTAGGTGTAGCCCTTTTTCACCAGTAGCTACGTCCATGGGATATGCTTAATCCTCTGGGTTTTTGACCAAATTTCCCCTTCTAATGGTAGGCGAGTAACCTTCATAATAAACGCGACATCCACTGCAAACTCTAGGTCTCCTACCTTGGCATTACAACCATTAAAGGACGAAAAAAACACCTCAAAAATTGACTAGTTATAACCTTAAAATAACCTGATAAATTCAATCCATCCTTCTTCCTAAAAAAGTTCAGCACAGTCATCACAAACATTTAACAAATCAATGCCACTTGCCTCAAATCATTTCACCCAAGACATAGATAAATACTATCTAGATTCAGACTAGGTTCTACATCATCAAGCGATAGTGCAACTATGAAATACTAAAAACCCAAACCCATCCTTTCAACAAAGGAGGCATATAGAAGAGAATAATGGGGACAGGGGTGGAGTAACCCTAAAAAATCCAAGTGAAATTACACATTCAAAACAGTGTACTATAATGTAAAATCTCAATGGTTTTCATTCGTTGGATGATTACAGATGGAAGAGATTGACCACGGGAAGGACAACACCGGCTTTGGTAAACCAACATAATGATTACCCGACCTCCAAAATATGTACAAAAAAAATTCGAGAGGGTTCTATCAGCGATTGTAAAGTTAAAACTTTAATATTTACCTTTCCCATTAAACAATTAACAATAGATTTAGGTTATCTAATCATTCTACACAACTGATAGTAGCTTAGGCTTAGATTGGTAGGGAATTCCTGAAAGGGTAATCCAATCATTATAAACAAGTAAACTTATTCAATCAAGGCCTCAATTCATAGGTTCACACATTAAGTGTAGGCATTTGAACAACAATTTAAAGTAAAGAAAAAAATTAATATAACTAAATAACGACTATTACAAAATTTCAAATTCTGTAATAATATTTTTCTTCCAATGCAAATGTTCAAATTCGAAAGAAAGACTGAAACCTTGAGGATGAAAAGTTTCAACATAACGGTGTAGAAAATAGAGGAATCACTTGAAGTTGAAATCATAAAATTTAACCAATATTCATGGGTAAAAGAAGAACAATTATCCAAATCAAAGGTATATATATATATATATATAGAGAGAGAGAGAGAGAGAGAGAGAGAGAAATGGGTGTGTGTGTGTGTGTGTGAGTAATCTGAATTCAAAAGCAAAGTGCAAAGAAACATATAGGGACCCATATCATCAAGTATTGAATGAGAGGGGAGGTAGTTGGCCTGCGAACAATTGGCATCTCACTAAGAAGGACCAATTATCTCTAGCTGAATTTTTTTAAAGAGAAAGATCAACTCAAATTGGAGTTAAATGGAAGTTACTAAAACATATTTCCCTCACTTCAATTTCTTTACAAATAAGAGTATTAATAAACGAAATGATATAAAAACCATAACACAGATACATATTTTTAGAAGAAAAGCTCAAAATACAACATATAAAAATGATGAACAACTTTTGAGGAAAAACTAGTAGAGAGGTTTACTTCAATGCCACTGGTAGAGCCACTACTTCTAACAGGCATCCATAGCCTCGGCATGGTTACCATTTAACATGGATGTTCCAGTATCCCATCAGTTCAAAATCAATTCATAGTGGAATGTATATTATTATTACATTATTTTATTTTTTTGTAAGAAATTACTAATCGAAAGCCAATGTTCATGCTTGGTGACTTGTAAAATAACATTGCCATTCACAAGACTTAATAGATGTGAATAATCCAACTCATGATGAGACCTCTTATCTTATAGTCAAATGAGCACAAGTCACCGCCTTGGCTTGGTAACCATATGTGGCAATTTCACATTCTTTTAGACCTAATAATCATGGTAGGCTGACTCATAATGAGACCCCCTATTGTTAAATTAACAATTTTCTATGTTTTTTAATAAACCACTAAAACAATTTTACATTTTTTTTAATATATGGGGAGGAATTACCACTCCTTAAGAAAAGGGATGGCATAAGAAGTTATAATAACTAGTTTTAGACAGATGTAGCTATTAAAAAGAATATTTTTATTTTGAGACGTGAATTCCATTCGATAAAAAAAAAACATAAATTTTCCTGTAACAAATCGCAGTAACTTAAATTTTACATATCAAGAGAAATTTAGGGAAGTACTTTAACTTGTTTATCTAAGTAAGAATATGAAAACTACTTGATTTTGGAAAGACTTTGCAGTCAAACTTAGTATGGAATGAAATAATCAAAAGTGAATAAAAAAAATCACACTCAAGAAAAGAAAAATGAGGGAGAAATCCAAAAGAAAATATGTACAAGTATCTGATGACAGGGTGTTTTGGAGAATTTGGTATCTGCGGATAAATACTAATTCCCTAGGTAAGTAGCTATATATAGAACAAAAGTTTAAAGTGTTTTAGACTTTTCCTATAAGAAATAGATAAGATGAGAAGATAAGAAGACCTACTTGAAGTTCCACTTTCCTCTCGTCTCCCTTGTATCGATCCTATCACTCCTTCCCGTAGTTAATACACATGAGAATTACCCTATAAATACAATAGAAAACAAAGAACTGATCAAAGAAGATGATCTATTGAATATAAGTGAAAGAAATCAGATATAATTCACACATATAAACATTATGAAACAATACAAACATATGGAAAAAGGTTCAAACACTTTATTAGATAGAAGAAGGAATTACAACCATTGGTTTCTGATTCAAAGGATCCCATCCACATCACATCAAAAGCATGACAAACTTGAAGCATTACAATACTTGCTTCATAGCCAATTCTCATAGCAGCATTATCTCCTTACAATTCAACCTAATCCAGCCCCCTGATCACTTAAATGAGTGGTCAATTTAATTAGGAAGATGAAGGAGGTTTTGTCATAAATGGTGACATTGAATGGCCTTCCATAATTAGAATTAGTTCCATGGAGGAAAGGATGAGAGGAGAGGATGCACCTTAACTCATTCCTCATCAATTTTTGAGCTCATAGGAGTTGATAAGTGAGGGAACCTTCTAGATGACTCCAAAATATAAGAATATTCCCCAAACACTATGCGAATGTTGCTCATTCTTGCCCAGCACGGGTGAAAGGAAGCCTAAGTTCTCTACAGAGCACCCTAATAGTGGACTCAACTGCTCTGTAGTGCACCTTTACAAGGGCTTACCTGCACTGGTCCCTCTACAGGCTATTTCTATATGTCTTCAAGTCATGAAACTTTCTGGGAAGGAGGCATTCAAAGGGGTGACTTGTTTAGGGCATGAAGCAACTGAAATTAGGGTTTAATGAGCCCTAAAACATTGATCTGGATGATGGGATTGATGTGCCCAAATGGATCTATAATAGCTGCCCCCTAAAGCATGAAGTCAAAAAAATGCCAATGTCCAATGAAATGCTTTACTATGTGATGAGGAGGTATCAAAGTGGAAGGTGACCTGCATCAATTACAATACATATATCATGATATTTTATTTTACATGAATTGTTGAGGGAAGGCATACCCATGCTCATCTTATAAACTTTCATTACATGTACATAAATAGTCGTCTACAGATATAGATCCATGATCAGAATGACTATCAATGTAAAGCCATTGTACATATGATCTAGTACTCCTGAAATCGCAACCCGAATGGATGAAACTAGATCTGGGGTCTTCTATCTCGTTCAATCGTTCGCTCAAGGATGAGTCTAACCATGTGAATATATGATCTGAAGTCGAACATGGGAAGACACCATCTGATTACCAGCCACTGATGTAAGTTGTTAATAGATATGAGAGAAATCACTGATAATGATAATGATCCTCAAGGTACTGCAGTACATTCTGCATGATGTGAATGGATGATTTGATGTCAAACACCATACAAATTCTTTTGAACGAAGGCCATTGATATATGCCTATCTCCAGAAGTGAGAGACCTGCCATTGATGCATGCAAGCCTCAAGGTCCTAAAAGGGTGTTCCTAAGTCAACTTCTTGGATAATGAGCTGATGTTGACAAGAAGCGACTCATCGCAGTAGGTCCTTGATGTATCCCACATCAATGAAACGAAATGAGTGTAGTGATTTTTGAGATGGAATTTGACTGATGACACAAGGTTCAGGAATGGCAGTCATGAAAATGAAGTTTTATGGTATTGCAAAGGATGGATTTTGACTGAATGACTTCTCTTGAACATGTTGGTAATACTGAAATGAATTGGTAGCATTGACCCAAAACAAAGTGATGGATGGTATGATAGATCAACAGTGTGATAACCATCAAGTTAATAACCCAACCTAGATAGTCACGGTGATGGAGTGAAAGTGTCATGTTCAAGAGTGACCTGCTACCATAAAGTGGTTTTCCCCTTTTTCCCATTTTCCCTAGTCATTGCTGACCAATACCTCTTTATTTTTATCAATCTTGAGGAGGATAACATATGCTTGTTGTATAATGTCACCCTTCGGGAAAATCCATCGTTATTTGATGTTTTAACAAGTCTAGCAAAGGTGAAACTCGATCTTGTCTAAATGGACAAGTTTGTCGCTATTTGATGTTTTAACGAGTTTAATGACAAAGATAACTTGGTCCTTTTCATGTTTAGAGATTTTGAAAAGGGACAGAAAGAAAAATCCACAAGTTATTTTTCGTAAATTAATCTCTCAAGCCCAAAAAAGCGTAAAATAATACAAGAGAGATATCGTTTCCAATCCGTTAACGAGGTGGAGAGGACAAGCGCTCGACAATCTTTTCATATTTAGAGAGTCTAAAAAGAGCTTAAAGAGGACTCCATTTTGAGGAACGAGTGGTGTCAAGGATAGAAACTAGTTCCGGTGATGTTGGAACTTCTCAAAACATGTTGATTTATGTGAAGAGGCTGGCTAATAAGACCACTCATTGCAACTATTCCTCAAAAAGGGGTAAAACAACCAAGTGAAAGCGTATGATCGGCCAAAGGGATGGTGGAAATGTGATGAAAACAATCAAGGCTCATCTGATGAAAGAGGCTAATAAAATGGCAATCATGAGGGTTAAAATGGAAATGGGTTCATTTTTACATAAGCTTGAACCATAGGTAACTATGCTTGGATACAGTTTCATGTATACATAAGCTTGAAACGAAAAACTATGCTTCGGTTCAGTTTCATTTTCACACAAGATTGAAACAAAGAATTATTCTTGAGATTGGTTTACATGCCCCCAACATGATGAAAGGGAGAGTCTCTTGTAACCAAATAGAAGTCGTTGTGGTGAAGGAGGATGGTTATCCAACACCTTTTTGGCTTCGTCTAGATAGGGACAAAGGTGAATGGGGTGATTCCATTCACATAACCTATAGGGAAACTTAACTTTACCACTAGGTGCATGCCCCCCAAAGCTTCATTAAATTCACCTAAGTAGACTACTTGTGGCTATTAGGTGGATGGAATGAAGGTTTGCTTACAAGATCAAGTGAAAGACTCGACTGGGATTTTACGAGATCTAATCAAAGACTCGAATTGGAACTTTGATCCAGGGAACCTTGTTTCATTTTTTAATGAGATTGACACAAGACAAGGAACTATGATAATATTCCTTGTTTCATCTCTTAACGAGCTTGACACAAGACAAGGAACTACACTCATATCCTTTGTTTCATTTTTTAATGAGGTTGACATAAGACCAGGAACTATCCTCATTGGTCTGTTTCATTTTTTAATGAGGTTGACACAAGACCAGGAACTATCCTCATTAGCCTATTTCATTTTTTAACGAGGTTGACACAAGACCAGGAACTATGCTCATGGGAGCTGTTTCATTTTTTTAATGGGGTTGACACAGTAAAAGAACTATCCTCATATTCCTTGTTTCATTTTCTGATGAGCTTGACACAAGAAAAGGAACTATGCTCATATCCCTTTGTTTCATTTTTTAACTAGGTTGACACAAGACCAAGAACTATACTCATATTCCTTGTTTCATTTTTTAATGAGGTTGACACAAGACAAGGAACTGCGCTCATATTCCTTGTTTCATTTTTTAAGGAGGTTGACATAAGACAAGGAACTGTCCTCGTATTCCTTGGTTTCATTTTTTAACGAGGTTGACACAAGACAAGGAACTATCCTCATGGACCTGTTTCATTTTTTAACAAGGTTGACACAGTAAAATAACTATCCTCATATCCTTTTTCACAACTCATAGGAGGTCATGAAAGAGAGATTCGGTTCCAATGTCCCCAGTACATGATGTACAACATCACTGAATTGATTATTAGTTGATGTAGGTATGGAACGGGTTGCCACATAATAGACTCGTGGTGGGGAAGATACCATTGGTAAAAAGGGACCATTTAGGGAAGATGGTTGACTGGAAGCCATATTTGGATCGGGAAATGAAAGCTGGTCAACGGTGAAAATTCTTCCTTCATGCGGAAAATAGATCACTCAAAAGAGTGTTGAAACAATAGCTCCCATGCCATAATGGTTTACTGGTTCCTTTGTTAAAAAACAATAGATTATGGGTAACAGGAACAAGTGGCGGCAAACTGAGAATTTTCCAAGTAGTTGAGGAAAGGATACTCACAGATGCACCTTCATCTATAATAGTGCTAGATACAATCATATTACAAACTTTTACTATCATTTGGAAAGACACATAAGAAGGAAGATGGAATACTGCTAGTCGATTCCAATCAAAGGAAGTGACCAGACTACTTGGAGGGGGTACCATAGAAATAGGAGAATTAAACCCTTGAGTTACGAGAGCAGGAGGATTTTCCTCCTATCTTGATGTAACAGGAGGACTGCTCCCAAGCTCATTAGAATCTGAAGAAACAAAAATAACTTTAGCGGTATCATATTCACTCTCTTCAGGAAAGGTGCAATTAACTGAAGATGGAATTGGCTCAATTGTTACCTTGACCTATTGATTTGGGTTGGGTATAGACTCATTGGATTCACTTTCACAGAGAGTGGGTTTGACCGATGGATTCACTTTCAGAGAGAGTGGGTTTTACCAATGGTTGATTTTGGTCAGTAAATTCATCAACTAGTGAAGGATTTAGGGAGAGTCTCCTGTAACCAGATGGAAGTCGTTGCGGAGAAGTAGGATGCTATCCAACACTTTTTTAGCTTCATCTAGATAGGGACAAAGGTGAATGGGGTGATTCCCTTCACATATACTATAGGGAAACTTAACTCTACCCTTCTTTCCATGAACTTTACTACCACTAGTTGATGGTGTGTCACTAGCATGATCTCAAGAAGCTGATGACACAGGATGTTGTGAACAAGAAGACCATTCTTCTAAGATCTTAGGAATATCAAGAAAATTTCGAAGAATATGGTCTCCCACACAAATTTTGCATGGATATCAAACTTTGTGAGGCTTGATGGACGGTTTCTCATCAGATGTTGCATTCAAAGCAATTGTGGCTTGGTTGCCCCTCTGCTGAATTTACTCCTTCTTCTTCTTCCCTTTCTTCTTCTTCTTATCCACCTGGTTACTAGTACCAATAATTTCACCAGGAGAAGAGGAAGAAAGGGAGGAAGAAACAAAAGAGGGAGAAGGTAAAGGATCAACTAGAGGTTGATTTTTCTAGTTGTAGGTGTACTCGATTATGGAGAAATCACGACATTTTGAACTGAGGTTGAAAGTAGCCATACCATCAAGCCAGTGGTAAGTCTCGGCAGGGATAATGTAGCCATATAAGGAGCACCAATATTTCCAAAAGGAGGAAAAGGACTAGGATTCCCATCAAAAGGAATTCCTTGATCGGTGGACTCTGGATTTGTCGCCATATGTTTCAACCTAAGATCAACTAAGGAGTGAGCGTGGAGGATGTTATCCGCGGTCAATTAATTTTATTTTAATCAAAGTAACATAACAAAACAAAAGAGGGATAATCTAGGCAAAAGGTTTACCAAGCAACTGTGAATTGCAGAATACCTCCTGGAGAACCAAGAAGTATGGGCAGGAAATCTCCCTGAATGTTGTGTTCGGTATATGACAGTGTACAAGGTGGCCGACTCAGTTACTTAAGGATGGATAATATCCTAGTGTTGTCCTCCCATATATACCTGAAAGTACGTGGAGGCCAAATTCGTATAAGCGATGTCTAATGCAAAACCGCATAGTGAGAGCATTCCCATATACTTTACGTACTGTAACACCACCCTATATACCTGAAGGTACATGGACGAGCTACGATATACTCACGTACTTGGAATGAGGTATCACACTCGGGATATATTGCAGACAACTTAGCAACAACTGCTTTGTTTTATGACACTATAACATGTCTCTAGCCTAGAACCACTAAATGTTTTTCGTTAGGTGACAATGCTCCATTAGGTAAATTCAAATAAATTTTAAGTTGATATTCTTTAGAATTTGCCTTTCAAGGTTTAGCAAGTTATTAATGTGGGAAATTCCTAAAATGCAGCTAATATGATAAGCATTATTCTCATTCAATTTAACAATGGAAACCTTAGCTAGTAGGGATAGAGCAATCAGATCTTTGACAAAGAGAAAAGAGCACAACTAATGCAATTTCCCTAGCTATTCCTTTCAAGCATTCACAAACTACAATATGAACGATGCAAGTTTTTCTTTTCAATTTACTTAATGTGAATATGAACAAAAGGAAATATGCACATACAATCAATCAATCTTTCATAAGAACGAAGACTTTTACAACAGTTCTAATTCAAAGGAAGAGAAGACTTTAAGACACTTTCTTTTGAACGAAGATTAATCAACTATATTCTAACTTTGACTATAGACTGATAATGACAAAGAAAAAATTAAAGAAACATTAATCAATCAAATCAAAGTAGGGCTGGCAAAGGAGATAAAAACTTGTTCTCTGAGACATAACATTCATTGATCAATCAACAAACAAACAAATAGAGGAAATTTGGTAAAAAACTCAATCCAAAGGTGGGAATTTGACCTAAGGTGGATCATCATAGGTCAAAGAGGGCATAACTACGCAGCAAAGCACTGTCTCTCACTCAAGTGTGCTCTGCAGAGCACTCTCCTCTGACCAAGCCTGCTTTGATTTCTGAGAGGCCACTCAAGAGTCATCTAACCTCAATTTTTTACCCAAATTAAATTCAAAAGAGTTGAAATACAGTCAATGAACACAAGTAGGGTCTACAAGAATGTCCTAGGAGGTAGATAAACTACTAGGAAAGGTGATAGTTCCCTAGTGGAGTCGCCATTTGTTTTTGGAAAATTCGGTATCTATGGATAAATACTAATTCCCTAGATAAGTAGTTGTATATAGAACAATAGTTGAAACTGTTTTAGACTTTTCCTATAAGCAATAGATAATATGAGAAGATAAGAATACCTACTTGTAGTTTCACTTTCCTTTCATCTCCCTTGTATCGATCTTGTTGCTCCTTCCCGTACTTAATACGCTTGAGAAGTACCTTGTAAATACAACAGAAAACAAAGAACCTATCAAAGCACACGATCTATTGAATATAAGTGAAAGGAATCAAATATAATTCACACATATAAGCATTATGAAACAATACAAACATATGGAAAAAAGTTCAAACACTTTATTAGATAGAAGAAGGAATTACAACCATTGGTGTCTGGTTCAAAGCCATTTCTCCAGCTTGGATCCCATCCACATCACATCAAAATCATGACAAACTTGTAGCATTACAATACTTGCTTCAAAGCCAAATATCATAGCAGCAGTATCTCCTTACAATTCAACATAATCCAGCCCCCTGATCACTTAGACGAGTGGTCAATTTATAAGAATATGAAGGAGGTTTTGTCATAAATGGTGACATTGAATGGCCTTCCATACATAGAATTAGTTCCATGGAGGAAGGGATGAGAGGATAGGATGCACCTTAACTCATTCCTCATCAATTTTTGAGCTCATAGGAGTTGATAAGTGAGGGAACCTTCTATATGACTCCAAAATATAAGAATATTCCCCAAACCCTATGCGAATGTTGCTCATTCTTGCCCAGCGCAAGTGAAAGGAAGCCTAAGTGCTCTACAGAGCACCCTGATAGTGGACTCAACTTCTCTGCAATGCACCTTTACAAGGGTTTACCTGCACTGGTCCCTCTACAGGCTATTTCTAGATGTCTTCAAGTCATGAAACTTTCTGGGAAGGAGGCATTCAAAGGGGTGACTTGTTTAGGGCATGAAAAAACTGAAATTAGGGTTTAATGAGCCCTAAAACACTGATCTGGATGATGGGATTGATGTGCCCAAATGGATCTGTAACACATGGACTACACAAAATATTTATTTAAAAGAAAACCATTGACAGGAAGTGACTAAGACTACCCCTCCAAGTTTCATAGTCAAAACTTGTTGGGACCCACCTTTTTCTATAATAGTGTAAGGCCCTAACCACAACTTTTGGAACTTGGTATTCTCCCCCTTGTCCTCATAAGATTTTTCTGACTTCAAAACCAATCACCAACCTCAAGGTTTCTATTAGAAGAGGATTTATTGGCCAGCCATGATTTTACTATTTTTTATGTTGCTCAAATTTAGGTTTTTCTTTATGTCTCTCTTCTTCTAGCCATAGTAATTCATTAATCCTATTTTCCATGGTTGACAATTTGATTTCCTGTACACTTTGGGACAACTGAAGAGATGGTAGAAAAATGTGAGGTGGAAAAATAACTTCTCTACCATAAACTAAAAAGAAAGGGGAGTTGCAAATGGAAGCTTTTGGAGTAACCCTATCAACCCATAGTGCATTAAACAAAGACACGTGCCAATTTGTCTAGTTCTTAGATACAGTCTTTTTCAAAATTCTTAGCAAATTATTATTGGATGACTCAGCTAAACCATTCCCTTGCGGGTAATAATTCACCAAATATTTAATATTTATGCCCTTTTCGAATGCATATGCATCTAAATCATGTGATGAAAAATATGACGCATTACAAAAAACCAAAGATCGAGGAATGCCAAAATGTGAAATAATATGAGTCTCTAGAAAATTTACAACATGATTTGCATTCACTACATGAAGTGATGCAACTGCAACCCATCTTGTGAAATAATCTATTACTGTTATAATATATTTTTGTTACTAGGTTGAAGTGGGATTGACAAGCGCTATCATTTCCAAGCCCCATTCTCGAAAGGGAGCTTCAATGGAAATGAGATGTAAGAGAAAAGTGAACTTACTTAACCTGCCAACAAGCTTTTGGAAAGTTTGATAGTTTCTCACCAAGGAATGGGCATCTCTAAATAGGGTTAGAAAATAGTAGCCTGCCCTTAATACATTGTGAGCAGTATTCATGCCACCAAAGTGGCCAACAACAGATCCTGAATAAATTTCTTTGAGAACTTTATTGGCTTCCTGCTTCTCAAGACAATGAAGAAACACCCCATCGTAATTTCTCCTAAAAAGAACATCACCAATGAACTGATATGGGGCAGATTTCAAATGTAATTCTCTTCACTAGGTTGAATTTAGATGAGATGGAGTGGTACCATTTTTCCATTAAAACTTTGTATACATACCAAGAATCATAATCATAATCAATACACAAAGTTTCTTCTAAATAAAAGACATTTTATTGTCAAGAGAGGAGTCATCATGACTGACAAAATGATTATCAATGGGAGAAACAGATTCAACAACAAGCTTGCAAAGACCTTGACCTTTAACAATCTGAGCAGGTTTGATTTCAAGATCAAATTCTGGCAAGGCCATCATCCAATGTGATCTTTTTTCACTGAGCTCCTTTTGAACAAACAAGTTCCTAACTACAGGGTAAGGTACAATCACTTTTGTCATAGATTTTAACAGATAAAAGAAGAAATGTTTAACTGCTTCATAGATCACGAAAAATTGTTTTTTAACTAGTGTGTAATTTAATTATGCTCCTTTAAATGATGAGCTCATGAATGCAACTAGAATTTATGCATTTTGATCAGATTTCTACGTAAGGAATGCAACGTAGGTTAAATAAGAGGAAAAAGTGTACAAAAGGAATTCTTTGGAAAATATGGGTTGATAAGAGCATGTGGTTTTGAAATGGCTTGTTTAATTGTATTGAAAGCCTGTCTTTGAGGCTCTCCCCACTTGAATAAGATAATCTTTTTGACCAAATCCTAAAGGGGTTTAATGGTATCTAAAAAAGTGGGGATGAAACATTGTACAAATTTGATTTTACCCATAAAATATTGTACTAAATTCTTAGTGTTAGGATGTGTTAAAGACATAATTATTTGTGTTCTTTATTAGTCAATCATAATTCCATCCTTTGAGAAAATACACCCTAACAACTTCCCCTTAATAACTACAAAAAATGATTTTTTAGGGGTAAGGGAGATTCCTCTATTTCTTCATCTTTTAAACACAGTCATTAAATGCTACAAGTGATCAGGGCTTTGTTTTGAAATGATAGTGAGATCATCTAAGTATATGACCAAGCATTCATTATAAGTCTCTTGAAATCTATATCCATGGATCGCTTGAAAGTTTCCCTAGAATTAATAAGTCCAAAGGGCATGTTACACAGTAATTTGTCACTCTCCTTTCACTCCCCGTTTCTGATCCCAGAGAACCCTAGTCGTAACTACTGTGTTATAATTTCACCATGAAATCTATGCTCTTTCATCCCTTGAAGTTTGAAGAAAGTAGTCCCCACTCCCTTCAGAACAATTCTAGAGAATCCTTCTTAAAAGCCAGTTTTTAAGATCAATGCTCTTTCCCAGTGTCTCACCCGTGAAAATTTGCAGAGTTTTACACTGTGATCCATGCCGATCGGCACTACTATCAGCCCAATACACGCACCTGTCTACTTCTAAATTTTTTTTAGAAAAGGAAATGGAGTTTCACGTCTAGAAACTTCTAGTGGCAATTTGTTGGATGTTCTTTTGGTTGGATAAAGGCCAAGAGAGACTGTTTGGGCCCCTTTCCCCTATTAAAATGGAACAAACCAAAATGTATAAGGCCTCTCCCATCATAAGAGGATTCATTTCCCCTTTATAAAAGCTATATAAACTCCTCATTTTCCAACCTCAACTAGCTAATGAAAGGGTTGGAATAATCTACAAATCCTGATAGTCATCTTGAGAACCTTAGCCTTCTAGTTTGTGTGTGAAGGGAGAATAAGCTTGTAGTGTTTTTTTTGGAGTAAAGATGAAGAAGCCTTAACTTCCATTGTTTTGAGGGTGAATCATGAGATGCTTGTAATGGTGTTGGAACCTGGACACGTCAAAGGGAACCTGCAATGTCAAGGCTCCGGTTGTATTTCTCTTTGAAGTTTATTTTTATACAACTAATGGTTTATTTCCTATATCATGTGTAATATTACATTTGATGGCTTAGAACTCCTTGACCTTTTACGTAGATTGAATTCAATTTTATGTTATCATGTTTATTGTTGTTTCTTGCATGTTTGTTTCAGGTATTTGAACAAAAAGAAGTTGGAGCAAGGAAGCAAGATCACCATCAAGTGGATTAGCGTTATAAAAGGTAGGCCCTCTTATTTGATTCTAATAAGGAAATTTACATTAGATTGTCTTGTTTGCAGCTAGACCCACTCTCTTGGGCTAGAGGGATTGTCTCTCTCCGTAGAGAGGATACTCCTACTCCAAAAATTGACGACTCCACTGGGGATGCATCCCTCTCCTTGGATTTTTTTTCATTTCATGATTTGTGACAAATTTTCTTGTTTCACTCTTTCTCTTTGGTAATCTGTACTTCAAGTCATCTGCTTCTTTGATTCTTGAATTTAGAGTGACTGGTCTAGTTCTGGTTTGTGAAAATGTTTATTTTTTCTTTGAATCCCTCGGTCGGTGTTGTTAATTTTCTAATAGTCGTGCCGACCAGTGTGAGTTCCCTTTTAAAAGTCGAGCCACAAACCTTTCTGGCACGTGTTTCTAGTTAGACAGTTGCGCCGAAGCCTATAGGTTAAAATTAGGGTTTCTCCTAAATCATTGCCAATGTGCCTTGTCCTCATAAATTTTGTTTCTTGTCTTCTTTGCCTGTATTCTCCCTGGCTAGAATGCTTTGTTATCTTGATTTGTTTGCTTGATTGGTTTGAGATTGGCTTACTTATTTTTTCTTTTTGGATGGTTTGTGTCCCTAGGGAATTTAGGTCATTGTCCGTTCATTTATTTGTCTGCTCATCAAGTTGAGTTGTTGGTTCGTTGCTTTGTGCATTTTGTTTTTATTCCTTACATCTATCTTGCTTTGGTTTCAATTGCACAAGTGAAAAAGTTTCGTTTGCTCTTCTCTTGTTGAACGTCTCTTTTCCAAGCATAGATCACATTGCTTGGTCTATTTCAGTTGAATCTTTGCATTTGATTTGAAAGGAGTTCTTCTTGTCTTGTTTTTCATTTGATTAATGTTTAGGTGTTTGGAAATATTCATTGAAATGTTTATGTGAAAGATTCATTTTAACATTCCATTGAAGAAAGTACATCATTCTAGTTTGATTAATTAATATGTTGCATTGATTAGCATCATTGAAAGTTGAAATCAAATGAAATTCTTTTACTATTAAAATGACTAGTTGAAGTGCATCTGATAGGAAGAGTAGGAAGTGGAAAGAATTTTCATTATTTTGTTTTGAAAATTTTAGTCAAGAGTTATCTTATTTTGGATTGCTTGTTTGTTGCATTGATTGTTTTCTCTTCTCTCAATTAGTGTAAGCAATCATCGAATTGAAAGGGTTTTGTCTCATATAGTTGCACATAAGAGTTTTTCAGGTGACATCGATAGGGCCTAAAAACTGAGACTTAATTTCAAGATCAACTTCTAAAATGTATTCAATTAACCTAAGGTGAATCTGAAACTAGATTCTCACATCTAGAGGTCTAGGCTAGAGACGTGTTCCAGCATCTTTAAACCTAGCGGATGTTGTTCGCTTCGCCATTAAACAGTGCTAGTACGAACTTGTGCTCACCGTACTGTCACGTATATAAAGGGAGACCCCACTAGGTTTTCAAACCTTTATCCGTAGGAAGCCAAGTCTGCCACCTTGTAAACATGATACAACAAACACAACGTTTGGGGAGATTTCCTGCTCGTACTTTTTGGTTCGGCGAGAGGTATTCTACAGTTCATGGTTACCTTTATGCCTAGAGTACTTTGAGTAGTCATTTTTAATCTTTACTGACTCTTTAAATTTGAAAAGATCATCAAGCACTTGTCCTTTCGAGCTCATTAAATCTGAAAGTGACTACAGTCACCTTTCATCCTTTTCTCAACTCTTAAAACATGAAAAGGTAAAGTTTTGTTTCAGTGTCTTAAAATTAACTGCCCACAAAATATTCCTAGTTAAATTCATCTTCCTTAGTTATTCTTTAGGGTCGATTCCAATGACTACATTTCCGGAGTTTACCAGTCAAGGACTCCCCTCCGATGGGAGCCATGGTCCTTTTCCTTCTTTTGGAAATGTTGGCGCTCCTTATATGGCAATGTTGTCCCTTCCTGGGTTAACTATTGGTTTACTTGTCTGGTTATTTTTGACCCTAGTGGTCTCGAGTGTCCCAACTTTCGTCTAGCCATCTCCTTCACTTAAAAAACACCATGTTGATACTAAGGTTGACCTCTCACCTTCTTCACCTATTTCTTCACCCTCCTCTTCTACTTCGCCTAGTGAAAGTTTGAAATCCAGTAACCAGGAGGCTAAGAAGAAGAAGAATAAGACAAAGAAGAAGAAGTCATATAAGCGAGGGCCCAACCGTGCAGCTATTTGTCCAAATGCACTTCTTGTCGACAAACATTATGATCCTTTACGAAAGGTAAAATTCCCTTGCAGGATGTGTAAGGGTGACCATCTCCTTTGAGACTGTCCTAGCATTCTCAAAGTCTTAGATGTATGGTCTAAAGATCTAGATCGACCATCCCCATTGACCTCTAGAGATCATGTCGATGCTACACCCTCGGCTAGCGATTGTAAGAAGAAGGGAAAAATTAAATTCCCTGTAGGTTATGTGAAGGGAAGCATCTTCTTCACCATTTTCCTCTTTTGGATAGAGCTTCCAACGTTTTGGAAAACGTTACAGCTCCTCAACCCCAACTTGTCGTTGGTTATCAGAGGCTTTCTTCTAACGCTCTCCTAGTTGGTGAAGACAATGACTTGGATTCATCTCTTTCCCATATTTCTCTTCCTCAACATCACTCTCTTATGTCTGTTCCCAACCAACCATTGGTCAAAAAGAGTGTCGACTTGGCTTCGCCTTCAGTTGTTGACTCTAACCCAAAGAGAGTGATGATCATGCTATTCATGTTCTTCTCATATCCTCAAATTCTCATGAATCGAAGAGTGAACCTCCCATCCCAGTTGTTAAGGAGAGCCCTTTTCCTACTCCTACAAGGCATGGGGGCCATCATATGATACCCCCACCAAGTAGTTATGTCGTCTCTTTTGATTGGAGTAAATTGACTGCTTTCTGCCTCTCATCTTATGTGCCATTATAGATCACAATGCAAGCCTATAATATGGTAGTACATGACATTGTATTAGATGAAGGTGCATCTATTAGCATCATGTCTTCTACTACTTGGCAAGCTTTGGGATCCCCACAGCTTGTGCCTGTCACCTAGAATCTGTTTGCTTTCAACAGAGGAACCAATCAACCCTTAGGAATCCTTCCAAAGTTCCCTATTACCTTGGGAGGAAATACCGTCTATATAGACATTATGGTAGTCCAAGGTCCCTTAGATTTCAATATTCTCCTTAGACGCGACTACGTTTATGTCATGGGAGCTCTTGTTTCTTCACTTTTCCGTGTGGTTTGTTTTCCACACTAAGGGAGAATAGTGACCATTGATCAATTGTCATTCATTGGTCACCAGGTGCCCCCTATGCAACCATTTTCACCTATTGGTTCTTGTTTGAAAGTAGTACCCTCCCCGCCATAGGTCAATTATGTGGCTACCCATTCCATCTCCACATTTGTTGATGATCATGCAGATGACATGGTACATTATGTATTGGGGACATTGGAACCTAATCTGTCATTTGTACTCGTTGACATGTGTTCCTCCTAGATAGTAGTTTTTTCGTCCATTGAGGACCTCTTAGGGGACATGTTCTCATATGGTCCATGATCAACATATGAGGATAGTTATTTTTCTGTGTCAACCTCATTAAAAAGTGAAAAAACGTACAAGGATAGTTCTTTCTCTATGTCAACCTCGTTAAAAAAATTAAACAGATTTCGAGGATAGTTTGTTCCTGTGTCAACCTCGTTAAAAAATGAAACAAAGTTTCGGAGCATGGTTCCTGGTCTTGTGTCAAGATCCTTAAAAAATGAAACAAGGAGTCTTGAGGATAGTTATTTTACTGTGTCAACCTCATTAAAAAATGAAACAAATCCCTTTTCCAAATTGAGTATTTGATTAAGATCTCTTCAAATTCTAGTCGAGTCTTTCCTTGATCTCAAAAGTGACACTTCATTCCATCCACATTTTAGCAGCCCGCTGTCTACTTCGGTGAATGAAATGAAGTTTGGTGGGCATGTGCCTCGGCTCTCATCATGCTGGGGGCATGCCATTTTTTTCATCCAAGCATATTTTTTCGTTTCAAGCTTGTGTAAACATTAAACTGAATCAAAGCATAGTTCTCTATGGTTCAAGCTTGTATAAAAATGAACCCATATCCATTTTAACCCTCATGATTTCCATCAACCTCTCCTATCAAATAAGCCTTGGTTTTTTCTCCATTCCATCACCACCATCTCTTTGGCCGATCATTCGCTTTCACTTGGTTGTTTTACCCTTTCTTGAGGAACCACAACGGTGAGTGGTTTTACTAGCCAACCTCTTGACCTCTTGGTTTTTGAGTAGTTCCACCATAATTGGAACCAGTTGCTACCCTTTATACAACTCATTCCTCGAATACGAGTCACCTTTAGCTCTTTTTTGACTCGTAAAAAAGAAAAAATAAAATAAAAGTAGGGAGTCATATTTGAGCTCTTTTCTGACTCTCAAAATATGAAAAGATTGCCAAGCTCTTGTCATTTTGAACTTGTTAAAGGCTGCTAAAAATGTCATTTACCCAGTATACATTTACACCTTTTTCGAGCTAGGATAAAACTATTTATGAAAAAGGTATACCTTATTCAAACATGACTAGGAGGTTCTCTTGAATATTGTTTTCTACCTTTCCGGGTTTGAGAGACAACTTTACGAAAAGGGACCTTTAGAGTTTTATTTTCCACTTCTTTTTCAAACTCTCTAAAAATGAAAAAGATGTCGAGTTTCACCTTTGTCAGACTCGTTAAAAGATCAAACAACATAAGACTAGTCATTTTGACAAGACCGAGCTACTCCTTCCTAGGGCTCGTAAAACTTACTAGGATGGATCCATTCAAGGATTGACTTATATTACAAGCATATGCTATCTCCATCAAGATTTTGTAATAATAACCAGGGTACTCACCAGAAATGGTGGGGGAAATTTGGAAGTATTTCAATAGTTGTATTCTTCACTTGTGGTAGCATGTCGCTTTTGAACATTAACACTCATCTGTTGTTTGTGTCGGGTTTTAAGACATCCTCACCTTGTCACTTGCCTCCCTGGGTTTTGGGTTATCCATTTTAAACCTTTCATATGATCTCTTCCACATCACCATGACCTTTGATCCTATGATGTCAAATGCTACCAAAATCCGGAGTCATGTCATCCACATGTTCAAGAGAATACTTCCTACATGTACATTGTCTGATCATATGTCACCATCTTGGATTACTCTCATTCATTGTGTTTCCCTTTTCATGTTGATGATGAAGTATTCATTATGACCTTCCTTTGACAAATCACTTCTTGTTGACTTCATCTCATTATCCAGGAAGTTGATCTAGAAACTCCCTTCCAGTACCTTAGAGCTTGCATGCCTCAATGGCAAGTTCTTCGCAATCGACGATAGGTTCTCATGATTGGCCTTCAATCGAATGATTTCACAAGTGTTTGAATTCAAATTCACATTTCGTGAATTGTACTGATAGTACCTTGAGAGCCATTTACATTATGGGTGGCTTCTCTCGCGTTTGTTAACGGTTCACATCATTGGCCGGTAATCAAGTGATTTTCTAGCATGTTCGACTTAAGCACGTCTATTCACATGTTAGAATTTTTACTTTGATCGGGCTGTGTTGGAGTGCAAGACCTTGGGCTTAGATCATAAAATTCCAAGTTGCGAGGAGTGATGAGTCATTCATGATTATATACATGATTCTTTAGACGAATGGTTATGACCATGCCATGGGTATCATTTTGATCTTGCTCAGTCGAATGGCTACGACCACCATGGGTCTTTTCATTTTGACCCTCTCTATGCGGATGATTTTTCCCATGTCATGGATCTATTTCATATGATCCCTTCAGAGGATCCATGCACATTATCCTTTTATTGATGGATAGTCGTGCCTATACGATGGATTAATGTATTTTTATATGCCTCTCGTGTTTATCAGGCATGACTATCAGGTTTCATATATGTACATGTATATTTGAGTTGTAGGTATTCCGCTACTGGTATTCCAAGTCCTCGCTCTGTCTTAAAGCATTTCAGCCATCACTCTCAGCTTTGAATTCACGCTTTAGGGGGCATCTGTTACACAGTGATTTGTCACTCTCTTTTCACTCCCTATTCTTGATCCTGGAGAACCCTAGTAGTGACTATTGTGTTATAATTTCACCATCAAACCTATGCTCTTTAATCCCTTGAAATTTGAAGAAAGTAGTCCCCACTCCCTTTAGAACATTTCTAGAGAATCCTTGTTAAAACACAGTTTTTAAGATCAATACTCTTTCCCAGTGTCTCACCCATGCCGATTTGTAGAGTTTTACACTATGACCCATGCCAATCGGCACTACTGTTAGCCCAATACCTGCACTAGTCTACTTCTAGAAAGTTTTTATAAAAGGAAACGGAGTTTCACATCTAGAACCTTCTAGTGGCAATGTGCTGGATGTTTGGTTGGTTGAATAAAGGCGGAGAGAGACTGTTTGGTCTCCTTTCCCCTATTAAAATGGAACAAACCAAAAGGGATAAGTCCTCTCCCATCATAAGGATTTGTTTCCTCTCTATCAAAGTTATATAAACTCCTCATTTTCCAACCTCAACTAGCTAATGAAGGGGCTGGAATAATATGCAAATATTGATAGCCATCTTGAGAACCTTAGCCTTCTAGTTTGTGTGTGAAGGGAGAATAAGCTTGTAGTGTTTGGTTTGGATTAAAGAGGAAGAAACCTTTAACTTCCATTGTTTTGAGGGTGAATCATGAGATGCTTATAGTGGTGCTAGAACCCGGACACGTCGAAGGGAACCTGCAACGTCAAGGCTCTGGTTGTATTTCTCTTTGAAGTTTATTTTAATACAACTAATGGTTTATTTCCTATATCGTGTGTAATATTACATTTGATAGCTTATAACTCCTTAACCTTTTAAGTAGATTGAATTCGATTTTATGATATCACGTTTTTTGTTGTTTATTTCATGTTTGTTTCAGGTATTTGAATGAAAGGAACCTGGAGAAAGGAATCAAGATCACCATCAAGAGGATTAGCGTTATAAGAGGTAGGCCCTCTTATTCGATTCTAATCTAAGGAAATTTACATTAGATTGTCTTGTTTGTGGCTAGACCCACTCTCTTGGGCTAGAGGGATCGTCTCTCTCTGCAGATAGGATACTCCTACTCCACAGGGCATCTTCTTGTATGGAAAATGCCCCATGGGATCCTAAACGCAGTTTTCGGCTAGTCGATAGGATTTACCAAGACTTGATTATATGCGAAGAAACCATCTAGGAAAGACAACATCTCAGATCCTGAAATGTGCTATAGGATCTCCTTTATGGATGGAACTGGGTAATGATATTTTTTAGAGTCTTGATTGAAGTTTCTAAAGTCTATAAAAATGTTGATGTCAGTGTTTTTATTCCTAACGTGGACTAGATTATCAACCCACTGTGTGTGTCATATGGGAAATATTATCTTAGCTGTTAGGAGTTTATTTAGCTCTTGTTTCATGACTAACTCAAGATTCAGGTGAATCCTCCTACTATTTTGTTGAAAAGGTTTAGTCTGGGATTTTATAGGAATAGTAGGTTGCATATTGTTTGGGTCAAAAGTCTTAAGATTTTCATTTGTCCAAGAAAATACATCCTTGTATTGCTTGAAAAAGCTAATAAAATTAGCTCCTTCTTGAGGTGAAAAGTTGACTCCTAGATTGACTCACTGGGGGTTTTCTTTAGTTCGCAAGTTTATGAATTCGGTTGACCTGACGAAACTATTAGTTTTTCAATTAACCTTTTTGAATCTATCATGAAAATCATAAATATGTTCTAACTTTACAACAAACCTGGGTACAAGTTTTACCATTTTAAGAAGCTCATCAAATGATCATTGTTTACTTTTCTGTGAGAAGTCTTGTAGGTTATGCTCATGTGTAACCTCATCAATGAATGAAACCTTGGAGGTGTATTCCATATGCATAAAATCAATTATTTTCTTGTCATCATTGAACACACTACATAGAAATAATGTTTGGTATGGACGATATAAAAATTAGCTCGACAAAAAATGCACTAGGATTGAAATTTTTGGTAGTTATTAATTTCAAACTAATATTTGCCATCAAATCAACTTTATGATTAGTAGCTCTAGGTACAAATTGAATACTAAAATTTAAAAATTTTGACATTAGATTCCATGCGTCATTTTGGTAGGCTTTCAAATGAGCTGAAAAGCAATGTATCGTATTTTTTACCCACATGATAATTATCTCAGAATCTCCATAAACCTTTAAACACATAACTCCTAGTTCGAGAGATTTTCGTAGTCCTTGAATCAATGCTTCATATTTTGTGACATTATTAATGCATTGAAACTCAAGTCTACAAGCTATAAAAATTTTGTTACCTTTAGAATCTAAAAGAACACAACCTGCACCAAATCCTTCCTTTGACTTAGAGCCATCAAAATATAAGGACCAGACCTGAAACTCATTAGAATTGGACATATCACTGATATTAATAATTTCATGAACACAAGTAAAAACTTTTTTAACTTTATCTAAATCTGATTGTTGTTCTAAATTAGAAATTTCAACACAATCAACAGTAAGATTTCCAAAGAAGGAATCAATAATTGTCAAATCAACTGGTTTTGTTGGTTCATTAATGTCATTGAGATTAGTGATTATGTGCTTCATATAAGGTTCTATGTAAATTATAATTTGATTAGATTCCCCTTTTTAGGGAAACCATAACTGAATCAAATAAATGTCCATGAATCCTTTTAAATGTTGTAGCCAAACCCTGCTAAGAAACAACCCATAGACTTCAGGGATATCTACTACTATGATATAAACTATTTGGTGGAATCTACTATCGATCTAATTCACTAACAACTTTAACAAAATATCGATCTAATTGCACAATTTTTATATCTGAAACCTCCATTTGAGCTTTATTTTTTTACAAATAGATAGAGGCATAACATTTGAAGATGCTCCAGTGTCTATCATGCAATTATGAATATTTTTGTTAAAAATATGCAAAGTTACCAGGAATGGTGGAGGATTCTTTTTCTTTAGGGAATAATCATCAAGAGAATGTTTCATAATTCTAACATTGTCTGGAATAGATTTATCATGAGCACATATATCCTTAGAAGCTGGAGCTTTTAAGTCAATGATTTATTGTTTTAATTTTTCTAGATAGTAGGAATTTTCCAAAGCTCATATAGGGATATATTGGCTTTAATTTTTTTAAGATCATGTTTTTTTTGTTTTTTAGTGGAGGCTGACCCTATTTTCTAGCTTAATATTTACTTCATGAGAAACCCAGACAAACCCAAAATCCTCATAAACATTAAGTGAGAAATTAGGAGGTTGAAGTTCATCCTTATCTTTAGAATTAATTTCTTCCTCCTTGTCTTCACTATTTTCAGGATTAGAATCATAGTCAGATGTTAATGCTTGCAAGATATTTTCCAACCCTTTAGTATTTAGGCCTTCATTTAGGGAAGGGGGTTTATTAATAGGTGGTCTCCTAAAAGACTGTTTAAAATTTCCCTTATCTAGTGACCTTTCAGATTTTCCCTTTTTAAGGTCAATTATCTCATTTGAAAAAAAATTACTAACCTTTTGTAGGCCTTCCATATCTAAAGCGGATTGGTCTTTTTTGCTAGTGGGAAGAAGAAAATTTAGCATGCTTATCTAAGGTAGGTTTAAGGATGAGTATATCCTTTTCTAGGTCTGGAGAGTAGTTTTCTATGCCCTTTTAATCCATATTGCAATATCATGGTGAAGAGCCTTAATGAAATAGACTATGATAAAATTCTATGGCGGTAGTGAATTTGCAGGAATTTTATTTTTTAAGGACAAAACCTTGACATTAAAATCTTTGACCATCTCCTTGTTTTGCATTTTCACGGTACATAACTCATAAACTAGTACTTTGGGTGGTTTTTCATCTACGAACTTTTCCAAAAATTATTTCTCAAATTGGGTCCAAGAATTTATACTTTGGGGGGGCTAGGTGAAGTACCATGTGGTAGCTTTTCCATCAAAGGTGTATGAGAAGAGTCGACAAACAAAATCTTCATGACATACGTTTTTCTACCTTATGGAAAGCGTACATGCCTTTATATGATTTTTAACAAAAACCTTAGAATCAAGATCATATTTGTGCATGAACTTATGAGGACTCCTTGATAAGGGATGTTGTATACCAGGTACAACCACAACATTGTACAACCCCTGGTTGATTGTCTATGCAAATAATATAAGACCAAGCTCATGGGACACATATTCCAAGATGAGAATTGGGAAAATCATAGCTATGGGTATTGTTAGGGTCCTATATTTTATAGGATGAGCTAACTATTTGATGTTGATTTTTGTATATGAAATGTTGTATATAATCTTTCATTCTGCAAACTATTTCCAAAATAAAAGAAAAGAGAAAATGAAGAAAAAAAATGAAAAAAAGGGGATGTATAAAATATATATATATATATATATATGAAAGAATAAAAATAAAAAATATGAAAAATAGAGAAAATAATGAAAAATACCCCAAAAGGAATAAAGTGAGAAAAATTTAAATGCCACTCAAAAAATGAAAAATGCATCAGTGATAGTTTAATAATTTTGAATAATGTGTTGCTAGTCAAAATGCCACATTGAAGTAGATTAGTTATTTTAATCACATTGTTTAAACATAATTAAGATAGATTAAATAAAATTAGTTTAGATTAGTGAATAAATCAGGCACAAAGTCTAATCGTGGTTGAGTTAGATTAGGTAGAATAAAATTAGTATTCCTACATGTTTAAATGTGCCTTTAGAGGTTAATTAAGCTTTAATATTAATTAAGTGATAAGTTAATCACAATTTTGATTTTTAAATAAAGTTTGATATGACACATTTTGTCACCACATGATAAAGTGAATGCACATTTAAAAGACCACGATCTACCTTGCCTAGATCAATGGCGGGGGATCGTATTTGGGCCCCCCAAGCCCCTTTGATGTTTAATTAGAAGGAGGGGTCTGAAAAGGCAGAATTGTTTTGAAACATAGTGGCCTCTGGGAATTTCACACCCCCCGCCCAAAACCACTAACCATTCCTCCCCCCATCCAAAAACTACTATCCCTCTTCGCACTCGCATGGATCGTTGACCCCCTTTGCTCCCTGCGACTCACATCCTACTAGCTGAACCTCCCATCCCAACCTTCCTCCTACTTCAGTCCATATTCCTCCACTGCCTATCTGCCACCTCACACGTGCAGACCCCACTTCTCTTCTGCCAAAGCGACCTCCCACCATTACTTTTCCCCCAATATGTTTTTTTCCATTTGGCACCCTGCAACCACATCAACAAATCGTTGAGAAATTAATGCTATCCACTACTGCCACAATGGACCCGCTCTGTTGTAACAATAAATTAGCGATGGTAAACCTACCCTTTCTATATAATCCGCCATAAACCTGTTACATCACCTCCTTTCTCCATTTTATGATAACAGGTAATCGGGAGTTGCAACGCACATTTAACCAAATAGACTTTGTCCCAGTCCTGGGCCAGTGAACTCAACATTTCTATGACCAGTCAGCATAATCAACCACCTGCAAATGAGTACCTAACCTTCAATTTGTATCTTGACATCAGATTCACCTATTTTTCACGGGAAATTCTAAATTCCCTACTCTTTCCTCTTTTATCATGGAACCTAAAGGAAAATCCAAGGCCTCTGATGATAATCCTATGCTGACCCCAACCATAGAATTAGATCACCAACCCTTAATAGACCAAGATTATAAAACTATTGAAACTAGTAGTGATTTCAATCTGTTCGAGCTTCACAATTGGTTAAAACACAATTTCTTGGACTAGAGCGATGAAGTGAACCTTTGGGATTCTCTCTTACCACAATTCATCTTCCCTTAGACACCCCACTCCCCCTAATTCATCTCCTTATGTCAATTCAGGTATATCCCAAGTCAAATGGCAATTGTGGCCCAAAACAATGATATCCTCTTCACCATCACTGCAGAATATATCTCCCAAATGCTTCAATTGCCAAATTCTGACTCTGTGTAACCACTTTTAGTAGATTCCCTCATGGAATTCTACAAAAACTATCTTTCCCATAGAGATCCAAGATATTTGAGATCTTTCTCCCTGAGGATGCTCAATTACCCAAGAAGAATACCCCATACTTATCCTCTATGTTCCTTGAGATGACTAAGCAAGTAATTGCAATTATTTCATGCATACTTGGCTATCAATCTGATTGATGGGTTAATTAGGCCATTGTTGGTTTCTTATTGAAAAACCCCCTGTTTTCAATTACAACGAGTTCATTGCATAATCAATTCAGGACCATTTCCTCAATTTTTCTACTAAAGGGACTTTTAAGTATGCTTCAATGTTGGTTGATTTGTTTCTTTATGATCAGGAAAACAACCTTTCATTCCCTTTGTAGAAACTAGATGAGCAGGGTAATCCACAGCCAGTAATCCTTTGGACATCATTGGTGAGGAAAAAATGAACTGTGTACTCCTTCTCTTATTATGTTGATCAATTTTTAAACACAGTGTCATGTTTATTAAACCATAATATAGAGCCTAGGATAGGACCAGAGATTCAAAGAATTATGCATCTCAATGAGCAGACTAAGAAAGGAGATTGGTACTTATACCAAAATTATACCAAGATCATAATTTATGGATGTGAGTTTCCACCATACAAGCTGTTGAAATTTGTTCCCATGAGGATCTTCTCGCTGGATGACCTTCATTTTGTTGCAGAAAAAAAGAAATCTCAGTTCAAAATCAAGGCACAAGTTGGGCCATTTATTTGTAACACTAGAGCAGCAGGTAAAAAGGCAGATTTTCTCCTCAAGCATATGAGCTTCAAGTTGAGTTTCACTCGGTCATATGAACCTTTTGGCATCATTTATAAGCTGAGAGTGGAGGAGAAAACCACTCCTTACACTCACACTACTAGACTAGAGATAGAAAAGTTCTTGAATCAAAATCAGTGGGAGGAAAATACACTACAGGAAGCAGAAGAACAAGTGATATCCATGACTTCCTCATATAATCTAGTACCTCAAGGAAAAAGAGACAAGAGAGCAAGGGAGGAGGATTCCCCTTCAGTGATAGAGATTGGATTCAAAGAATTTCTGATATACAAAAAGAAGCATAATACTAGTTCTCAACCCATTTTTCAGTAGGAGGATGAGGGGCAAGCCACCATAATCCTAATAGGTGATCCCGATTCTACAAGAGGAGAAGATATATTCACATGATCTCCAGCTTCCTCAACTTCCCAAGATTCCTCAGATATAGATCAAAAATTAGAATTGGTTCAGGAGAAGGATAAACCAAATAACTTTGAAAAATATAGAGAAATTAAGAAGAAGAATGAGCATCTCAAGGTCGCCACATATACCCAATTCTAAAAGAAAATGACCTCTTCACAGCACATGCTTCTTTTAGCCTTTGATAGAGAAAAGGGGAAATGCAAATTTCATTCCTTCAAGCACATATTCCATTTCTGAAGACTCCAGTTGATTACAAGTAATCTGTTTTATCATTTGATGTTGAGCATATTCACCCCATTAACAAAATAGACTTGCATAAACAGACTAGGGAAATGTTGTACTCCACTTTGACCAATACTACCATGACAACTTCCAAGCTACAGGCCTCACTCAGTAGCACAGTCACAACTGAACCTTGAAAAAAATTCATCTTTTGCTAAGGACACCAGGATGAAATCATTGGAGGACCTCGTAATTAAACTCGGATATGACCCCAAATATGTAAAAGCAGCAGAGGAAATTGTGAGGAGGCAAAATGAAGACATAGAAGCATTGAGGAAACAACTCAAACTTCCCTCCACTGAGGATCCCCAAGCTAAGTGTTATGAAACCATCTCAAGAAAAGATAGAAAAGATAGATCAACGCCTTAGAATTCAGCCTCTTCGAGGGAGCAACCTCCTTTACATTACACAAATGAACAATTCTTTGATGATTCAAATGACAAAACCTCCTTTCTATATATAGGGGTCTAAGGAGTCACAATATAACCCAACCGACCTAACAATAATAATATAAAGCCACAAAAATAACAATAGAGTGATTCTATGGGGCACAGTAATAACAATATGGGGATAATATGGGCACAAAAATATTAATAAGGGATGCAACTACAATAGTAATGGGGTAATTACTAGTATTATAGGGACCCAACATGCCCCTCTCCTTCAAAAAAAGTGTTGTCCTCAACACTTGAGTAGTTCTGGATGCTTCTGTATAAAATTCTCATCCTCCCATGTGGAATCTTTGGCAGATAAGTTCTTCCACTTGATAAGATACTCTGAAATTGATTGATTTCATAGTTGTCGAGTTCTTGTTTCTATGACTGCTTCCGGTTCCAATATAATTTTTCCTTCCTCGTGAAGTTCTGGAAATATTGTTTGAACTGGGAGCTTGTTGCCTATAACCTTCTTTAAACATGAAACATGGAAAACTAGGTGCAATTGAGAAGCTACAAGAAGCTCCAATTTGTATACCATAGTACCAATCTTTTGCAACACCTTGTACGGACCATAGTACTTTGGTGATAATTTATTATCCTTCTTAGCTTGCTTGAGGGGTATTTTCTTATATGGTTGTAGCCGTAGGAATACCCAATCAGCTACATCAAAACTTCTTTCGTTGCGATGTTGATCTGCCTGTTGTTTCATTCTATTCTATGCCAACACAAGGTTATCCTTTAAGAGTTGGAGGACTTGTTGTTGATGTTCAATGTGATGTTCCACTGCTTGAACCTTAGGATTTTCTCTTAAATATGATGTGATGGATGGTGGCTGATATCCATAAAGTGCCATAAATGGTGTCATTTTTGTTGTTGTATGGAAGGAAGTGTTATACCACCATTCAGCCAAAGGCAACCATTTGACCCAGTGTGTCTGTTTATCAGATACAAAGCAACAAAGATATCCTTCCAAACATTTGTTTACTATCTCAGTTTTCCCATCATATTGAGGATGATAAGATGAGCTATGAGATAACTGAGTACCAAGACAAGAACATAATTCTGTCCAAAAATGTCCAGTGAAAATGGGATCTCTGTCACTTACAATAATCTTTGGTTTTCCATGTAGCTTTTGAATTGTTTCCATAAATGCAGTAGAAACCGTACTGGCTTTAAATGGATGTGATAATGCACAAAAGTGTGCATACTTGGTAAGTCTGTCAACTACCACCATGATGAAACTCTTTCCCTCAGACTTGGGTAAACCTACGATAAAATCCAATGAAACCTCCTCCCAACGTTGGCTTGGAATGGATAGAGGTTGTAATAGATCCGGTGTCTTAATTGTTTCAACTTTATTTTGTTAGCAAACCAAACATTCCTCCACAAACTTTTGAATATTGGATTTAAGGCCACCCCAAAAAAATTCCTTCTTAATCCTGTGGTAAGTTTTTAAAAATCCTGAGTGCCCTCCTAAGGGAGAAGTGTGCAATTCCATAAGAATCTTTTGTTTTAGTTGGGAATTCTTAGAGAGGTATAAGCGAAATTTGTACCATAAAGAATCATTTTGCCAGCTAAATGTATCAGACGTACTGGAATCTTGTTGTAACTTTCGAATAAGTGCCCATACTTCTTCGTCATTCTTCCATTCCTCCCTTGCTTCATTTATCCAATATGGTTGGATAATAGAAATGGCACACAACAATGCTTCCACATCCTCATCCTTTCTTGAGAGTGCATCTGCCACCACATTTTGCTTCCCTTTTTTGTAGATGATTTCAAAGTCATAACCCAACATCTTTGTGACCCACTTTTGTTTCTCTTCATAGGATAATCTTTGTTCTAAAAAGTATTTAAGGCTATCATGATCCGTTTTTACCTTGAAGTGTCTTCCCATTAGGTAGGGTCGCCATTTCTTAAGTGCATGGAGTATTGCCAACATTTCCTTCTCATAAATATCTTTGTGTAAAAACTTTCCCTTGATTGGACGACTTTCAAAAGCAATGGGTCTTTCATCTTGCATTAAAACAGCACCAATTCCATTTCCTGAAGCATCGCATTCCACAATAAAGGTTTTTGTGAAGTCCGGTGTAGCTAAGACCAATGCTTGGCACATTGCCTCTTTAAGATGTTCGAAGGCCTTTGTTGCTTCTGGAGTCCATGAAAATTCATCTTTCTTCAATAATGTTGTTAGAGGTGCTGCTATTCTCCCATAATTCTGAACAAACTTGCGATAATACCCTGTCAACCCGAGAAATCCTCGCAGATGCTTTATGGATGTGGGAATTTTCCATTCCTTAATGGCTTTAATTTTGCTAGGGTCTACCTTAACTCCTTCATGAGATACAATATGACCCAAATATTCCACCTCTTGCACTCCAAAGAAACATTTGGATCTTTTTGCATATAATTGTTTCTCCTCCAATAGTTGTAGCACCCTGTCAACATGTTCAACATGATCCTTCCAAGACTTGTTGTAGATTAGTATATCATCAAAAAATACTAACACAAATTTTCTAAGCATTGAAAATGGAATTCATCAAACCTTGAAATGTTGAAGGTGCATTGGTAAGGCCAAAAGGCATGACCAAAAATTCATAATGACCCTCATGAGTTCTAAATGCTGTTTTCGGAATGTCTTCAATCTTCATTTTGATTTGATGATATCCTGAACGAAGATCCAACTTGGTGAAGTAAATTGACCCATGCAATTCATCCAGTAATTCATCAATGACGGGAATGGGAAACTTATCTTTAATAGTGAGCTTGTTTAGCTCCCTATAATCTGGACACATGCGCCATGATCCATCCTTCTTATGCACTAATACTACTAGAGCATAGAAAGAACTTTGACTCGGTTGAATTATACTAGCCTCTAGCATTTCTGCAACCATATGTTCAATTTCACTCTTTTGGGCATAGGGATATATGTACGGCCTGATGTTTGGAGGAACACTTCCTGGAATCAAATGAATAGCATGATCATGATCACGAATAGGTGGGAGACCTTTGGGAGTCTCAAATACCTTGGAATGATTGTCCAAGACTTTTTGGAGATCTGGAGAAATAGATGATATGGAAGTGAAGATGGAAATATTGCTCAAGGAAAAAGAGCAGTCATCACAGCTAACCATAGTTCCATTAACAACAGTGCCTATTTTAGAAGCATCCACAACAGTAGAATCTACATAAACAATTATAGAAGCACAAACAATATATTCCTCAAATGAGTTGGTGAAAGCCATGGAAGACCTATCCATTATAGGGCAAGAAATTGAAAAATTAAAAGCCCAAGTTAAAAATTTGCAGGATCAAAAGTCAAATATAGACAATTAGTACATAGCAGAGCTGCAGAAATCTCACAAGCTAGCCCAAAGGATTGAGAAGCTAGAGAATGAGACTGTGATAGCTCAAAAACTATCACATGCTAAAGAATGCATTTTGGTTGAGTTAAATGAGGCCATCACAAAAATATGGCCTTAAATTGAGATAATATTTGAACAAGATGACTTGGTGCAGAGATCAAAGGAGTTTATGGAAGGAGTCAGAAACATCTTAGGATAGAGGTCAAGGGAAGCTAGCACCTTAATTAAAATTTTGAATTCAAAAACCAAGGATGAGTTAGCAGATTTTGAGATTGTAGATAAAACATAGACTATCTTGGAAGTCAGGAGAGTCCTTACTAAAAGGAACTTGCTAGTACAGTTGGAAAACAAATTCCAGCACTTGGAGACCAGTATCTAGAAGTTTCATAGGAAGTTCAATGCATTGCACTTGAAAGGACTACCAGGGCTAAAGGGAATTGGAGATAAGTTAGTAACCCTACCAGATTGTCAACAAAATTTATACACAATATCTCGGGATAAATCAAAGTTTTCAACTATTAAAGGCTCAATTATAGGAAAAGTTTTCATGGAAGATCTAGAGTTCGATCTGCATATCAAAGCTGAAATCAAGCACTTATTTATGGTCAAACCGACTTTCCATAAATACACCAAGGTAGATGAAACTTACAGAAAAATGGTTTAAATGCCAATTTCAGATGAAGACATGTGGGACCAACTACGTAAAATTTTGGAGTACAAACTGTTTTACCTTTATCAATTGAGCAACATTTTTTCAGGCCCAGTCATCAAAAACAAGCCTCGAAGATAGTGCCAAATCATCACATTTTTTCAGTTATCTTTATTTTTGTTTTATTTTTATAAGAAGTTTAAGAATTTTGTAAAAAGATTGAGGTTTTCACTAAAGATATTTTTTGATAAATTTTGTATAAGTACTTCCCAAATCGAAGTACAAATGTTAGGACTTGTAGCAAGAAAGGACTACCATCTAATGCAAAGTTGTTCACTAAACTAAAGTGATCATTTCTCATTAATACAAACAGTATTCCAGGATTCATGTATCAGGCTTAATTGGTGATGTTTTTCTACTTGTAATTTTGTAATATCTCTGTTCTTTTTTATATGTGTTTCTTTCCTCTATTTTTTAAAAGAATTATTGTTTGAACTTGTTTAATTACACTCTGCCTTGGATTTAAACAATATATATGGTTTCCAAGTGAGATTAAATACAAAATTATTAATTTCTCTATGTTTAATTGATTATGAAACCTTTTCCTCCCTATCACTCCATCAAGCTCTGAAGATCCAACGACCTGGCTACCTTGCCATGTTATTTCTGATATGATATTTATGCACTTGATCAATCTAAGACTATAAATCGACTTCCCAATAGCCTTACCTTGTGTTAGCCTCCTGTTGCAACAGGTGTTCATCTTTCATGATTGACAGTTGAAAGTGCCAAATATGTCATACTTTGCATGCTGCAATGCTCCATATTTCCAAAAGAGGCCAAAGAAGAGGCCATGAAAGTGTGCCAGTCAAAATGCCACTGCTGTATTCCAATTTTGATGAGTCATTCCTTGTTGAAGAATTTTTTGTTAAGGGAAGGCCAAACAACTTAATCTTGGCTTCCCTAGGTTTCAATTTCTTGTTCTAGAATGTAGAGAATGAAAATCTGTCCAAACAGTTTAATCTTGGCAGATTTGTAGATAGGTAGAGAAACAAAGGAGCCCAACTGCTTAATCTGGGCCTTTGGAAGAAATAAGTGTAGATTTAGATAGAAGGACAGCAAAAAGAAAAAAGGATAATCAAGGTCTGCAAGTCCAAGTGCACCCATGCAAAAAGAAGAAAAAATGTTACGTAAGTAGGTTGGGTAAGTAGTTTTGTGGTTGTAGAATCAAGCTAGGTGATCCATTTCATGCTTTTTAATGCTATAACTATTCAGATCACAGGTATAAGGCAATTCCCCTTTGGAAGAGCTCAAGCGAGGCATGTCTAATTCCCCTTTCTTCTAAATCCCCAAATCACTCACTAACATCCCCTTGAGGACCTTGGGATCTGCCCAACCAGTCCTGTTATTACTTCATTTTTGTAAAATACCAAGTCAAGCTTTGACTTTCTTCAGTGAAAAGAAGCCACATTTCTTGTGTAAAATCATGTCTCCACAGTCCATTCACTTCCTATGTCTAAGTTTCAGCTCACAAACTTAGCCTCTCCCCTACACTTCACCTCACAAATTCATATTAACTCCTAACTCTACTATCTAGCTCCCTAGATCATCTCCTTATCCCCTATTACACAAAAAACTATATAAAAACCCCAAAATATTACATATCCCACCCTATAGCACTATAGCTATGTACATACAGTCCTGGGATATAATAGTCTACCTGGGACTATTATGAACCCATCTGTGTCATAACTCTGGGATTGGTCTAAACCTCTGGTTAGGCCAATAACCTATATCCACCCCTTTACCCATACAACATCATATTCCTACCCCTCCATAGTCATTTTCCCAAAATTAATGTTTAAATGTTTTATTAAACATTAAATTGTCATTTTCCCCTGCTTAAAACTAACCCATAAAACCCACATTTCCAAAGTTATGGACCCCCCCCTGTCGCGCATTTTTGATTAAATAAAATGTGCGGGTCCCGTCCCTAACCTCCCGCTACCTCACCTACCCCGCCAGTCGTGCGATGGCCAGTGCCTGAGATCAACGGTCGGAAAGTGTTTTCATATATCGATCCTCCGGAGGTTAACGTCCGGGGGATGGGCGGTTTCCCCGTTGTACCCCCACCACGTGTCAGCCTCCCGGTGTGTTCGGAGGCCCCTCCCCCAATACCGCCTGTGCCGAAAGGTGGTGTGGGGAAAACCGGATACCGCCTTCCGCCCTCCTACGCCTCTGCCACGTCATCATGAAGTCATCATCCTGCGTCGGCCTCCTGCCACCGTGTCCTATGCCACGTCACACTACTGACGTCACCCTGCCACGTCACCACCGTACTGGGACCCACCGCTGATGTCATCATCAAAAAGGGCGCGAAATCTGCAGCAACGGATGCCCAGAATGAAAACCCGAGGCAGTTTTTGATGCGCGATTCGCTAAGGGAAATAGGCCAAAATGGAAGCCCTCTCAGAGTGCGACTACCAGCAGGGCCCGAAATTCTCAAATTGACAGGAATTTCTTCACATAGGTCGGAAAAGGGGCAAAGACAGTTCTTAAGGAAAACAGAGGGCCGAGCAACAACCATAAAATGTCGATGGGACACTTTAAGGCAGTCAAAAGACAACAAGGAGCCCAGGTTCAGTGAGTGTATCAAAGGAAGCGGCAAAGACTATTAGTTAGTATTTTTGGTGGAAATCTGTATTTCCAAAGCAGGCAAACATTAAGAGACCCCCATCAAAGTCAATAAAGCAGTATTGGGCCATCAAAGCTCACCTGATCAAAGTTAATGTGTACGGCCACCTAAGGGCAGCGCTGCAGAAATGAAAGCACAGTTATGGCCAAATGTCGGCGCAAGGCTCTAAGGACATCATAATTACTCATTTTTTGAGGCAGCTATCCTCGGCGCAGCATTAGATAGATATTTTGAGCATTTATTTCAAGCATATGTTAGGTTAAAGACACTTATTGCATCAGATCTGTCTCAGATCTGATTCTTGCAGATATTTTGCTTATAAAACCACCCTAATTTACTATTTAGAGGGTTGTTTGGTTGATTTTCTCCACTAGAGACTCGCTCTGTATACTTGATGTTTTCATTAATCAAAGACTGCTGAAAAGCTTGGAGGATGGATTGTCTGCTGTGTTACTAATGTTTTAAAGAATGAATATGGAATTCTTGTGCTACAACACGACTCAATAAGTGATTTCTACCTCTATTTTCCATTGATATGTGCTCATATCATACATATGTCGCCATCTAAATAGCACATAAAAAGATTAGCTTAGAACTTGCTTGATTTCACTCTATGCTCAATTTCTGTTGTTTCTTTATGTTTTCCTCTGAATTGGTAATGAATATGAATTCCCTTTGGCTCATATTTCTCCTAATTCACCCATGTTTGATAGTTATCTAGGGATTCTTTACTGCCCCTAGATAGAGCTCACTCACCTTCCCTCTGTTAAGCTGAATAAGAGATTCTTAATTGCCTCTCATTCTTTAGCCTTCAATCCATCTCCATTTAGCTTGAAAGTTGTTTCATATGTATCTATCTTGCTCCATATTCCTCTTGTGACCAAGAAAATGCACCAGCAGTCCTACTCCATGACTCCATGCCCAATGGTTTGAACTTATCATACTATGCATTACCTCTCTACTTGAAAGCTTCACCCTTCCCACCAAAACTCAAACAAAACCCCTTGAACTCAATAACTAGCCTAAAATAATCATCAACAAAGCTAAATCATAAAGAGAGAGCCCTCTCTAATTGCGGGTAGGCTAGGACCTGCAATCCAAAGATTGGTTAGTGGTTACCTCGGCCGTATTCCCTTGGGAGTCAAAGGGAACAACCTGAGTGATAACATAATGGCGAATCCGCTGGGGAAACCAATGAATTTTCTAATTGTTGTATATTCCTTAAAACTACAGATGAAGCCTGAATGTCAGCCAGGGAGCCTTTGAAACTGTTCTTGCTTTGCATTTACAGGAGTAAATAAAAGCTACTTCAGTCAATCTTTATGCTAGTTTTAAGCTATAGATAGCTATTCCAAAATTTGATCAGTCCCTTGCTAATTCTGAAAACATTCACAGAAAATACCAAAACAAGTTCAGAATCTGGCTCCCAAAAGGAACTCACGTTATACAAGGTCAAATCCAAACCCAAATCCCCCAGCTATTTTTGAAAATCCCAATTTAATCCCAAGGAACCTCAGGAAGCTAGAGCAAAGAGAAAATTTTGCTTATTCTAGTCCTGAAACAGTCCAGCCAAGTTGTGTTCCAACCCCTATCAAAGTTTTATTTCGTTCAACCCCTACTTCCCCTTGTTCATCATCCACCTCTCAAAGCACTCCTTCCACACCTCCATTCACTGCACATACTCCCATTACCACTATTATTACCGCTGTTCCAGTCATTCCATTAATCCCTGTTGTTCCACTTATCCCTGTGAATATGGCGAATAGATATGCTCTGTTACAGTTGCCTGCTAATCCAGGGGCTATGCCTCAGGATTACCAAACTAAAATCACATATTTCGATGGTACTGGTTCTTGCACAGCCCTTCAGCATACCAAGAAAATGCAAGACTATTTTGAGAACTACGAGATTGATGATGATAGCGTGAGAATGAAGATTTTTGTCCAAAGTTTGACAGGTGATGTCAGGACTTGGTTTAGAGCACTCACAGCTAATTCCATAGCAGACCCAGAAGCCTTATACCAGTCATTTATCAACAGATGAGAGAAAAATAAAGACCCCTTGCACATATTATCTGAATATGACACCATCAAAAGAGGCCCTCAAGGGTCTGTCTTGGATTATTGTGCAAGATTCAATAATGTTTATAATGCAATACCACAGAACTTAAGACCTCCACCTGATCTTGCTTTGTATAAATTCCCTGATGGTTTTGATACTGACATGGCTTATCAGTTAAGGGAAAGAGCCCCTCAAACCCTTGCAGACATGCAAAATGTTGTTGTTAGCATAGAGGCAAATCTAATTGCCAAAAGAAAAAGAGCTAGAACTGAGAGAAGAACCACCTTTAAGGAAGAACCCTCAGCCTTAGACCAAAAGCTGGATGCTATTATCAGTGGCATGCATAGGGTAGGAGACATAGTAGAGAGTGTTGAGAGGAAATCATCTTGGGAAGGACAACAACCTAATACCATAAGGAACCCAAATTTCCAGAAAACACAGAACACAAATGCTGGTAGGTCTAGCCCAGACCATGATGTAAGGGCTCCTTTTCATGAAAATTATGCTGAAGCATCTGCATCTAGTGAGTCCACAGAGGACACTCACATGAACTTGGTGGATTTGAAGGCTGAGCAACAAATTTTCCTAACCCAAGCAGACCAAGATGAGCATGACTTTAATTAATTTCAAACTAAGTCTGGTGAGGCTTTTGATTTTAAGCAAGGTTATGATCCAACTGTTTATGAGGTCCACAAACAGTATAAGCTGAGGACAAGAACCATAGATGTGCCCGAAAAGGTTAAACCAAGTGATACCAAACAGCCTAAGAAGATCAAATAAAAGGCTACCCTCATAGAAACTGCTGATAAAACAGTTCCAAATCCAAAGGATGTCACCATAGAGGATGTCACAGACATGTAGCCCTCTAATGATCACCCTCTGCCACCTTCTTCCTCAAAAGAAGATTTGAACAACTATCCTAAAAAACTTTCCAAATCAGAAATAGTTCAAGAAATCAACGAAGAACAAGAAAAAACCGCTGAAAGTGCAATTGAAAAGGGAAAATCTGCCAGTCACAATACTAAATCACAGTCAGAAAAACCTTTTGATTTAGAGGCAGAAATAGGTAAACTGAAGATATCCATCCCTTTATCTGAACTTGCCAAACATGATATCTATAGGCAGCAAATCAAAAGATCGCTGCAAATTCCATAAAATAGGGATGATGTGATGTATTAGATGATCAACCTGAGCTCCTTTTTGGTCCTGAAGTCAATGGTAAATCAGGACATGGAGCTGTGTTACCATTCTATGTCAGTTTTCACATTCATGATAAAGTATTGCATAATGCTATGTTTGACTCAGGTGCCTCACACAACCTTATGCCCAAAGTTGTAATGGAAAACCTAAACCTTGATGTTACAAGACCCTACAAAGACTTATTTTCCTTTGACTCAGGTCAGGTCAAGTGTTTAGGCTTAATCAAAGACTTATTTGTCTCCTTAGTCCAATATCCCAACAAGACAATCCTCATGGATGTGGTGGTTGATGACATTCCACCAAAGTATGGCATGCTATTGTCAAGATCTTGGGGAGAAAAACTCCAAGGATCTCTCCAATTAGACCTCTCTTATGCCACTATATCTGTCTTTGGGCAACCAAAGAGACTGTATAGAGAAACACTGATGAAATATGTGGTAACTAGTGAGGACAAGCCCCAAAATTTTCCGATTTATTCAATCCATTCTGATATGGATTCTTTTATTTTATTTAATGAGGAAACAAGCCCTCCCACTAATGATAAGTTGTTGGCTTTAGAACTGGACACGCACATCAATGAAGAATCGGTTGCCCATACTGATGAAATTGTCAAAACAATCAAGGCAACCGGCATACAACAAGAACCTCCCCAAATAGAAAATTCAAATCTGCCCACTGCAAAAATGACTGAAACTCTTGATACTAACCACAAGCAAGAAATCACATGGTATTTAGAGTTTGATGGCTCTGTCAACAAGTTAGGAGTAGGGGCAGGTGTATGGATTCACAATACACACAACAATCATGCAGAAGGCCATGCCTACAGACTAAACTTCAAATGTACCAACAACATGGCAGAGTATGAGGCTCTCCTTTTAGGCCTTAAACTGCTCAAAGCTCTAGGAGCTGCAAAAGTATCCATTCTAGGTGACTCAGATTTAGTCATACAGCAAATGAAAGGCAACTTTGTTACTAATGACAATAGAATGAGGGCCTATAAGACTGCTGCCACTAATATACTCAATGCATTCACTGAATCCAAGCTTGCCAAGATCTCAAGAGATCATAACATTCATGCACATAACCTAGCCACTTTTGCTAGTACATGCAAGCTTCCCTTTGAGCCAAATCACCATTTCACTGCTGAGATAAAACATAGGCCTACTATCCCAAATAATGTTAAAGATTGGCAAGTGTTTGAAAATGATGGCCAGATTAACAATTTCCTCACTCTTGAGCATGAGTTTTCAAATATTAACATTGACATGGATTCTATGACGGATGAACAACAACAAACAAATGAAAATCAGTAGGTTGTAACAGCTATAACAACCAAACAAATGTTAAACCCAACTTTTTTTGACAATACAAACATAGAAGAGCTGAAACAGATGCATTTAGAGCAAATAGCTGAAATAGAGGCCGAGATTGTTGATCTAAAAGATAACTTTCTCCCTGCTGGCCTCACTCCGTTAGAAGATATGTTTGATGCAAATGATGTTCCCAAAAAGCCAAAAATGCCAAAAATGGTCAAACTATCTCAATCTTTGCCACACGATCAAAAGCCCAAATATGTTGATTTGTTTAAAGAATTCCAAGATGTATTTGCTTGGAGTTATGAGGACTTGAAGTCTTATGACACCTCAGTGATCCAACACACCATTCCCTTAAAACCAAATCAAAAGCCCTTCAAACAGAAACTAAGGAGAATCAGTCCTGTGCTTCTCCCTTTGATTGAAAAGGAAGTGAAAAGAATGTTTGAAGCAGGTATCATAGCACCCATCACATTTTCTGAATGGGTATCCAATCTTGTTCCTACAAGAAAGAAGACAGGTGAGATTAGGCTATGTGTAGATCTAAGAAATTTAAACCAAGTCTCCCTAAAAGACCACTACCCATTGCCAAAAATGGACCACATCCTACAAAGAGTAGTGGGGTCATCTAAAATCTCTTTGCTAGATGTCTTTTCAGGTTTTAATCAAATACTGGTTCACCCGGATGACCAAGACAAGACAGCCTTTACCACACCGTGGGGAACATTTAAATATGTGAAGATGCCTTTCGGACTTAAAAACGCTGGTGCTACCTTTCAAAGGTCCATGGACATTGCATTTGCCAAGGAAATCCATGATTTCTTGGTTGTCTATCTTGATTACCTTACCCCTTTCTCCAAATCTGATCAAGAGCACCTCAAACACCTAAGGCAAATATTCATGACATGTAGGAAATATGGCATTTCCTTGAACCCCAAGAAGTCTCTCTTTGGCCTCGAAGAAGGTAAATTACTAGGCCATATCATCTCAAAAGATGGAATTAGAATTGATCCTGAAAGAATTCAAGGCATCCTTCAAATCCCATTTCCAAGAAACCTAAAAGAGTTGCAAGCATTCCTTGGAAAGATCAATTTACTAAGGAGATTTATCCCAAATCTAGCCAAGTTGATAAGACTGTTAAGCAACATGTTAAAAAAGGATGACAATATAAAATGGTCTCTTGAAACCAAGCAAGCCTTTGAGAGTATCAAATCTGCCTTAACCCAAGCTCCAGTCCTCACAAGTCCTCAATTTGATAGGGACTTCATCATATTATCATTTGCATCTGAGCACACCATAGCTACTCTCCTTTTGCAAAAGGATGATCAAGGAGCTGAAAAGCCTATTGCATTTTTTGGCCAAGCCTTAAGAGATGCCCCTTTGAAGTACCAAATCGTGGAGAAGCATGCCTATGCCCTTGTTAAAGCAATCAAAGATTTCCCCGTCATACCCCCACCATGTGTCAGCCTCCTAGTGTGCTCGGAGGCCCATCCCCCAATACCGCCTATGCCGAAAGGTGGTGCGGGGAAAATTGGATACCACCTTCCACCCTCCTACGCCTGTGCCACGTCATCATGATGTCATCATCCTGCGTCGGCCTCCTGCCACCGTGTCCTGTGCCACGTCACCCTGTCTTACTGCTGACGTCACCCTGCCACGTCACCGCCATACTAGGACCCACCACTGACGTCATCATCCTGCGTCGGCCTCCTGCCACCGTGTCCTGTGCCACGTCACCCTGTCGTACTGCTGACGTCACCCTGCCACATCACCGCCGTACTGGGACCCACCGCTGACATCATCATCAAAAAGGGCGCGAAATCTGCAGCAACGGATGCCCGGAATGAAAAACCGAGGCCGTTTTTGATGCGCGATTAGCGCTTAGCGCTAATTGCGCATCGCTAAGGGAAATAGGCCAAAATGGAAGCCCTCTCATGGCGTGGCTACCAGGAGGGCCCGAAATTCGCAAATTGATAGGAATTTATTCACATAGGTTCGGAAAAGGGGCAAAGACAGTTCTTAAGGCAAACAGAGGGCCGAGCAATAGCCATAAAATGTCGATGGGACACTTTAAGGCAGTCAGAAGACAACAAGAAACCCAGGTTCAGTGAAAGTGTACCAGAGGAAGTGGCGAAGACTATCAGTTAGTATTTTTGGTGGAAATCCGTATTTCCAAAGCAGTTAAACATTAAGAGACCGCCATCAAAGTCAATAAAGAAGTATTGGGACATCAAAGCTCACCTGATCAAAGTTAATGCGTAAGGCCACCTAAGGGCAGTGCTGCAGAAATCAAAGCACAGTTATGGCCAAATGCCGGCGCAAGGCTCTAAGGACATCATAATTACTCATTTTTTGAGGCAGCTTCCCCCGGCGCAGCATTAGATAGATATTTTGAGCATTTATTTCAAGCATATGTTAGGTTAAAGACACTTATTGCATCAGATCTATCTCAGATCTGATTCTTGTAGATATTTTGCTTATAAAACCACCCTAATTTACTGTTTAGAGGGTTGGTTGGTTGATTTGCTCCACTAGAGACTCGCTCTGTATACTTGATGTTTTCATTAATCAAAGACTGCTGAAAAGCTTGGAGGATGGACTGTCTGCTGTGTTATTAATGTTTTAAAGAATGAATATGGAATTCTTGTGCTGCAACATGACTCAATAAGTGATTTCTACCTCTGTTTTCCATTGATATATGCTCATATCATACATATGTCGCCATCTAAATAGCAGATAAAAAGATTAGCTTAGAACTTGCTTGATTGCACTCTATGCTCAATTTCTGTTGTTTCTTTATGTTTTCCTCTGAATTGGTAATGAATATGAATTCCCTTTGGCTCATATTTCTCCTAATTCACCCATGTTTGACAGTTATCTAGGGATTCTTTACTGCCCCTAGATAGAGCTCATTCACCTTCCCTCTGTTAAGCTGAATAAGAGATTCTTAATTGCCTCTCATTCCTTAGCCTTCAATCCATCTCCATTTAGCTTGAAAGTTGTTTCATGTGTATCTATCTTGCTCCATATTCCTCTTGTGACCAAGAAAACGCACCAGCAGTCCTACTCCATGACTCCATGCCCAATGGTTTGAACTTATCATACTATGCATTACCTCTCTACTTGAAAGCTTCATCCTTCCCACCAAAACTCAAACAAAACCCCTTGAACTCAATAACTAGCCTAAAATCATCATCAACAAAGCTAAATCATAAAGAGAGAGCCCTCTCTGATTGCGGGTAGGCTAGGACCTGCAGTCCAAAGATTGGTTAGTGGTTACCTCGGCCGTATTCCCTTGGGAGTCAAAGGGAACGACCTGAGTGATAACACCTTGTAACCTCAAACAAACAATCCAAAAAAACCAAATTTTGAACCTTATATCTAGCATAAAATCCCACCACAACCAAGCTAAATCTGACAGAGAGATCCCTCTCTGAGTTTAGAAGGGATAACTTCTAAACTTGAAAGTGGTTTTGTGGTTACCTTTGCAATTTATTTTACAACCTTCTGAAATTACGGAGTGTTAACATCTTGGCGACCATACTGGGGATTTCAAATAAATCTGATTTGTATTAAATTTTTCCGTGATCAATTTTTATTTCAATACTTAAAGTTATTTATAGGTTTTGTGTCTAAGAAATAGATTTTGATTTAAAGTTGTATTCCACTTCAAAATTTGTATATAGCTTATCTGTGAATGCCTAATAGTAGATCTAGCTCTTAAAATAATTTATACGAGAGCTAATCTAGATCCAAATCCACCGAAAATTGTAGATAATCCAGAAAAATTCTTAGAAAGAAAAGTTTAGCTGAGAGCCAGGCAAGTAATAATCCTCTCCCTAGGGTTAATTCTCTTCCTGGGAGCTTTGAAATAGTAAAATACATGGATTTTGATTTACCATTTGAACATATTCTCTTTTGAACTAAATCTGATAGTTTTGTAGTTGAAACCCATTTTTATGAAAACATCTTAAAACCCTACATTTCGAAGCATAAAACTGTGAAATCAAAACTCTGAGGATGATTTCATCAAACAATTTAACAAACTTGAAGTGTTGGTGTCTGAACTAGATAAATTTGTACATAAATCTTTTGAATCACCTAAATCCTCACATTATTCTTCTACTAGTTCATCCCCAACCCCACCATTAATTCCACCTAGTTTTTCTATTCCATTTGAAATTCCTGTTGTTCATACTACTCTTTTATAGATTTCTACTATTTCTGCCCCTCTAGAGTTTCCTGTTGTTTCTATTCCTGTAGAAATCCCTTCTATTCCTACTGCAACTCTAATAATCACCCCCATTTTCACTACACCCATTTCATCTTCAACCACTACCGCTTCTACATCAACACAAGAAAACGTAATTACATCCCCTTTCATTCCTTCCATACACACACCTATTGTAGTCCCATATACGCATCGAACACCAATCATGGTTGCTCGATATGCCCCCTTAGTCCTACCTCCACAACTCAATGCAATGCCTCAAGATTACTAGAGTAGGATTCATCAATTTCATAACAATGGACCCATAAAATGAATGACTACTTATACCTCCAAGAGATAGATGATGATGATGTGAAAATGAGATTATTGGCTCAGAGTCTCACTGGTGAAGTTAAAAAATGGTTTAAAGGGTTACCAACCAACTCTATCACGAAGCTTGCTCAATTTCATGACACCTTCCTAAGAAGATGGGAAGTGAAAAAGAACCCTTTACAAATTTTAGCGAAGTATGAAAGCATCATAAGAACCCTGGGTGAATTAGTCCAGGGCTATTGTATCATATTTAACAATGTCTATAACTCTATCCCTATAGCAATACAACCTCCTCCGAGGTTAGCCCTGATTTAATTCCTAGGTGGTTTTGACCCTGATATGTCTTCCCAATTAAGAGAAAGGAACCCTGCAACCTTTGGGGAAATGTAGAAAAATGCAATTAGTGTTGAAGCCAATCTGTTAGCAAAGAGAGCTGGAATTAAAGTTGAAAGGGGAGTTATTATAAAAGAGGATCAAGCTTCTTATTCCTTTGATTTTAAGTTGGATACTTTAGTAAGAACAATGGATAAAATGATGGAGAGAATTCATGTAGATGATAGAACTCCTCCAAGGGAAAACCAAGGTGGTTCCCAAATTAGAAATACAAATTTTAGAAAAAAAACAGCCTCAAATTAAACAAAGAGAGCAAAGAGGCCAAATTGTTCAACAATATATTAGTCCCCCATTTCAAGAAAACTATGCAGATGAGGAAGTGGAAATACTTGAATATCCTAAGGAAAATCAAATAAATTTGTTTTTGGAAGCCGAAGTTGACCACATTTTCTTGACTAAGGAAGAATAAGACATTTTCCTACTCTCACAACTAGAAACCATTCCATTAGACTCTAAAGACTACAAACAAGGATATCAGAACACAATTATGGAATTAGATAGACAATATAACTTGAGGAGTAAAAAGACTCTTGACACTCATCCTAAAAAGATTCCTTCCACTCCTCCCAAAAGGACCAAAAATGATACCCCTTCTACTAGTCAACTTAAAGATGATTCTCAGAAGGAAACTTCTAAGAAAGGATGCAACTGCTAAAGAAATAGAAAACCCTCCTACACCTTTTAGCATTGAAAATGAACTAGATAAATTAAAAATTTCTATTCCCCTCACTAAATTAATCAACAAAAGCTCATACAGATCACAAGTCATTAAAGCCTTGAATATAGGGGAAGGGACTGGCACAGTCAATTTGAATTATGACCGACCTAAGTTATTGTTTGGACCTAAGGGCGAAGGAAAATCACATGATGGCAATGTACCCCTTTTCTACATTATCTTTAACATTCATGATACAATTCTACACAATTATATGCTTAATTCTGCAACCTCACATAATCTAATACCTCGAGATATTATGGAGAAACTAGGTTTAGACATAACCAGGCCCTACAAAGATTTATACTCATTTAATTCAAGTAAAGTACGATGCTTAGGATTAATCAAAGATTTATGTGTTACTCTAGTCCAAATACCAGTAAAGAGATTTGTAATGGACATTGTAGTTGCAAACATACCTCCTAAGTATGGAATGTTGCTCTCCAGATCATGGGGAGAGAAAATATAAGGTATTTTACAAATGGATATGACTTATGCTACAAATCCAGTGTTTGGTCAACCAAGAGGAGTATACACGAAAACACTAATGAAGTACATGGTTAGTAGTAAATACAAACCCAACAATTACCCCTTGTATTCAGTACTTTCAAACATGGATTCATTTATCTTGTATAATAATGAATGTGTAGAAAATTAAGTTTCACACTTAGAAGCTGAGATCAGTGATACAAATGAAATAAAGTTGGATTCTAAAGAAAAAGATGTAGAGGGAGAGGCTCTTTGGAATATGAATTTCTATGGGGCTGTAAGTAAGGATGGATCAGGGGCAGGTGTTTTCAATGTAAACACATCCACAAATATGGCAAAGGGACATGGTTACAAAATTAATTTTCAAGTGCACTCATAACATAGATGAATATGAGGCACTGATTTTAGGGCTGCAAAATTTTAAAGAGATTGGGAGCAAAACGAATTTATGTGCATGGGAATTCCAAGGTAATAATCAATAAAATTAAGGGTGAATATGTTGCTAAACGCCCTAGACTAAGAGCCTAGAGAAATGCAGTCTTAGACTTTTTGCAATGCTTTTCTTAATATGATTTATTTGTTATTCCTAGAGGCCAAAATATTTTAGTTGATGCCTTTGCATTTCAACCAACACATGCAAAATTCCTTTTCATCCCAATAGGAAATACGTGGTGGAAGTGAAACACAGGCCAATTGTTCCTAATAATGTAAAATATTGGCAGGTTTTCAGTAATGATAAATAAATAGAAAACTTTTTACAAATGAAAGATGAATTTGAGTCTGTAAATATTGATATTGAAAATGAAAAAGACATAGTGTTTAATGAAATCGATGATAATCAAGAAGAAGCCAAAAATAGAACTAGTAGGAGCTGAGGTCGAGGACTATAACATAGGAACTGGAACCCCAAAATTGTCAAACTGTCTAAATCCTTACCTCCTAAATAAAAACAAAAATATATTGAGATTTTAAAATAATTCTCTGATGTGTTTTCCTAGAGCTATGAAGACTTAAAATCTTATGTTACAAGTATCATTCAACACATCGTTCCCATCAAAGAAGATCAAAATCCTTTTAAACAGAAATTGAGGAGAATAAATCTAGTTTTACAGCCTTTGATAGAAAAGGAAGTCAAGAAACTTTTCGATGCAAATATCATTGTAGCCCTCAGATTTTCGAAATGGGTCTCAAATCTAGTACCTACTAGAAAGAAAATAGGTGAAATTAGGCTTTGTGTATATTTTAGAAATCTTAACAATGTTTCTATGAAATATAACTATCCCCTGCCCAAAATGGATCACATCCTATAAAAGATAGTTGTCTCCAGCAGAATTTCATTGTTGGTTGGTTTCTCAGGATACAACCAAGTTTTGGTTCATCCTGATGATCAACATAAGAAAACATTTTCTACACCATGGGGCACTTTTATGTATGTGAAAATGCCATTTGGCCTTATGAATGTTGGGGCCACTTTCCAAACAGCAATGGACATAGAATTTGCTGATGAAATTGACAGGTTCACTATGATTTACCTAGATGATATAACTATGTTTTCAAAGATAGATAAAGAATAGTTTCTGCATTTAAGAAGAGTTTTTGAAAATTGCAGAAAATATGGTATCTCCTTAAAACATAAGAAAAATCTTTTTGGTTTAGAGGAGGGAAAACTTCCAGGTCATATAATTTCTAAAGAAGGTATAGGATTGATCCTAACAGAGTTGAAGCCATACTGAAAATTGACCCTCCTAGAAACAAGAAAGAAGTTCAAACCTTCATTGGTAGGATAAATTTTCTCATAAGATTTATTCCTAACTTAGATGGAATTTTAAGATCCATTACAAATATGTTAAAGAAAGACATGGAAATAAAATGGAATATTGAAGCCAAGAAATCCTTAGTGAAGTAAAGTTAGATTTAACTACTTCTCCTGTTTTAATAAGCCCTGACTTTACAAATGATTTTATCATTTTTCCTTTTGCATCTGAGCATACTATTGTAGTTGTTTTATTGTAGAAAAATAGTGAAGGCCATGAACAACCCATAATTTGTTTCAGTGGACCTATGAGGATGCATCACTGAAGTACAACATCATGGAGAAACATGAATTTGCTTTGGTAAAGGCATTAAATGATTTTAGAGTGTATATCCTACATTCTCATATCATTGCATTTGTCCCAAGTGTTGTGGTAAAAGATATTCTCACACAGACTGACCCAGATGGAAAAAGAGGGAAATGGATTGTTGTGATCCTAGAGTATGACATTGAGATTAAACCAACCAAGCTCATCAAAGGTTAGGGATTGGAAAAGATAATGGTTGAGTCCAATTTTCATTCATTAGATATCAATTTTATTGTTGCATTGTATGAAACGGAAGAGATGGCGACTCCACAGGTATCAGAGGCCTTTTCTACCTCACCATGGTATGTAGACATTATTTTTGTTTTAAAAAACTTAGAAGCTCCTCCTAGTTTAACTAAGACAAAGCCAGGTTTATAAAACTAAAAGATATGAAATTATATATTTTATATCAAAATGTATATTGGAAAGATGTTAGTGGTATTTTGCTAAACTGTTTATTAAAAGATGAAGCAAACATGGTCATGGAGGATTTCCATCAAGGAGACTATGGAGGCCATTTATACTGGAAAACCACAGCTAACAAAATCCTAAGGGCTGGCTTTTACTGGCCTACCTTGTTTGCAGATGTGCATAATAAAGTCACCACTTGGCAGTAGTGTCAAACCTTTGAAGGCAAGAGAAATATTTTTCCTTTACCATTGAATCCCATTTTAGTTGAAACTCCTTTTCAGCAATGGGGTTTGGATTTCATTGGTGAAATCCATCCCAGCTCCTCAGGCCAACATAGATGGATCTTAACAACCACTGATTACTTTACTAAGTGGATTGAGGCTATCCCAACCAGGCAGGCCACAAAAATTGTCATTATCCAGTTTTTAGAAGGTAACATCCTATCTAGGTTTGGATGTCCCCATAAGATTATCACTGACAATGCTGCTGACTTTAAGTCAAAGAAAATGGTTGATTTTTGTAACAAATACCACATAAGATTAGGACACTCAACTGCCTATTACCCACAAGGAAATGGGCTAGTTGAGTCCTCCAACAAGAGTTTAGTCAACATCATCAAAAAGCTATTGTAGGAGAATAAAAAATCATGGCATAAAATGTTGATTAATGCCCTCTGGGATAACCGAATTAGCACCAAAAAGTATATTTGAATATCTCCATTCCAACTAGTATATGGAGTTGATGTTGTGTTTCATGTTTCTCTGGTAGTTCCCATGCTGAAATTGTTACAAGAATCACAAGTGGAAACTAATGATTTACAAAGAAGGATCAACCAGACCATACAATTACAACAATCCAGGGAAGAGGTTTATAACAAAACTTAACTTGTTCAAGACAACATCTAAAAGATCGATGATAGGATAAAAAAATAAGATGATTTCAAGTTAGGTGACCTGGTGTTAAATTGGGACTAAAGGAATGAAGATAAAGGCAAACATGGTAAGTTCGACAATTTGTGGAAAGGGACATATAAAATTGAAGATTTTAGAGGAAATAATGTATTTTTCTTGAAGGACTTGAATGAAGAAGCACTGCCTGATGGATCTGTCAATGGAAAACTTCTCAAACACTACTTTCCTCAAAGTTAAATTAGTTTCATTTAGAATCATTGTACATATCATTTTACTATTCTACTATAAGAGTGAGGGCAGCTTACATCAGAAGTGGAAGCTCGGAGAGAAGGCCCTAAGCTTCTAATGATTTGTTGCCCATATTATGATTAACAATAGGTGGATCAGATTTAATTGCAAAATAAGGACATCATGCCCAATGGATTAAGGCTATTGATCTATAGTGTTCTTGACACCTCACAAGGAGGGTGCCATCCCCATTGGAGCCATTTTTAGGGTCCTATCTTTTATAGGATGAGCTGGCTATTTTCTGTTGATTTTTGTGTATGAAATGTTGTAAATAATATCTCATTCTGCAAGATATTTCCGAAAGAAAAGAAAAGAAAAGAAAAAATGAAAAAAGGGGATATATAAAAAATATGAAAAATAGGAAAAAGAATGAAAAATACCCCAAAAAGAATAAAGTGAGCAAATTTAAATGCCACTCAAAAAATGAAAAATGCATTAGTGATAGTTTAGAAATTTTGAATAATGTGCTACTCGTCAAAATTCCCGATTGAAGTAGATTAGTTATTTTAATCACATTGTTTAAACGTGATTAAGATAGATTAAATAAAATTAGTTTAGGTTAGTGAATAAATCAGCCACACAGCCTAATCGTGGTTGAGTTAGATTAAGTAGAATAAAATTAGTAGGCCTAAATGTTTCAATGTTCCTTTAGAGGTTAATTAAGCTTTAATGTTAATTAAGTGCTAAGTTAATTGCAATTTTGATTTGTAAATAAAGTGTTTTTGATACGACATATTTTGTCACAACATGATAAAGTGAACACGCATTTAAATGACCATCATCCACCCTGCCCAGATCAATGACAGGGGATCGTATTCGAGCCCCCCGAGCCTCTCCGATGTTTAATCACAAGGGGGGTCTGAAAATACAGAATTGTCTTGCAACGTGGCAGCCTCTGGGCATTTCACACCCCCCGCCGCCTAAAACCACTAACCACCCCTCCCCCTCCAAACAATACCATCCCGCTCCCCTCTCATTCTGACCATTGACCCCCTTTGCTCCCGTGCCACTCACATCCTGCCAGGTGGACCTTTTGTCCCCACCTTCCTCCTACATCAGTCCATATTCCTCCGCTGCATGTTTGCCACCTCATAGCTGCGGACCCCACTTCTCTTCCACCAAAGCGACCTCCCGCCATTACATTTCCCCCAATACAATGTTTCCATTTAGCACTCCCACCACCATGTTAGCAAATTGTTGACAAATTAATGCTATCCTCTCCTGCCACAATGGACCCACTCTGTTGTAATGTTAAATTAGCAACGATAAACTTGTATTTTCTATATAATCCATCATAAACCTTTTACATCACCTCATTTCCCTGTTTTATGATAACAAGTAATCGGGAGTTGCAACGCACATTTAACCGAACATACTCTGTCCCAGCACATGGCCAGGGTCCATAACATCTCTGTGACCACTCAATGTAACCAACCACCTGCAACTAAGTACCTAGCCTTCAATTTGCGTTCTGACACTAGATTCACCTATTTTTCCTTGGTAATTCTGAATTCCCTGCTCTTTCCTCTTCTATCATGACACCTAAAGGAAACTCTAAGGCCTCTGACGATAATCTTATGCTGCCCCCAACCATAGACTTAGATCACCAACCTCTGGTAGACCAAGATTATAAAATTGCTGAAACTAGTTGTGAATTCTACCTATTCGAACTTTACAACTAGTTAAAATAGAATTTCTTGGACCAAAGTGATAAAATGTGCCTCTCGGATTCTCTCCTACCACAATTCATCTTCCCTTAGACACCCCACTTCTCCAAATTCATCTCTTGGTGTCAACTTAGGTATATCCCAAGTCAGAGGGAGATTGTGGCCCAAAAGAGTGATATCCTCTTCACCATCACTGTAAAATACATCTCCCAAATGCTTCAATTGCCAAATTATGACTCTCTGCAACCACTTTTAGTAGATTCCCTCAAGGAATTCTACAAAAACCTAACTTTCCCATAGGGAGCCAAGATATTTGAGAACTTTCTCCCTGAGGATGCCCAATTACACAAAAAGAATCCCCCATACTCATCCTTTATGTTCCCTAAGATGACTAAGCAGGTAATTATAATTATTTCATGCATACTTGGCTATCAATCTGATCAATGGGTTGATCAGGCCATTGTTGGTTTCTTCAATTTTTACAACTTGTGAGATACCCCTTGTTTTTAATTACAGTGAGTTCATTACAGAATCAATTCATGACCAGTTCCTCAAGTTTTCTACTAAAGGGAACTTTAAGTATGCTTCAGTGTTGGTTTATTTGTTTCTTTATCATCAAACATACAACTTTTTATTCCCTTTGGAGAAACTAGATGAGCAGGGTAATCCAGAGTTAGTAATCCTTTGGACATCCTTGGTGAGGAAAAATTACACTAAGTACTCCTTCTCTTATTATGTTGATCAATTTTTACATAGAGTGCCCTGTTTATTAAACCATAGTATAGATCTTAGGAGAGGACTAGAGATTCAAAGAATTCTACCTCTCAGTGAGCAGACTAAGACATGAGATTGGTACTTGTACCAATATTATATCAAGATAAGAATTTATGGATGTGAGTTGCCACCATATAGGCTGCCAAAATTTGTTCGTATGAGGATATTCTCACTGGAATATATAAGACAGATGATTCATATGGATGACCTTGATTTTGTTGCAGCAAAAAACAAATCTCAGTTCAAAATCAAGGCACGGGTTTGGCCATTTATTTGTAACACCCAAGTAGCATGTAAGGAGGTAGATTTGCTCCTCAAGAAGATGAACTTAAATTTGAGTTTCACCTGGTCATATGACCCTTTTGGCATCATTTCTAAACTGGTCGTGGAATAGAAAAGAACTCCTTACACTCACACTCCTAGACCAGAGATAGAAAAGTTCATGAATGAAAAATCAGTGGGAGGAAAATACAGTGTAGGAAGCAGAAGAACAGATGTTATCCATGACTTCCTTACAGACTCTAGTACCTCAAGGAAAAAGAAACAAGAGACCAAGGGAGGAGGATTCCCCTTCAGTGATAGAGATTGGAGTCAAATAATTTCTGACATACAAAAAGAAGCACAAGAATAGTTCTCGGCCAATTTTTCAGCAAGAGGATGAGGGTCAAGCCACCATAGTCCTAACAGGCCATCATGCTTCTACAAGAGGAGAAGATATCTTCACAGGATCTCCAACTTTCTTAGCTTCCCAAGATCCCCCAGATACATCTCAAACATTAGAATTGGTTCAGGACCAAGATGAACCAAATATATTTGCAAAATATAAAGAAATTAAGAAGAAGAATGAGCAACTCAAGGTCTCCACATATACATAATTCTGGAAGAAAACAACCTCTTCACAAAACAAGTTTCGTTCAACCTTTGATATAGAAAATGGGAAATTCAAAATTTCATTCCTTCAAGAACATATTCCATTTCCGAAGACTCCAACTGATTACAAGAAATCTATTTTCTCCTTTGATGTTGAGTAGATTCACCCTATTGACAAAATAGACCTGCACAAACAGACTGGGGAATTGTTGTACTGCACTTTGACCAATACTTCCATGACAACTTCCAAGCTGTAGGCCTCACTTAGTAACATACAGTCACAATTGAAGCTTTAAAATATTTCATATTTTTCTAAGGACACTAGGATCAAATCATTGGAGGACCTGGTAATTAAACTAGGATATGACCCTAAAGATGTAAAAGCAGTAGAAGAAATTGTGAGGTGGAAAAATGCAGACATAGCCGCATTGAGGAAACAACTCGAACTTCCCTCCATTAAGGATCCCCAAGATAAGGAAGTTGGGGAGCTTGAAAAATAAAAATAGAACATGTTCAAGATAATAATTGAACAAAGTAGCCAGGTTAAAGATATCAAAGTGGAGATGGAAAGACTGCTCAAGGAAAAAGAGCAGTTATCACAGCCAGCCATAATTCCTTTAACAACAATGCCTATTTCAGTGGTAGCCACAATAGGATCATCTACATCGACAAATACAGAAGCATGGACAACAGATTCCTCAAATGATTTGGTGAAAGCCATGGAATACCTATCCATCAGAAGGAAGGAAATTGAAAAATTAAAAGCCCAAGTTAAAACTTTTCATTATCAAAAGTTAAAGATAGACAATTCATACATAACAAAGTTGCATAAATCTCATAGGCTAGCCCAAAGGATTGAGCATCTAGAGAATGAGTCTGTGATGGCTCAAACACTAGCACAGGCTAAAGAATGCATTTGGGTTGAGGTAAATGAGGCCATCATATAAATCCGGCCTTCAATTGAGATAATATTTAGACAAGATGACTTGGTGCAGAGATAAAAGGACTTGATGGAAGGATTTAGAAGCAACTTGGGATAGAGGCTAGGGGAAGCTAGCACCTTAATTAAAATTTTTAATTCAAAAACCAAGGATGAGTTAAGAAAATTTTAAGATTGCAGATAGAACAAAGGCTATCTTGGAATTCAGGAGAGTCCCTACTAAAAGGAACTTGCTAGTATAGGTGGAAAACAAATGCCAACACTTGGATACCAACATCCAAAAGTTTCAGAGGAAGTTAAATGCATTGTATTTGAAAGGATTTCCAAGGCTAAAGGGAATTGGATATAAGTTAGTACCCCTACCACATTATCAACAAAAATTATACATAATAGTTCGGGATAAATCAAAGTTTTCGACTATCAAAGGCTCAATTATAGGAAAAGCTTTCATGGAAGCTTTGGAATTTGATCTTCATATCAGAGATGAAATAAATCACTTATTTCTGGTGAAACCAACTTTCCAGAAATACACCAAGGTAGATGAAACTTGCAAAAAATTGGTTAAAATGCCAATTCTAGATGAAGACAAGTGGGACCAATTGTGTCAAATTTTGGAGTAATTTTTTTTTTACCTTCAGCAACCCAGCAACATTTTTTTAGGTCCATTCATGAATAAAAAGCCTCGAAGATAGTGCCAAATCATCACATTTTTTCAGTTATCTATATTTTTGTTCTATTTTTATAAGAAGTTTAAGATATTTTGTAAAAATCTTGAGGTTTTCACTCAAGATATTTTTCAATAAATTTTGTATAAGTACTTCCCAAATTGAAGTACAAATGTTGGGACTTGTAGCAAGAAAGGACTACCATCTGATGTAAATTTTTCCACTAAACTAAAGTGATAATTTCTCATTAATACAAACAATATTCTAGGATTCATGTGTCAGGCTTAATTGGTGATGTTTTTCTACTTGTAATTTTGTAATATCTTTGTTCTTTTTCATATGTGTTTCTTTCCTCTATTGTTTAAAAGAAAATTATGGGTTGAACTTGTTTAATTACACTTTGTCTTAGATTTAAACAATATATATGTTTTCCAACTGAAATTAAATATAGAATTCTTAATTTCTCTATGTTTAATTGATTATGAAACTTTTTCCTCCCTATCACTCCATCAAGCTCTGAAGATCCAACAACCTACCTACCTTTCCCTATTATTTCTGATATGATATTTATGCACTTGATCACTCTAAGACTTTGACTCCATTTCCCAATGGCCTTACCTTGTAGCCTCAACCAAAAAATCCAAAAAACCAAATTCTGAACCTTATATCTAGCCTAAAATCCCACCACAACAAATCTAAATCTGACAGAGAGATCCCTCTCTAAGTTTAGAAGGGCTAGCTTCTAAACTTAAAAGTGGTTACCTTTGCAATTTCTTTTACAACCTTAAGAAATTATGAAGTGCTAACATGTATCACTGGTGATTAATTAATGGCTATGGAAATTTCCAAAGGAAAAGTGGAATTAATTGGAATCTATTTATGAAAATGAAGGTAAATAGGAGAAAAGGGAGATGAAGGGTCACAGATTTGCATGAGAGGGAAATTGAAAGAAAAATAGAGGAAATTGAAGAAAATAAAGGCTGCAATGATAAAAATTCTTTTGAGGATTAGTTCACAACCTTTTTTCAGTTAATTTTTTTACTCTCTCATTCATCCTCTTTCTCTCTCATACTCTTGTACACTTAGATTATTCTTGGAGAATACTTGGAGAACTTTGGCATACACTGGATTTCGAGAAAGAAGGCAAAGGAAATTAGGAAATCATAAGGAAATAGGTGAATCAACAACTACAACTGGATTTATTTTCAGGCAATAGGTTGCATGTGTGATTTCCATGCTAATTTATGGATGCATGATGTATGCATGTGATTTTCTATCTATGTGTTGTCATTGTCATGGAGGATTGCCTGGATTGACAATTTTTTTAGCCTTTGATTTCCATTTCTTGGATAGCCATGGTGTTGTGGGTTTTTCCACTTGATTTCTTTTCTGGTTGGTGCTCATAATTCCCTATGGTTGTGGGTTGGAACAAACACTTTGGAAGCCCTTGAACAAATTGGCTTGAGTTACTCGTCTTGAAGCCTAGTCTAGGACAAATGATCTAGAGCCCTTGTGGGTTGAGATACTAGTCTCCGGATCCGGGTTGGAAAAACGCTCTAGAGCCTTGGAAGGTTGTGGGTTGAGTTACTAGTTCCTAGAGCCCTAGACAACTTGGGTAGATCAATCTGGTTAGTGTTAGTGATTTTCCACTATGACATGGAATCATTAGTTGAGGGTTGAGGTGGTTTGGCCTCTGGGTTGAGGTGGTTTGACCTCTGGTTTATTCCATAAGATCCCACATCTAGGATTGGAATATGGCGGGGGGTGATTTCATGAAAGAGAGATTTGGTTCAATCGAATCTATGGTCGAGTGGTATGTGGAAGTCCCCAACTTGGTTGGTATTTTCCTATGTTAATATGAGAAATTTCCTTATTTTGATCTATAAGCATTTTTAGTATTATATTGGTGATATTCTAGTTGAGTTTCCATGGTTTCTAGGATGTTTATTTTTTGGGTATATGATGTGTACCATATATGGCTCTTGTCACGAATAATTTATTTATTGATTGATTGATGAATGTATGGACTAATAAGTTTTTTTACAAATATGTGGATATGGAATAGAGCCTTACTGGTGATTCTCAAATGAATCTCAAACTTTAATGATAAGATATGCATTCATGGCATGTAGCTTAAATGTTTCCATTTGTTTGATGAAATGTTTGTTATGGTCTAGGAAGTCTAGGCCAAGCTCTATCTTGAAGTTTGAATGTATAACCTTGTTATTATGTCGTTAATGATTTTGAGAAGTCTCAAGTGGTTATGGGAAGTGGTCTAGATCCTAACCAGGAATTTTGGCTCATATCTTGGGAACAGATCCTCTGAGCTAGACAATTTGGGTCACAACCACACTCAAGAAGTATTTTGTGTGTAGTTGGAGGGTTTCAACCACACCCAGGCCTTGTCATGCATGTGGTTGGGGGTTAAATTTTGAGAAAAGTTTCCCTAGATTAAGGTTTGGTCACTTGGGGTGGTCCTTTGGCCCTTGAGTGTCCTATAGCCCCGAGGAATGTTGTGAGTTGTCATCAGTGGTCGTTGTATGCCCCACTTCCTTAACTGGAGCTAGGAGGTTGGGTCATGACATAGTAACTCTTTGTCTTATTTCTACTCATGTGGGACAATGAATTTGGGTAAGTTTGTGGTGGTGTGGTTATAGGGTGGTATCAGAGCTCCCAATTTCAACACTTTAACTGGAAAGGCAAAATGTGTTTGTCATGCATGCATGTTAGTTGTTTATATGTTTGTTATGCATGCATTGTGATGGTCCTTGTTGCAGTTGGTGTCGTCATGTATAGGTTGATGATGTTGATGTTGAGATGATTGATATGTTGATTTCATTATATATACATATGTTGTGCTAATCCAGATTGATTGTGCAGATGATATAGCCTCCCCTAAACTTCACTGGGGTATGTTTGATCATGTTTGTATTAGGTTTATCTGACTTTGTATGTTTGTAGGAAGAAGAAGATCAGAGATGACAACAAAACTGGTTGGCTATATTTCCCATGATTCTCCCTATATATCATATGAGAAATAGGTCGATGAGTGCTCCCTTGACATTGCAGTTACATCGATAGGTTTGAAAGTAGATATCAGAAGTTGTAAGGTAGATAATGACTAGATCATTCAGTCACAGGAAAGATTTGCTAGAGCATAGGAAAAGATAGTGGAAGTTAATGGAGTCATCCTCCAGAGTCTATCAGATTTGCAAAGACAGGGACTTCTTAGGATCAGTCATGGATAGGATGAAAGTACCAATGGGACATATGGCAACAGGTCTGAATCAGGATACAAGTTTGACAAGGATGACATAGTTAGAGATGGTAGGTTCTTAAATACACCTAATAGGAGGGGTAATGACCATGGGTTTTATTCTAGTTCTGGTTCAGAGATACATAATCATCATCTAAATCACCTTCCATATAGGAGGAGTGAGAAGCAATACTTGATGGAGAAAGCAAATCAAAGCCTCCATATAGGTTCAATAAAGCAAAGGTTCCTACATTTGATGGAAAAATGAAGAAGTCGGAAGATGGAGAAGCTTAGTTTCTTGGGACGAATAAGTTTTTTAGGTTGTATGATTATTCAATAAATATGATCTAGAATTATAATGTGTAGATTCAAATCTTCTCATGAAATTTACTAGATCACAAGACTTGAAGCTTCCCTAGTCATATGCGGAAATAAAATCATGATCTAGAACATAAATCATTAAAATGCATCAATATTCAACACACATACACAAAAATTTATCTAGGGGAAAGAAACTAATCAAAACCCCTTACCATTTGTATTTCATTAATCAAAGAATAGAGAACAAATACAATGCTTTCTTAAGCCTAAGAAACCCCTGCACTAGTATAATCTATCTCACTGGCTCACAGACTAACTCAAGCCAATACTTATCCTATTTATTAGCCTTCCAATCTCCTATTTCCCTGTGCTATTTGAAGAGGAATTAGCCCTCTATCAATTAGTGAAATTACTTATTGAGAATTTCATAATTCCTTTAGGCCCTTGTTTGACTGCATGCACCACCTGTACAACTTGGAAAAGTCTACAACTGATAGTATACTACCCTTGAGCTCCAATCTCAACTAGGTAACTTGAATTCTCTGCATGCATGAGTTAATTTAGGTTGTTTTATCATTTAATAGGATTATAACTCAATGTGAAAAAATTTACACACCCTTGATTGAACCTGAACTAGTTCTACTCACAATGAGAACTAGTTTCAATAACAATAACTCAAATTAACTTAAATATATTTCTACAAATTAGCAATCAATTATGTAGAACTAAACTGAAGTGTCTGCAACTCGAATTTACTGATTTAGTTGAGTGAAAAGAGGTATGTCACCTCAGTTAACTACCTCCAAGTATTCTGCTGAAATTGAAATTCGAATTTCTCCTAATTTAATCAAGGAAAAATTAAATTAGGATTTTCTTGCTACATTTTTAATACTCCCTCTCAGCAAGAAAGATATTATCAGATACCCCAGTCCTACTTCTTTCAAACTCGACTTTGCCTCTTGACAAAGCCTTTGTCAAAATATCTGCATCATGTTTGTCTATCTGAATGTATTGCAACAACATAATCCGCCACTGCACAAAATCTCATAGATGTTGATACCTGATGTCGATATGCTTGGATCGATCATGAAATAATGGATTCTCATAGAGTTTGATACAAATTGGATTTTCACAGTAAATCACCGTAGGATCCATATTATGACCAAATAATCCAACAAGAATCTTTCTCATCGAGATAGCCTCAAATGCTACTTGACTTTCAACCATGTATTTTGCTTCTACTGAGCTAAGTGCCATAGATATCTGCTTCCTGATGTACTAAGAAATTATTGTTGACCCAACACTGAAAACTCCGCTTGAAATTCTCTTCCTGTCTAATGGACTCCCCACCCAATCTGCATTTGTGAAGCCTTGCAGCTTCACTCCCTCTGTCCATCTGTACAAAAGACCAAACTGAGTAGTGATTCTGAGATATCTCAACACATGATTTGTTTCCTTCCAATAAAGTTTGGTTAGCTTAACCATGGCTTGAATTAGTTGGTTAAATGAATAACACATGTTTGGTCATGTGTTCACCAAATACAAGGGTGAACCCACAAGCTTAATATAAATGGTAGCCTCCATTTCCTTACCTGAAGTGGAATCCTCTTTCCTCTAGTTACCTGCTAGAGGTGTGTCCATGGGTTTGCTACTCTCCATTCCAAACTTCTTCAATATATTTTTGGAATAATTTCCTTGAGAGACAAACAATTATCCATCTCCTTGTCATACTTCAAAACTGCGGAAATAATGCACGAGTCCCATTTCCTTCATCTCAAAATCTCTTTCAAGGTCCTCCTTACAAGATCTGATAAACTGTTCATCACCAGTAAGGATCAAGTCATTGACATATAAAACAATAATAAATAATCTACCTTCTATCACAATGTGATAAAGCTTTGCATATATTTCACTCTTGGTGAAGCCCAAATCGATGAGATAGATATCAATTCTTGTATACCAAGAATGAGGTGCTTACTTCAGTCCATACAACCCTCGCTTGAGTCTGCAAACACACGAATCTCTATCAAAGGTCTCAAACTTCTCCAACTGCTCAATATACACCTCCTCCTTAATAAGTCCATTAAGGAATGTTATCTTTACATCCATCTCGTGGATCTTCCACCCCATTTGTGCTGACAGTGCTAGAATTGACATGATGGGTGAGTACCTTTTTATTGAAGCAAACGTCATCTCATTGTCAATTCTGTCCACCTGAGAGAGCTCCTTGGCCACAAATCCAGCCTTGTGTTTCTTTATTTTTATGTCTGCCACATGATTTACCTTGTAAATGTTGATTTTTGGTAGCATCAGATGTTCTCTAAGCCTAACAATTTTCAGGGAGGCTGGGACACATGTATTCTAGAATACCCATAAATCGTTTTGGGAGATTCCACCCAGAAACAATTTTATTAAAATAATTAATTATTTTTAATGGATGCCTAAGTATAATCTTAGGAAATTAAAATAATTAAAGGGTATTAATAAAATTGGGTGTGAATAGTCTAGGCGAAGACAGAGATCGAGTCAATATCTTCTGAACCATTTATTAGAATTTAATTTGGGCCGTTGATTACTCAACAAGAATATTATAAGAAGGAATTCGATGGGAATTTGGACGAAACATCAAATGGGATGAAGAGATCAATTTCTCAAGAGAGCATCGTAGAGTAGCCAGAGAGATCATCAAGGAGATTCCATCAGTGAAGGGCAGGGATATTTTTTTGGAGGAAGTTTTTCTGATCCGGAGAGTGCAAGGAAGAGAGGGAAGAGAGTAGTCTAGAGACGAAGCATAGTGCCATTGACAGGCAGCGCAGAGATATGGTGTGCCAACACAAAGCTTCAAAGGGAGCCTGTATTTCTGCTAGAGAATAGTCGGGATCTAGTGCTGGAGTCAGGGTGTGAGACATACAAATCAATACTGGATTTTCTAGTGATAGGGTAAGAGCATATCACTATCTTTTGTCCAGTTAGATATTTGTATAGGATTACTAGTTTGGGCATCCAAAGAATTTTATTCAGAAACTTCTGCATAATAATACAAACCCTCAGCTGTTGCACCGATTTTCCCACATTGGGCTTTTCCGAGGGCATTTGTCCAAAACAAATGGTGTTAATTTTGTGTGTGGTTATTTCTTCTTGCTCAAAGATCATCGAGGCGATTCTAGTAGTGAGGGGCATGGATAGTTTTCCGGAGGAAGTTTTATGATTCAAAGAGTGCAAGGAAGAGAGGACATAGAGTATTTTGGAGAGGTAGCGCAATTCCATGGAGAGGAAGTACAAAGCTACTATCTGGCACTGCAGAGCTTCAGAGGGAGTCTGTATTTATGTTGGGGAATAGTCGGGATCTAGTGTTGGAGCTGAGGTGTGAGACCGGGAGGCCAAAGGGCTGAAGTTTCCAGATATCAGGAGATGAAGAGGAGGTGTAGCGCAGTCCCAATAGCAATGACGTAGTAACTGCATAGGTGTGACATAGTGTTGCACAGAGACTACGCAGAGATATCGCAAATTCTCATCTCCAGTGTAGATTAGTGTCAAATTTTCCAGTGACAGGGTGAGATCATCTCACTATCTTTTGTTCAGTTAGATCTCTTTATAGGATTACCATTTTGTGCATCCAAATAATTGTATTCAAAAATACTACATAATAATAGAAACCCTCAACTATTGCACCAATTTTCCTGCATTTGGGTTTTCAGGGACATTTGTTCAAAAACAATAGTGTCAATTTTGTGTGTGGTTATTTATTCTTGCTCAGTTATCGTTTCCACGTATAATTTAATTATTGAAGGTCACAGTCGTATTTACTTCGATATTTATAGTGTAACACAGTAAATAAATTGCATGAATTAACAAGTAGGAGATGTAATATCAGTTTACTGCAATACGGGATTTGGGTCTCCAATTTTTATAGTAAAGCCATCTCAAACCAACCACTATTTTGTCTGTTGGTCTTGGGATCACTTCTGAAATAGTATTTATGATAATGGAATCATATTCCTCTATGATAGCATCAACCCAAACTAGTTGTTTCACTGCTTCCTCGAATGAGGATGGTTCTGTGTCAACCAGCTCACTCATCTGGGCCATGTACCCAGTGTATCGATCTAGTGACCTCCTCTACCTGCGTTGTGATGTGGGTGTTCCCATATTCTCTTTAGAATCCACCAATAACCTATCAGCTTCCTTAGTCCGCTTCATTCCTTCTTTGGATGTCTCTTCTTGAGTGGTTTTATCCACTCTCTCCTCCTCTACTTGTGGCTACTCCATAACTTCACGAGGTTCTTCCTTTGGAGCCAAAATCTCTTGATCGTGCTGCAATTGAAGCTCCCTCTCAAGAGAACACATCATTTCCTTCTCCTCATCAAACTTCACATTCCATCTGACCACTGTCACCTTGAGGGATGGCAAGTACACCCAATAGTTGTGAGGTGTATTTATGTACCCCACAAATATGCCCAACTCTATTGTTGGCTCTAGAATTTTCCTTGCTTCCTTGGAAACATGATAGTAAATTGACGATCCAAATATCCTGAAGCGTGACACATCTGTTTTCTTCCCTAAAAAATCTTCCTCTGTTGTACTCATGCCAAGATTCCTGTGAGGACTCCTTTTCTGTAGATAGACCATTGTGTTGCATGCTTCAGCTCACAAGTGTGGAGGTACGCTTTGGTCATGCAACATTTCTCATGTGGCTCCCATAATACTTTTGTTCTTCCTCTCATCCACCCCATTCTGTTGTGGGTTATGAAGTAATATCAACTCACGTCGAATGCCTTCCTTTGCACATAAATTTTTAAATTCATTCAACACATACTCACCACCATTATTTCTCCTTAGAGCCTTCACTTTCCTGCCAATCTCTTTCTCAACAAGTGCTTTAAAATCAATGAATTTGGAGAATGTCTGGTCTTTCTCTTGCATGAAGTAGATCTAGCAATTCCATGAGACATCATCTACAAATATAAAGTAATACCTGTGCTTGGCAGTGAAATCTATCGAGAAATGTCTACATACATCAGAGTGGATCCTTTCAAGGCTGATCATTCAAGGTGGATTTTGTGCAGTTCCCCAATGAACACCCTTTGCATGTATCCCACTCCTCTATTGCTCCATTGGGGAGGCCTGTGGAAATTTGTTGCATGATCTTCAAAGCACAATGATGCAAATGACCAAGTCTTTTATGCCATAATTTTCCAACATCTAGGCTGCGTACCTTCTCTTCTTTTGTGCTTAATGTTGCACAATATTCCACATCTAATTTGTAAATCTTCTTCACTCAAACCCTAATATGCTTCACTTGTCATGTGACGATGTGTCTCAAGAAAGCATTCCTTTTGCTGAATATCACATCGTAGCCACAATATTCCAACACAATGGCATAAAATAGATTCTTCTTTAGACCTGATACATACATCACATCCTTGAGCCTAAGAGGGAAACCTGACTCCCTCTAAAAAGTAACTATACCAATGTTGGTCACGCTATACCTTCCATAATCTCCCATCTCAATGTGCATATGAGATGCATCTCCTACAAGTCACCACAAAATATTTGTTTGTTGTCATGTGGAATGAGGCACGGTCGTTGAGATACCACACACTACCCATCACCTTGATTTCCATCCATGCAATGATGGTAAAATCAAGTTTGAATTGTGAATCCAAGGCTTCATCCACTACTCCTCCCGCGGTCTTACTTCCTTCCTTATTTTGTGAAATTTCATGGCATAGTGTCCCAGTTCATGACAGTAAAAGCACTTGATTTTGGATAAGTCTCTCTTCTTTCCCCCTTAACCAAATTCGACTTTGGATTGGGATTTATTCCTACTCCCTTTATTTTCCTTCCCATCCAAGGCACAATTATTGTCATAATCAAACTTGGATGAGGTTCCATCTTTAGTGTTCCGCCTTATTTCTTCTTGCACCAAATCAGATCACAATCGTTACCAATTTGGCAGCTTCTCCCTCCATTTACCAAATCTTGGTAGTTGTACCAGCTCTTGGGAAGTCCTAGAAGTGTTAGGCTTACCAAATCATCTTTTAGAACCGTAACACAAACACTCCCAATTTCATCATGACATTGTGTGAACCTACTCAGTATTGTGGTATTGTGTCACCCTTTTGCATCTTGATATTCCAAAGCTTGTCCTTCAGTGCCAACTTCCTATGGTCACTACTATTCTGGAACAAATATGTCAAGGACCGTGACATTTCATATGGAGTCTATTTCTCATGGAGATTTGAGACAATATGGTATCGAACTCCCTCCAATATGATCCTCCTCACCTTTGCTACACACTTCGTCCATTTTTCTAAATCTTATTGGAGGCTTCAAGATATCATTATCTATGAATTCCTTTAGTACATTATCTTCCAACACTGCCTCCATCCTATCCTTCCAATTCGAGCTACCCTCAAGGGAATACTCGAGTTTCAATCCACAGAAGGCCATCCTGCTAGATCTGAAGAATTGATCCTGCAAATTTGATCCATCTACAAAGACAACTGCGAATTCTCTTCTCTATTGTGATTCATGCTCTGATACCATGTATAAATTTAATGTGTAGATTCAAAAATACTCATGAAATTTACTAGATCAGAAGACTTGAAGCTACTCTACTCGTCTACGAAAATAAAATCACGATCGAGAACGCATATCATTTACATGCATCAAGATTCAACACACATCCAAAAATATTTATCTAGGGGAAAGAAACTAAACAAAACACCTTATTGTCTTTATTGCATTAATAAAATAATAGAGAATAAATACAATGCTTTCTCAAGCCTGAGAAACCGCTGCACTAGTATAATCTATCTCGTTGCCTCACATACTGACTCAGGCTAATACTTATCCAATTTCTAAAACTGCCAAGATTTTATTTCCTTGCACTCTTTGATGAGGAATTAGCCCCCTATTAAGTAGGTAAATTACTCATTGAGAATTATGCAATTCATTTAGGCCCTTCCTTGATTGCATGCACCACCTGTACAACTTGGAAAATTTTACAACTAATATTACACTGCCCTTGAACTCTAATCTCAACTGGGTAACTCAAATTATCTGCATGCATGAGTTTATTTAGGTTAATTAATCAGTTAACTAGATGATCACTTAGTGTGAAAAAAGTTACACACCCTTAACTGAACCTCCACTAGTTCTACTGATAGTGTGAACTAGTTACACTCACATTAACTCAAATTAACTGAAATTGATTGCTAAAAATTAGAAACCAATCATGTAGAACTAAACTTAAGTGTATCGAACTCAAATTTACTGAGTTAATTGAGTGACAAGAGATATGTCACCTCAGTTAACTACCTCCAAGTATTCTGCTGAAATTGAAATTCTAGTTTCTCCGAATTTAATCAAGGAAAAATTAAATTAGGATTTTCTTGGTGCATTTTCAACATATGAAAGCCAGGATAGCTACTTTTAGTCTTAAAGGGAAAACAAACATTTGGTGGGAAGATGTGAAGAATTTTAGAGGAATTTGAGAAAAGGATATGACTTGGAGTGAGTTCAAGAGACTTTTCAAGAAGAAGTATCTATTTGGAAGATATTGTGATGATAAGGAAAAGGAGTTCTATGAGTTGCAGATGGGGTCTATGACTAATGAGGAGTATACTAGCAGAATCCAGGATTTTTTGAGATATGTGCCTTATATTAAGGAGGAGAAAGCAAATATTCAAAGATTCATTATTGCATTACCGGTATCATTCAAAAACAAAATTGAGTTTGATGATACTAGAACACTGGAGGAAGCCATCAGAATGTTGAAGCACTATTATGAGAAATCAAGGCACAAGATTGAGTCTAAGTACGATATGAAGGGTAATGATAAGAATAAAGGAAAGTGGGCTAAGAAGAGAACATAAACTTAGGATACAAATGACAAGGATAATGTAGTGCAACATAAGAAGTTCAATGAAACTGACAGAGTACAAGGATTTCAGTCTAAGTACCAAAATAATGGTGATGGCAGGAAGCCTTTGCAGTGTTGGACTTGTAGAAAGGATCATCACAGGAGAGATTCTCCACAACATCAGGGTGGAGGACATCATATTTATAGTGCTCAGGAGGAACAAACAGTTGGGGATGTTGGACAAAGTATTCCTTCGATTTATGTAGCACTGGATAATAGGCATGCCTATCATCAGATACATATTATTAACATGTAAGTTAAGCTTTGTGATCAAGTTGTTTCTATTTTGATTGAACCTGGATCTAAATATAATTATATTATTCCTGACCTGGTGGATAATTGTGGTTTCAATAAAGTAGTACATGTAGAGTCTTGGTTGGTGCAGTTGATTATAAGTACCAAGAAAAGAGTTCATCATTGGGTGAGATCTTATGCATTTGAGCTAAATAGTATGGCTACGTCAACGCATCTAAATGTACTTCCATTGGGATAATACATTATGTTATTGGGTATGGATTGGTTATACATTCACAAGACTAAGGTAGATTGCTATGAGAAGGATATTGAGTGTTTGGATGATGATGGAGAGAAGATAATCTTGCAGGTTAAGAAGAAGCATATGCCAGTGAGAATGGTTACAACTATGCATGCAAAGTGCAGTAGTAGGAAAGGTTGTGTATTGTTTGTGGTTCATACTTCTAATGATAAAGGGAAGGATGTTGAGGATGCTGAAGTCTTGAAAAGGTATCCAGTTTTGCAACATTTTCAGGATGTATTCTAGTAGAGATTTCAAAGTTACCACCTCATAGGGAAGTGGAGTTTTCTATTGAGTTGATGCCAGGAGAAGCACCAACATTGAAGGCACCATACCAGATGAGCACTCAAGTTGGTGGAATTGAAGTTGCAACTTAATGAAATGCTTGATAAGGGATACATTAGGCCAAGTGTGTCACCCTGGTGTGCACCAATGTTTATTGTGAGGAAGAAGGATGGTACTCTAAGGTATTGTATTGATTACAGGAAATTGAACAAAGTGACAATCAAGAACACGAAATATTTTCTATGGATTGATGACTTCTTTGATAAGTTGAAGGGAGAAGCAGTGTTCTCGAAGATTGATTTGAGATCAGGTTATCATTAGGTATGCATCAAAGTAGAGGACATCTACAAGATTTCATTATGGACCAGGTATGGGTAGTATGAATTTTTTGTGGTTCCTTTTGGTTTGACTAATGCTCCAACTACTGTCATGTGTTTGATGAATAGTGTGTTGCATCCCTATCTTCAAAATTCTATGATAATATTGATTCATGACATATTTATATATTCTAAGAATGACAAAGAGCATGTAGAACACCTAGCAACAATGTTGATATTGCTAAGAGAGCATCAATTGTATGCCAATATTAGTAAGTACATTTTCTTTCAAACGAAAGTTCATTACTTAGGACATGTTGTTTCCAAGGAAGGCATAGTAGTGGATCTAGAAAATATCAAAGCTATCATGGAACAGGAAGCTCTTAGGGAGGTGGATGAGGTCATATCATTCATGGGATTAGCAGGTTACTATGGGAGGTTCATCAGGAACTACTCACGGATTACCTATCCTATTACATATTTACAGAGCAAAGGAAATAAATTTGAATGGACAAAGGAATGTGCATCTTGTTTTGAGAAGTTGAAGTGATTTCTTACAAACACTCTAGTTCTAAATATTACAAATCCATATAAAGATTTTTTTTATGTACAGATGCTTGCAAAAGAGAACTTGGTTGAGTTCTAATGCAGGACAAACATGTAGTATGCTATGAGTCAAGGAAGTTGAATGAGCACGAGTAGAATTATGTGACTCATGATATTGAGTTGGCATTGATAATTCATGCACCGAAGATGTGGAGGCACTATCTTCTTGGTAGGAGGTTAATTTTGATGAGAAATCACAGTGGGCTGAAGTATTGTTTGACCAACCTATTCTAAATCCCATGTTAATCTATGTGGTTAGCTACGCTTAGTGAGTTTGACTTTGATATCAGATACATTAAGGGAAATGAGAAAAGGCTTGAATATGCTCTTAGTAGAAGAGTATAGGTAAATCACATTACATCTATGAGTTCATATGCGACAGACTTGTAGAAGCATATCTTACAGGCAAGTCAACATGATGACAGGTACCAACAGCATAAGCACAGGTTACAACAATTGGGTACAGGCGGTTAGGATGTGGATTATCATCTCATGACCAATGGATTGCTCATATTTAGGGACAGGATCTATGTGTAGGACAACACAAGCCAACAAATCTTATCTTGGGGGAATTTCATGTCAATCCATATTTAGGTCACCTGGGATATTAGAAGACTTTGAAAATGGTTAAGAAGTTCTATCACTGGCCAAACTTGAAGAAATAGGTGGCTGAGTATGTTGAGAAATGATTGGATTTTCAACAGGTAAAAGAAGATTGTAAGCATCCAAGTGTTTTATGGCAGCATGATTCCATCATGGTTCTGGTTGACAAGTTAAGTAAGGTGGCTCATTTCATTGTAGTTAAGTCTACAAATTCAGCTAGTGACATAGCTTAGATTTTCATCAAGGAGATAGTGAGATTGAATGGTGTTCCTAAGAAGATTTTATTAGATAGAGATGCCAGCTCCACTTCCAGGTTTTAGAAAGAGTTGTTTGCAGGTTTGGGGACAGAGTTGGATTTTAGTACAACTTATCATCTACAAACATATGGGCAGAAAAATAGGGTTAATAGTATTCTTGAGGACATGTTGAGGATGTATGTCATGCATCAGCAGAGGAAATGGGAGGAGTATCTTCCATAGAGATAATTTTCATATAAAAATGGGTATCAAGAATCTTTGAATATGAGTCAGTTTGATGTACTTTATAGGAAAAGTTGTAACACGCCTATCAACTGGAGTGATCCAGTGAACATGGTGTTGATTGGACCAGATATGTTGGAAGATATGGAATGGGAAATGCACGTTATCAAGAGGAATCTAAAGGCAACATGGGACATGTATAAGAGTTATACAAATCATCATAGGGTATTTAAGGAGTTTCAGGTTGGGGAACATGCGTACTTGCGCATCAATCTTAAGAGGAGCTCCTTGAGGATTGGATCATGTGCTATGTTGGAACCTTGTTTTTGCAGGCCTTTTGAGATCCTTGGGAGGATTGGAACAGTGGCCTACCGACTTGCAGTACCTCTGATAGTGAAAGTATGTGATGCTTTCCATGTTTCATTGCTTAAAATATACATGAAGGATGTTGATTATGCGACTGAATGGTTCGTATTACAGGTGGAATATGAAGGAGAATTCCAAGTGGAACCTCAATGGATTTTGTAGCGAAATATTCTCATGCTCTGGAATGGAGCATAGAGCAAGTTAAAGTGCAACAAAAGCACTTTCGATCCAATGAAGCTACATGGGAGATGGTTGATCAAATGTGGGCTATGTATCCTTCTCTACGCGCTTGTTGAGTGGATGTATTTTGGTATATGTGTTTGATGTTGTGTTTGGTTATGTCTATATATATGCATATGTATGTAAATACCACCTCGAGCTATGTTATAAAGCTCCAATAAGTAGTATGGTGTTCATGGTATGATGGTAATGGTATTGGCAGTATGATATGATGTAAACTCTACATCGCACTTTGTTATAGAGATCTATGGGAAACATATGTTTTGTTGGTTTATAAGTTTCATCAAACACCAATGACATTGTTCCCCCGAGGGGAGGGGTTTGTAACAACTCCTCGTTGATTTTCTATGTCAATAAAATAAGACCAAGGTCATGGGACATGTATTCCAAGATGAGTGTTTGGAAAAACATAATGATGGTATCTCTGGTGATTAATTAATGGCTATGGAAATTTTCAAAGACATTGGCAAAGGCTAAGTGGCATTAATTGGCATTTATATATGAAAATAAAGGAAAATAAGAGAAAAGGGAGATGAAGGGTCACAAATTTGCATGAGAGGGAAATTGAAGGAAAAATAGAGGAAAATGAGGAAAATAGAGGCCTCAATGATAAAGAGGATTCTGGGGATCAGTTCACAACCCTTTTTCATTTAAGTATTTGAAACTCTCATTCATTCCCTCACTCTATCATACTCTTGCACACTTAGATGATTATTGAAGCATTCTTGGAGCACTTTAGCATATATTGGATTTGGAGAAAGAAGGAAAAGGAAAGCAGGAAAGTGCAAGGGAATAGGTGGATAAAAAATTAAAACTGAATTTATCGCAAGTAACAGGTTTCATATGTGATTTCCTTGCTGATTGATGGATTCAAGGTGTATGCATATGATTTTCTGGTTATGTTCTCTCATTGGCATCGAGGATTTCCTGGATTGACAATGGATTTTGGATTTCCTTGTCATTTCCTGGATAGACATGGTGTTGTGGGTTTTTGCACTTGATTTCTTTTCTTGTTAGTGGTCATAATTCCCTATGGTTGTGGGTTTGAAAAAATGCTCTGGAAGCCTTGAACAATTTCTGTTGAGTTACCGCTGGGTTGAGAAACTATTCCCTGGAGTCAGGTTGGACAAATTCTCTAGAACCTTGGAAGGCTATGGGTTGAGATACTAGTTCTTGGAGCCTTGGACAAATTGGGTAGAGTCTGATATGGTTGGTGTTAGTGATGTCTAACCATGAGGTGAAATCACTGGTTTAGGGTTGAGGTGGGTTGGCCTCTTAAAGCCTTGGTTTTTTTTTTAATTTATTCCATGATATCCAACATTCATACTTGGAATATGGCACGAGGATGATTGGATGAAATCTATATTTGGTTCAGCCCATTCTATGGTCGAGTGGTACATGGAAGTCCCTCACTTGGTTGGTATTTTTCTATGTTAATATGAGACATTTCCTTATTGTGATCTATGAGCATTTGTAGTATTATATTGGTGATATTATGGCTAAGTTTCCATGGTTTCTATGTTTCTTATATGATGTGTACCATCTATGGCTCTTGCCATGAGTTGTTTAGTCATTGATTGATTAATGAATGTATAGACTAATAAGTGTTGTTACAACTATGTGTAGAGGGAATAGATCCTTCTTAGTGATTCTCAAATGAATCTCAATACTTTTATGATTAGATATATGTTCATGACCTATATCTTACATGTTTTCCATGTGTTTAACAGAATGTCTGTTATGTTCTAGATAGTCTAGGGAAATTTATGCCTTCAAGTTTGAATATTTAACCTTTTCATTATGTCATTAATGATTATGAGAAGTCTCAATTAGTTATGGGAAATGGTCTATAGGCTGACATGGAATTATGGCTCAAATCTTAGGACTACACCCTCTGAATTGGACAATTTGGGACACAACTTCACTTATGTAGGGTTGTGTGTGCAGTTAGAGGCATTCAACCACACCCAGACCTTGTCATGCATGCGGTTGGGGGTTATGTTGTGAGAAACGTAGCCCCAACTCAAGGTTTGGTCACCTAGGGTGGTCCTTTGGCCCCTGAGTGTCCTATAGCCTTGAGGAATGTTGTGAGTTGTCATCGATGGTTGTTGTATTCCTAACTTCCTTCACTAGAGCTAGGAGGTTGGGTCATGTCATAGTAACTCTTCGCCTCATGTTTACCTGGGAAGGCTAGTGAAATTAGGTAAGTGTGGGGTGGCATGGTTACAAGGGAGTATTAGAGATCCTAGGTTCAACACTTGAAATAGATATGAAGAATGTGTTTGTCATGTATGCATGTTAGTTGACTATTTGTTTGTTATGCATGCATTGTGATGGTTATTGTTACAATTGGTGTCATCATGTAGAGGTTCATGATGTTGATGTTTATGTTGAGATGATTGATATGTTTCTTTCATTATATATACATATGTTGTGCTAATACAAACTAATTGTGCAAATGAGATAGCCTCCCTTGAACTTCACAGAGGTATGTTTGTTCACGTTTATATTTGGTTCATCTGACATGGTATGTTTGTAAGAAGAAGAAGATCAGAGATGGCAAGAAAAATGATTGGCTACAGTTCACGTGATTCTCCTTATAGATCATATCAACAACATGGTGATGAGTACTCCCCTGACATAGAGGATACATCGAGAAGTTTGAAAGTAGAGATAAGAAGTTGTAAGGTAGATAATGACAAGATCATTTAGTCACACAAAATAATTTCCAGAGCATAGGAAAAGAAAGTGAAATTTAATGCAGTCATCATTTGGAGTCTTTCAGATTTGTTGAGACAAGGACCACATAGGATCAGTCATGGACAAGACAAAAGGACCAATGGGGCATATGGGAACAGGTCTCAATCATGATACATGTTTTATAGGGATGACACTGTCAGAGATGGTTGGTTCTTGGATATGCTTGATAGGAAGGGTAATGACCATAAGTATTATTCTAGCTCTCATTCAGAGAGACATCATCATGTTGATGGTGCTAAGTACCACCAACATACAGGGGGTCTCCCTAATGTGAAGTCCTAATTAGAACCCACATCGTTTGGAGTAGGAGCCCCATCCAGATTATCGACACTACCACCATAACTGTAAGGTTCGTCTTGGTTTAAATAGATAACATAAGAGATTATATACATAAACCTTGAATAAGCAAGTAAGTTGATATTGGGAAACACCGAATGCAATGTGTAAAAGGAGACCTTCACGAGTGGGAGATTTAAAGTGAGTCTCTGGAAGGAACTAATAGTACTAACCTAAGAGAGGCATAAGAGCATAGAAAGATTCATTCCTTATCTAGTGAAATAGTTCACATAGACACAATGATAATTAAACTACATATAATTCACCTTCAAGAAGATAAGTACTGAGGCCATTGAAATAGTTCAATTTCATTAGTACATGTGAAGAAACCCAAATGAAAAACATCCAAATAATAGTCTTAAGAAATTCACAATACATGCATGAAAATGTGTTGGCTCATCGACCTTCAATTATAAGGAGAGAGATCCAAGAACATAGTTAAAATTATGAAACAATAGTTACAAAAGTGGAACATTATATCACTTCTTTCTTCTCCAGAGAATAGTTTTCTCTCCTATGCCAAGTAGAGAAGCCAAGACTATATCTCCAAAAATTAAGCCTCCAAAATCCCTTTTCTTGAGTTATGAGGTTACTTCTATAATAAGGGGAGTGATCTTTCATATCTCCATGACTCTTGGATTAACCTCATGACTCTTGGACTTCTAGTGTGTTCGTTAGACTTCTAAACAATTCTTGAACTTATAAATGAAATTTTGACTTCTATACAATATTTGTCCATATATGACTATGTGAGTCTTCATGTTCCACATATGACTCTTGGACTTCCACACATTACATTTTGTCCTTTTCTTTGAAAATACATCATTAAACTCCACATGATGATGTGGCATTCTACATGGGCATACATTGACAACTATGATGACACTTGTACAAGTTACAACTTGACAATGATGACATGGACTTCATGATGAGGTGGCAATGCCTAGCTATCTTCCTTGTTGCTTCCTCTTACATTCTTGATGACGTATATGATATATGCTTTATCTTCATGAAAGATACACTATTTTTCTTATCTTCACCCTCCAAAGGGTCTTGGATCAACATTGGAATCCTCTAAGTCATCATGCAATGTTTTCTTTCCGTTTCAGTCCATGATTTGCTTCATGTCTCCATGATATCTCTCTTTTGTTCTTCTCCACAGGTGTTTCTTTATGATTTCTCCTTTCTATATTATCTTGAACATCCCCTTGCCATCCTAATATGGTAATAATGTAAATGAAAATAATTCATTACGAGGAAAAATCGGTTTAAAACATCTATCCTATCACTACCAAGATCATGTAATGATCTTCTCCCGGTAGGTCTATGAGGGTGTTAAAAAAAGAGGCTTTATTAGGAGGGCACAATTAAACTAAACAAGGTTCATAAGAGGCCTTCAAGGTGCACTTGTGCGCTCAAGCAAGAGAGAGAGAGAGCTCACGAGACACAATGGCACACTCCAAAGAGAAGGAGGAGTGAGGCTTCAAGCCTTTAAGATGCTCTCATGCACTCAAAGAGATAAAGAGTGCGAAAGGGTGGAATTCAAAGAGATGAAGGAGTGAAGCTTTAGGCCTTAAAGTGCATTCATGTGCTCAAGGACAAGGAGGTTGCATGAGCACATGCTAAAGGGATGAAGGGAAAATATTCAAGACTTCAAGTTGTTCTCATATGCTCAAAGAGGGTGTAGTTATTCGTGTCGAAGGAGTGCGCTCATGCTTCAAACTTCGTGACTTTGCCATGTGGTCAAAGGGAAGGATGAATCTTCGTGCTTCATGAGTGTGACATGTGCTCAAAGGCTTGGTGCTTTCTAAGTGCTACATGCACTCTAAGTGGGCACATTTCTTCGTGCAGAAGGAGTATGCTCATAGTCTCAAATTACACTCTTGGTTTTGAAGTGTGCTCAGGCTCTCAGAGTGCACTTTTGAGAGGAGAGAATATCCTTATTATTCTGAAGTGCAATTTTTCAATGAGCATTTAAAGTGCACTTCATTGTTTGGAAGTGTGCTTCGTTGATTTGAGGTGCACTTCATTGTTTTGAATCATGCTTAGGCTTCGAAGGGCACAAGTCTCTCCAACAATGGCTACTTATTCATATGGAACACACTTTTCGCTGAGGGAGGCAACACAAGTCTAGGTGGCTTCTCCTTAGGAAGTATTAGTGCACTCTGAGAGGGAAGAGACCTTAGAAAATACTTAGTGCACGAGTATAGGAGGAAATATGGGTCAATGAGGCTCATGGATAATGTAAAAACCCACGTTAAAAATCCATGTAAACATATATAAGAGCACAATCATGGGACACATATTCCAAGCTGAATAGTGGGAAAAACATCTTATTGGATGTTCACTTCAGTTTATTATGGATAAGAGAATTGGAAAAGGAAATGGAAAAGGCTTTGGAAAGGAAAAATGGAATTTTTGGTAGGTTTATTTATAAAAATAATGGAAATTAGGAGAAAAGGAAGGTGAAAGGTCACAAGTTGCATGTGAGTAGGAAAATGAAGGAAAATAAGGGAAAATGAAGAAAATAGAGGCCTCATTAATAAAACTACTTCTGAAGATTAGTTGGCAAGATTTTTGCTCATGCTTGGTCAGTGTAGCTTTTTGTCAGTTCAGTTTTTGAGCTCTCATTCTATTCTCTCCCTTATACTCTTAAACACTTAGAGTTTTCTTGGAGCACCCTTGGAGAGTGTGGTATACTTGGATTCTTGGCACAAGAAGGAAAAGGAATAGCAGGAAAACGCAAGAGGACATCGGGATCAACAACTACATCAAGAATTTCTTGTAGATACATAGTTTCATGTATTTTTTCCTCACTAGTTTTGGCATGCATGGCATACACATGTGGTTTATTGGTTATGATATGTCATTGGCATAGAGGATTTCCTAGATTAAAAGTGGCTTTTCCTAGCCTTTCCATTTCCAGGATAGACTTGGTGTTGAGGCTTCATTTCTTTATTTTCTGTTTGGTTCTTGGGTTGAGTTACTATTTCCTAGGTCTTGGTTGTAAAAACACTCAAAAAGTCCTATAACATCTTGGGTTGAGTTACTAGTCATTGAAGCCTTGGTTGGAAAAACACTCTGGAATCCCTTGGTGGGTTGAGTTACTAGTCCTAAAATCCCTAGTTGGACAAACACTTTGGAAGTAAAGTGGCAGCTATGGGTTGAGTTACTAGTCCTGGTAGCCTTAGTTTTAACAAATGCTCTGGAGCCCTGGAAGGCTTGGATAGAGACAAATCTGGTGATGGTTTGTGATGTTGGACCATGAGGCGGAATCACTGTTTGATGGGTTGAGATGATTTGGCCTCTGGAAGCCCTGTTTCGGTTCTGATCGATTGTTCCATGAGATCCCACATTCATGCTTGGAATATGGCACGAGGGGTGACAAGTTGAAGATATATTTGGCTCAACTGTGTCTATGGTCGGGTGGTTCAAGGAAGTCCCACTCCTAGTTGGCCTTTGCATCATTAGTATGAGGCTATTTCTCCTTGTTAATTCATGAGTATTATACTGGTTTATGTGTGGATTATATGGCTATTATTTCCTTGGTATTTTTGTTGTTATTATGATGGTTATGAACATGTTTTATGAGAGTGGCTATGTATGGCCCTCATCATGTTTTTACTTTTAAATGAATGAAAAATGTATCTATGGAATAATAGATGAAATTTTAGCTAATATGTTGAGGCATCAATTCTTCTTAGTGATTCTCAGATAAGCATGAGACCCCTATGCTCAGTTTTGTTGTTAAGACCTGTAGCTTTCATGTTTGATGAAATGTCTGTCATGGATAGTAGGGGTCCAATCTAGTCCTTGTTTATGTTTTTGCAAATGTATCTGTGTTCCACTATGTAAATTAATTTATAAAGGTGTCATTGAGTTTTTGGCAATGACCTGGGCTCTGGGCCTAAAAATGTGGCACAAATCCAAGAGTAACAAGCACACCACTTGGAAAAAAAAGTCCCTAGATGCTCACTTTCCCTTGTTGTGGGAGTGTTTGGAGCTTCTTGGATGCATGTTTGTTCAAATCATGGGAAATTCCAAGGGTTTGATGCATTGAAACTTCAGTGAATCTTAGGGGCTGGTTACCTGAGTGGTTGGGATGGATCCTCATAGTTCTGTTGTTGATGTGGAAGATCTATGTGATGTGTTCCTCCAGTTCCACTTCCTTAACTGGCACAGAAAGAGTCGAATCCTATAATAGTAACTCCTCACCACATTTTTACCCTGGTTGGCCAGATACTTGGGTAGATCTAGGAGGAGGGTATACAAAGTGGCATTAGACCAGGTTACACTCTATTTTGGTAATATCTGAGACCACAGGGGGGTATCAGGGTGGGTTTTATTCTCTTTGGGTGGTTTTTGGTTTCCTTTCTTTTTGGGTGATATTTGATACCACAGAGTGGTATTAAGAATGGTTCACCCCTCATACTGAATGGGCAGTGTTTTTGTCATGCATTCATGTCAGTTGCATATGTGTTCCTTATGTTTGTAGTCCATGTGCTTGTTGCATTTGCATGGTGTTTATCATGGTTGTAGTGATGTCACCATGTGAAGGTTGATAGTGTTTTTGTTGAATGTCTCTTCATCGGTGTATGGTTGTATATGCATGCTAGTGTCTATATTTTGTTATGCTTGCACTTTCATGGCTATGGTTATGCATGTATAGTAGGCCAGACATGCATTGTCAGGTGGCTGTATGTAATTAGGTCATCATGATGTTATTGAATGCTAATGGGTTGGTTGAGATAAAGTATGAAATGTAGACTATTAGAGTGAGGTTGCAACACTAGAATTCGAGGTAAGAGCAGTTCATCATACAGGTCTGTATGTTGGGCATGCAGGTATGTAGGTTAAGGATTGTCATATGCATTATGGTTATGTGTATGCCTTTCATTTTATTGATGTTATGGTTACATACATGAATGATGCTAGTTGATTAGTGTAGTCATATGAACATGTGTCGAATAGTCATGAATGATAGTAACATGTTTTTGTATGAATTTCTATTGTTATTTTATGTTAGATAACTTGATGATTAGGTTATATGTTATTGATGAGCATGGTATATAAATTGTTGTTTTTATATGCTAGTAACTTGATGATTAGGGTTATTACATTAAGATCTTGATGTTACATGTAAGATGATAAATTGGATTGGCCTATGTAGATGGTTATGGTTATGACATTTAGGTATGAGTCGACATATTTGTGATATTGTGTTGTGCTAATCTAGACTGACTTTGCATATGTGATTGTTATGCATCGATGAAAATTGTTTATCAGTTTATGATGTGAACATGTTAGCTAGTTACTATTATGGATGTAATGACCCTATTTATGGTTGAGTTGATATGTTGTGAAGTTATATCATGCCAATCTAGCTTGATTGTGCAGACAAGATAGCCTCCCTTGAGATGCATTAAAATATGAGTTTGCTTATGTTGTATATTCAGTGCTTGACTATTTGTTTATGTTGTCTATTTGGTGTTTGAGTGTTTGGTGTCTATTATGTTGTCTAGTTGATTTATCTAACATGGTACATTTATAGTTTGTTGAATGTTTGATTAATTGCATGATATGAGTACATGTCTGTAAGATTACATGAAGAAATGATCTTGTTTTAAGATGGTTTTAATAACACATATGTGTTGAAACAACTGATATGTACTTGAATGTAACATTATGTATTATGGCTAATGAATGTGAGTTTATTTTTATTATGACATGGTTGTTAGACCTGGTGAAGGTTTATTTCCAAGTAATAGATATGTTTCCTTCATCTTTGGAACATGTGATTGACATGTGTGAACAGTTGCAGGAAACATGCTTGGTATTATCATGACAAGGTAATAGTTGATTTGTTTATATAACTATAAATTGGGTGATGTGATAGTACATAGTATGACTCAATTGCAGCAAGGTAAATGGTAAAAGAAAGGAATTGGGCAAGAATTTCTTTGGCTATGTTTGGAAACCCTAAGCCCAAAAAAATGAGTGCTTTGCATATTGGAAATCATCTTAATCCTAATTTTCCTGAAGTTATGTGGATATGTATTTGATAGGTATAACAATTGGGGTCTAGTTATAGCTAGATTCGTCAAGGAACTAGAATCCCTTAAGAGATGGCATGGATGTGTTCGGTTACAAGGAAGTGTGCTTCACACAACAAGGTAAGGTAACTAGTATTTTGTTATGTTTACTTATGCACTAACAATTATGTGTTTATGAAAGTATGATGCAAGGGATTGCATGGAAAAGAGACTGCCATGAAGTCGTGAAGAAGGCTCATCTTGGGTTTTCTCTTGGAGGCTTTGGGAACTATGGGGATTGAGTCAAGGTGTTTGTTGGTAGTCTTGTTCTTTTGGTATTTTGTGATTTGTTGTGCTTGATTGCAGTTTTTTTTTATGTCTGGTGTATGGCCATACCATTTTGTTTGTTGTGTCGTATTGTTATTGGTTTCATGGTTTTCTCTTGCTTAATTCTTGGTATTGCCTTTTATGTTTTGAGAATACTGGGAATTGGTTGGGAAAAGAGGAAAGTTAATAGAGCTCAGGGAGAGTTGAATGAAATCCGATAAGAAATGTAATAATCGGATGAAGTGGGTGCATGTATAAGGGAACTGAAGGCAAGAGTATTACAGTCGGTTGAGTTGGTTGGGTCCATTGGGATAAATGAATTATGGAAGAACAATTATGAGAAAAGTAATATGAAAGGTGAAGTAAATGGCATTGAGGCGTTAGATGCCTTGGCTATCTTAGGAATTGTTGTTCTCAATGTTGTGCATGAATAAAGGAAGTTCTCTTAACCTTGACCTTGATATCTAGTAATTATGTTGTGATCATGATTACTTTATGCTAATGTTTATATGCATATATGTATGTATGTATGTATGTATGTATGTATGTATGTATGTATGTATGTATGTTGTTATCTGATAGGATCATCAGGGATAATGATTGTTTTATGTTGATGTTTATATGTATACATGTATGTATGTATGTCATTGTCTAACAGGGTCACCAGAGATCATTCTTGTGGAGGAATGATTTCTTATGCAGGTGAATGGCATGAAGAGGTTCCTAGTTTATGAGGAATCAAGTGGGAAGAGTAGACATGACAAATATATGAGGTCAGTATCATGTGGATATGAATTGATATTTTATGCTTGTATTATGCCTATGTTTATGTTATGACAGGTAACACTAAAGGATACATCAACGGAATGAAAAAAATGTGCCTTGTGGCATGCTAGGATAAGCATGGATGGTGGAGAGATATCAAAAGCAAGGTTTCATGGTAGAGGTAGTATGGTTTTGGATGAGCAGTGTTATTGTGGTGCATATGTTGTGCATGATGTATATTTAGTGATTGTACCTATGGTGATGTGTAATGTTTTATATGTAGTATTTTGTACATATGATGTTGTATGCATGTTGTATATATGGCGTTGTGTATATATTACATATGCAGTGCGAGCTATAGATGGTGTTATGTACATGTTGGACATGCAATGTTGTGAACATATGATGCTATGTAGATGTTGTACATGCAGTGCTATGAACATATGGTGTTGTGTGCATGTTGTACATATGATACTATGTACATATGGTGTCATGTGCATGAATGTACATGTGGTGATGTGTGTAGGTGGTGTTGTGTGCATGTTGTGCATGTGGCACTGTGTACATGTGGTGTCATGTACATTCGTGCATGTGGTGCTGTGTACAGGTGGGTACTATGTGAATGTTTTACATATGATATTGGTGTACATTTGGTATTGTGTGCTTGTTGTACATGTTGTGTTGTGGGAATGTGACACTATGTATGTGCATTATATAGTCGTGGTATTGTGACATGTGTATTCGTTGTGTTGTACTCTGTGTATGTATATGTATTGTGTTTTACGTCAGGTGTAGGTGTATTTATTGTGTGATGGTGTACACCAGATGTAGGTGTATGTATTGTGTTTTGTTGTACACTGGGTGTAGGTGTATGTGTTGTATGTCTGTTTCGGGTAGAATCACCCTAGGGTCTTTGGTTGGGAACCCTAATAGAGAAGAGGGCATACAACATAAAGAGACACACAAAAAAGTAGTCCTAATACTTAAAATATTAAACTTGGTACAAAAGGTCTTACCCATAGGTCCTAGATTTGAGGTCATCCCCGTAGGGTTCAAACCCTCTACTTCTTCCTTGTGCTTTAAGACCTACAATTCATTCAAGGCAAAGCATATACACCAAAAATAACTGAAAGCATGTTCATTATATCAAGGTTAGATCAAGATGAACCATCCCTAGAAGGGAAGATGAAATATTGGTGCAAGATGTGAGGGAGAATGTGGGAGCTACTTCAAATTTTTGTAGGAAAAGGAGGTCACCGGAGAGGTACATTGGCTACATGGCTCTAATGACACAGCTTGTAGAGAACAAGGCATCCTATTTTTAGGAATTAGTTGAGAAACTAGTTTGGGTTGATGCAATGGTGGAAGAATACAAATCCATCATAAATAAAAATATTTGGGAAGTGGTCCCAAGACTGACAGAAAAATCAGTTGTAGGTTCAAAATGGATCTTCAAAGTTAATCATGTAGTAGATGGAAGTATATAAAAGTATAAGGCTAGATTTTTTGTGAAAGGACTCTGTCCAACTGATGGAATTGACTATGAGGAAACCTTTGCTCCTATACCAAAGTACTCATCCATTAGATCAATTCTTGCACTAGCTACATAAATGGGGTGGAAGATCCACCAGATGGATGTAGAAACAAAATTTTTCAATGATGTTATTGAGGAGGAAGTGTACATAGAGAAACTAGAAGGTTTTGATACATATGATCAAGAGTCTTATGTGTGCAGACTCAGGCGATCCTTGCACAATATTATAAAAGCACCCCAAGCTTAGTACAATCAGATTGATAGCTATCTCACTGGATTGGACTTCACCAAAAGTGATGTAGATAAAAACCTCTATCACATTTTGGTATAAGATAAATTTCTTATCAATTTTTTACATGTTGATGTTTTAATATTGACAGGTGATGAGCAACTAATCAACTCTTGCAAGGGAATTTTAGATTAAAGACATGGGTCTCATGCACTACTTCTTTGGGCTCTAAGTATGGCAAGGTCATAGGGAATTGTTTGTGTCTCAAGGAAAGTATGCCACCAAGATACTGCAATTATTTTGCATGGATAGTTGTAAGCCCATGGAGAAACCCTAGAGACAAATTGGAGGAAGGGGATTCCACTTCAGGTGAAGAGGTGGATGCTACCATTTACCAACAACTAGCAGGTGCACTAATTTATCTTGTGAACACATGACCAAATATGTGCTATGCAGTCTGTTAGTGTCAGTCACTTCAGCATATCACCAGTGATAAAATATGCTCTTACAAGGTGTTGTTATGGTGTTAAGTCAAATTTTTGTCATTTCAGTGAGTCTTCAAATAAAAATTTGGTCACTAGTTAACGTGTCTAGGTCACTACTGCTCCCTTCACTTACTCATGGTCTTTATCACTCATCATGTTCATTGTCTTCTTCGAGGTATCATGTCTTCATTTAAATGTCTTAGGTTATGAAATGGTTAAATTCCTCATTTTAGGTCATGGTCTAGGGTTTCACTTCATGTGTCATCACGATACCATATGTTGCCAAAAGTATGTCCATCATGTGATTAAGTGGGTAAAGGGAGTTAGCAACTTACGGAAAGAAAAACAAAGGTAAAGGTAATATTTAATTTCAAATAAGACAATGTTGCAGTACACTACCTCGCCTCATCATTTCTCATAGGGACGTGTTTGCTTCAAAATATGTTTCTAACAAAATGGAGAATAATTTTACAAACGTGAAAGAGGTTTTTGTCCATCATAGTCCAAGGAACAAAAAATTCCTTCAGAAATTACCAAAATACACTTGCTACGCGAGATTTAATGCACTTCTTGAGAGCTTGACGTCAAGATAGTTTTTCAGGGATTTGGAGCAGGTGTTGGCAGTTCTTAAGGACTCTATTGTGTATAAAACATCCTAATATCTCCAATGGTACCTTCAGATGATGATTTGGATTAGTGAAAGGCATCCAAAAGTGCTCTGCAAGTTGGAGCTTCTCTTTTGTCAAAGAAACCCAGAGTTTTTGGAGTGACCTTGGGAAAATCACGTTTTCACCCTCATGGAGTGTCCAAACTACATGCTTGAGGTGTCCATCTTATATAAGACTGCAAGAGCTTTCCAACAAGCTATCAAGCTCTCAATTTGGAGTAGTTTAAAGCCTCCAAAAGTGGTTTGGAATATGGCACTATGCTTCTATGAACTACGCTGCGCGTAGGAACATTGCATTGCGCTAGGACAGAGTGCCAAAAAATCGTTCAAAGCACTGCCAAATATCAATTTTTCACTTGAAAGCTTGATTTTATTGACTTCTAAGCCAAGAGACAAGTAATTACACCATCATCCTCCATCTTTTTCTTTCCCAATTTCATCTCATGTCAATGATTCTCCAAGTTAGGGTTTGTAGCAAATTTTTCATGGGAAATGCTAGGGTAAAAATGACCATCATAATTTTTTATCTCCAAAACATGTAAATTGATATCTTACAACTTCAGACATGTTTGATGAGTCATTTTGACCAGTTCATTCACCTCCAAACAAATTTTAAACACTGAAAAAGCAAAACCCTAGCTCATTCCTAGAGTTCTTTTGGGAAAATTTCATTATAAACCTTCTTGGTCTCACTTGCAAGAAACAACATATTTTCACTATTTTCATCACTCATTTCCATCATTTTTCAGTCATATTATCTTTCATAAAACCCCTCCCATCATTTTGTCAAAATCTCCTACATATCACTTCATTTCCATTCACACCTCACATCTATTTTCACTTTCTGCTGCTAGGACTTTGTGTCATCATGGAGGCTGAATCTTCACCAGAAAGAAAGAGACAACACAAAGGAGGGAGGATTCTCATATATGAACCATCAAACTGCAACACAATCAACTCCTATCCTTTCATCAAATAGTGCTTTGAGGATGCTCACTACTTGGAATTTTTCAAAGGATAAGGATACAGTGGAGCATGAGTTTGAGCTAATTGATCCAGAGGCTGAGGATCAAACCACAAGCATGAGATAGACTATCAAGGAAAAAGACTACCAAATCAAGGAGTTGGTGATAAATTTGGAAAGGGAAAAGTATGTTATATCATTCCTCGAACAGGAAAACAGTGAACTCAAAGCAAAAGAGTTGATCCTAGAAAAGGAAAAAGCTAAGCTAATGCAGCAAGTCGACAAAGGTAAGGAGATAATGACATCAAGTGAGCCTGAAGAATTAGATGTGAAATGGAAAGTTAAAAGTCTAAGAACAAGAGGCCTCAAGAAAGCTTTGCAAGAGGAACAAGAAAAAATTTTGCTTAATGAGGATCTGGACCTAGAAGATAGGATCACCCTAAAGGTTCATCAAGATAAAGAATATTGGCTTAATAGGGTGAATGAACACTTGGAGAATCTCCTTGAGAAGGCAAACAAATACAATCAATTTCTCAGACACATGGCGCATGAATATCAAGATCAAAACATGATGTCCAATGTCAAGGTAAAACAACTTGAAAACAAGCTCAAGGGGGGCAAAAAATACCAAAAGGATGAGGGAAACTTGGAGATGCTTGTTAAAGCATCCATGAAACTATAAAAAACCTATCTTTACACCTTCCCTCCTGCTAGTGCCTAGATTTACGTCAGGCTGAAAAGGTAGGATCCAGGGCCAACATCAAACCATGCTCAGCCTGGTAGCTAGCCCTACCAGGTCAGGAGAGGGCTCTCTCCGGGTCAATCTCAGCAAATAATGATCTATGGGGCTTGATATGACTGAAATATCTTCTGATTTTAGGCTAGGTATATGTGCAAGAGAGTTTGGTTGAATAAAATGATGATCTTGTTGGCTCAGATGGAAAGGCCAATTTTGGGTGCGGGGATTGAGGCTCAATCCTGTAGAGATCTCAATGGGGCAAGGTAGGAAATTGTTTTTGGCACTTAAAATTGATTGATATGGAAAGAATAGATAGGTGAGGTGTTGAATAGGGCAAGAGAAACCATGGATCCTCCCCAAACAGCTTAAAACATCAAATAACTAAAGCAAACTTCAAGTAGAGCACTGCACTTTCAATGGATTCTACTTACACTCTTGTTTGTTTAGTTCAGAAGAAAAAAGATAGAGAATGGCATACATGACATATAAGAAAATTCAAAATTACAAAGAAAATCACTGTACCAAGACAAATTGCCACATGGATCCCAAAGAGTGTTGCAAATCCCGGTCTCAATTCCTTAGCCAAAATGCTGATATGAGTGTACAATGAAGCTCAAGGCTTTCTCAAGAGTCCAACCATGCTAATGACTGAATAATAACATAATATAGACAAACATAGCTCATCCTTGCCTCTATGGATCGAGCACACATGTTTAGGAGCTGATCCAACTAATTCTAAACTGAGAACTAGAAACTAGGCAACATAACAGCATACCTCTAGAAACAAGGGAACTGATTCATTCAGTTTCAAACAACCTTTAAACTAATGAATCTACCTATACAAGTGAAAATTTAACATATTTACATCATGATCCATCAATTTTCATCAAATTACATCACAAATTTACCATTAGGAAAGTGAAAAAGTCAAACTAGACAAAGCTGGGCGAAAAACAAAGCAAAACTTGGTCAAACTGGCAAATTTTCCTCTATGCGTCGCGCCTGATTATCTATGCGCCGCGCCTGATTATCTATGCGCCGCGCCTATTTGGACCCACTTTTGGAGGCCTTCCCGATGTCCAAATTCACTCCAAGTGTGCTTGTTGGAAAGGTTTTCCTGTCTACTTTCCAACCCAAGTGGAATTTTTCAATTTGGCCTCCATTTTCCCCTCAAAAATTCCATTCTCCCAACATTGCTTCTTATGTGTCAAAGTAGGGGCAGTGAGGTCATTTTTTGAGTGTTTTTGACCTTTTTGAGGTCTCAAAACCTGCCCAAATTTCTTTGCCATAGGTAGGAAAGCATAAATTTCCATCCCAAATCCAAAAATGTTGAGCTTTTGTGATTTGGAGGCTCCTAGCAAAAGCGAGCGCCACGTGGCGCGGCGCATAGAGAAAAAATTTCTGTGTTTTAGCCCAAAATTTTCAAAAATGCAAAAAGTGTCCCAATTTTTTTGAAATTTGGGCTCAGTGCTCTCCATCAAGTGCTTTTTTGGGCCAAGGAAGCCTCAGCCAAGATCTGAAGTTTATCTTGCGCTTTTTTTTCCTCCTTGATGCTCTCTTCAACTTTGCTTTTAAACCCCTGATTCTCGCTTGACACACCAAGTTCCGGGACAAGTAATGATGTGACAGGTTTCTAAGCATATTATTTTCATTGCTGGCCTTCTCCAGCTTCCTCTCCAAGTGGATATTGACTCTTTCGAGCCATGACTCCCTATCGACATTGATCTCTTGCTCAAGTGAAGTGAGCTCCACCCTCCTCCTTTGGGCAGCTTGGTGATTATCCCGAATGTTTTGTAACTCCATGATTGCTTGCTGATCTTCAAGATGCTTATTTCTCTGCTCCAGGTATTTTATAATCCACTTATCCCTCTCCAAGTTGAGGGACAATGCCTTGATGTCCGCCTGCTGCTCTTGGATGGTTTCTTGATGAGAAGTAGGTGAGCTGTGATGTGTTTTGACTTTTGCCACCAAGGGAAAGAGTGATATGTGGGACTGTGGAGGGTGGAAACAATGAGGGATTTAGGGACTGTTGGGGTAGGGTTTAGTTAAGGGAACAGGGAATTAGAGAACAATTTTGCAACTTTTAGTATAGGACTAGGGTTTGGGAATTTGTATTTGGGACTTTGGGAAATGGGAATTGGGATATGGGATTAGTGAATTTAGGGATACGTGAGTTTAAGGAATATGGAAATCGGGGAAAATGGAGCAAGGGAGTAGAAAGGTGGAATTAATGGCTAAACAGTCAATACAAACCCTAGGCAGCAATTACCTTTGAGGAAAAATTGCAAGGAGGTAGGGTTTGAAAATTTTCTCACTAAATCACCATAAACACCAAGGTAACTCATTCATTGGTCATGGGAGAAATGTTAACTTACTTGAACACAAGAAGATTGAGCAAATTTTGCAATTTGGGAGAGTTTGTGAGTGAAATCAGGCTTCCAGCTCTATGCGCTGTGCCACAAACCCAATGCGCTGCGCCTTCTCTATGCGTCGCGCCAGTGTAAATTTGCACTAGAAATTGCAGCCCAATGCACTGCGCCAGTTGCCCAATGCGTAGTGCTTTTTGCAGGAGACTTTTGGAGGCCTTCCCGGTGTCCAAATTGGGTGCGGAATAGCTCTTTGGAAAGGTATTTAAGTCTAATTTCCAACCCAACTAGAATTTTTCAATTTTGAGTTTATTTTACCAGTAAAAAATAACTCTCCCAAGACTAGTCAAAATGTGAAAAATGAGGCTGCCTAAAGGAAGAGTGTTATTGCAGTCAACTTTTGAAGGTCTTCCTCAACTCTAAATTGAGCTCATGATAGCTCATTGGAAATATATTTGTGTCTAGTTATGATTTGACTCATCAAGCAAGTCATTTGGCCAACCAAGCTAGGAGAAAACTTGATTTTCTCAAGGTCACTTCAGAGGTGCATCAATTCTCCCGAGGCAATTGTATTTTTGACATTTCTCTAAAACCATGACATATGTGTAAAAAGTGAAGGAGTGTTTTCTTCCTTTGCCTATTTTGGACAAAAACTCTCTCATTTTTCCAAAATTCATCTTTTCTTGCTCAGAAACATCATTTGAGTAAAATCTACCCCGATGTGTGGAACAGGGGATTTGTTGAAATGAAGCGAAATGAAGGGGGTAAAGGGCTTCTAAATTCTTGAGAAAATTTTGGGAAGTAGGGAGAGATGTTAGGAATCAAGGGAAAGTGGAATTTCAAACATTGAGTGAGGGGAAAGGGTGAAAAAGGGAAAAACAAAGTTCTAACCTAGAAAATTACCAAGTTGTAGCAAGAAACTAGGGTTTGTGCGAAAATGAGGAATTTGGGGGATCTCACTGATGGGAAGTGTTTAATAAGGTACATTAAGGATAGGGGAAGGTATATGAACATCAGGATACAAGTTTTGCTGATGATTTGACCATCCAAGAGAAATTACCTTCAAAACCCTAGGAGAGGGAAATGAACCTTACCTAGGTGCAACTGAAGCATGAACAAAGTGTAAAATGACCCAGTGGAACTTTTCATGATGATGAAAACTCTCTGAATGATGGTACACTCAGCTAAATGGTGACATGGAATGACATTTGGACAACTTTGAAAGGAGAAGCAAACCCTAGACCTAATACCTAGTGACCAAATTTTACTTGAAGACTCACTGAAATGACAAAATTTGACCTTGACACCTTAAAATCGCTTTGTAAGAGCATGTTTGATCACTGGAGGAAGGCTGCAAAGACTGACACTAACACCTCCAATTTTTAGAAAATTCTGATCATTTTGAGTTTTTTAACAAATTTTGGTCTAAGTCTACAAATTCAGCTGCTCTAGAAGCGCAACGCCAAGGCGTTGCGCTTTTTCCTCAGGCCTACATTTGAGGAAAGGTCTACATTTTTGGAAAGGTCTTGACATCCTCTAAAAACCCATTTTCCCATATTTTGCAAAGGTGGCTTAGTTTTGGAGAAAAATGCAAAAAAGTGGGAAAAAACTAGCATTATGGACCATCTTTTGACAGGTGCTGCGCTTTTGGAGTGACCTTGGGAGAATGGATTTTTGAAGGTCTTCCCGTGCTCCAAATTCATAAATTAAAACTATTCTGGAAATTATACGTGAAGGGCTAGTTGACCGTTCTATCATATTGGCATTGTGACCCCTAGAAGGCACCTAAAAATCAGCTCAAAGTCAACACTGTGCTTCTGCACTTTCTGTGTTTTTATTTGGAAAATTTCACTGTGTAAAATTTCTAGTTTCTAGTCTAACTTGGTCAAAGTCAAGATTATCTATGTAATGGCACTAGTTACGAGGCTAGGTGATGTAGGCATGAATAAATGTACATCATAGGTTGTTTTTGATGTTTATTAGGCCTCATAAAATAAGCAAACTCCTAAACAAACTCTTCATGAAGTGTTTGAGTTTCACCTTCTCACTCTCACCTGTTGGTTAAGAGAATCTTGGAGTTAGTTCCTCCACCAAGAAATTCAACTCCTAAAGGTGGGAAAGTGGTCTTGGAGAGTCTATATGTATCATGTCTCCTTAAGAGAAGAAGGTTGAACTTTTTGAAAAGGAGACTTGCATTGTAATCATCTTTCAGCTAATACAAATATAGGTTGCAGCTATTTTCAAGGAACTCTAGCCCAATGAGTTCATGGTGATTTTACTTCATTATTTTTGTTTTCTCATGGTATAAACATATTTATATACATTATATCTCTTCTTGCTATGAATTCTTTGTGATAAAATACTCAGAATTCTTGTTTTTCAAGCTCTGTTATCTGGTTTTTATGGTTATGTGTTTTGTCTTCCTAAGCTAATGAAATCATGTTTATTTATGCTCATTAGTTTCTTCCACACTATATACTCTATAATACACTAAAAAATACTCAAATTACACCATGGCTTCTGACATCTATCTCCTTCTTATGTTTTCTCTTGCATTCCCACAGCCTAGACCTACTTGTGGCTCCAAACCCTAAGTTCAGAAAATCCTTAAAAACCAAAATTTTCACAAACAAATACAAATATCTAGCCTAAAATTCATTTGCTTAAAGTCATATCACTGATAAGAGACTTAGAGAGATCCCTCTCATGCTCAATTGGGCTAGCTACTGAGCTGAAGTGTTTTGAGGTTACCCTTGTCGATTTCCTTTTCAGCCTAGGAGATTGTAAGGACTAACATTTTTGGCGCCGTTGTCGGGGAACGAAAGATCATATCTTCCCTGGGAAAGAATGATAAGGATTAGATCTGATTGTTGATGGTGAATAGTGATCAAACACAAGAAACGTTGTGCATCTTTCACTTGGCGACTCCAGTGTCGAAGAATCCAAAGGTTCAAAATTTTCATGGCGACTCCACTACTCAAAAACCAATAGTTTGAAGAACTTCTTGGTGTTTTAATTGTTTTCAAGATGGATTCAATTGCTTGAAGGTATGCTCCTATGAATTGAGCTCATATTCTTGGTTTTTTGAATCGTATTCCTTCCATAGATTGGCAAACTAATCTGCCCAAATTCATAGATGGAAATGAGGATGAGGCTATTCTGCATCTAATCAAATTTCATTGGCATATGCATAAGCTCGGGATTAAGTTTCATGAGGATTGTTTGATGAAAATGTTTATGGCTACCCTAGAAGGAAAAGAAATATCATGGTATGAAGGATTGAAGCCATGTAGCTTATTCTCTCTTAAAGAATTCCACACAACATTCTTTGAGTTTTATGAAAAATCTCATCATTCATTCTTGTTGTTTGAAGATTGTTGTGAATCTTGCGAAAACTTCATTCAATACCTTGAAGAAAATTTTGGTGATGAAGAATGTCTAGATTATGAGATCATAGAGGCCCTTTATGAATATTCTTCCCAATAGAAAATAACAGAGATTAGCTGCTTTGATACAAAGGATCATTCACAACATACATCAACTCCTTCTTTGCTTGAAGATGAAATAGATTTTCATCCTAACAGTCAAGAAGAAATTGGTCCAAGTGAGAATTCTGAAATTGCATGTACAAAAAACTTAAGCAGTGAACCATCTAATGACAATGATCATCTACTTTTGCAAGGAAATAGTGAAAAAGAAGTTGTTTCCTTTTATTCTTGTGGCAGTCAAATTAATATTCTTCTTGTTGAAGAACATGAGGAATCAAACATACTTGAAGTGGTTGTTGCATTTAAAGTTTTCCATTAGCATCCAAAACCCTGTCTTTTGGATGAGAGGTATGAAGATAGCCATTCACTTGTTCTTTCAGATTTTTCTTTCTATGAGGTTTTATTTCAAGATCAGGTTTGTGAAGACCGAGATGAGGTTTCTGATGAAATGTATGAACACAGATCTCTAGACACTCACCACTCATATGTCTCTCTAGCTCATCCATTTTCTGAAACACTACTTCAAGGGCAGATTCATGCAAATCATAATTTTAAATTGGCATGTGTGAAGGTTTCAAAAATTGCAATTATGGCAAAGAATAATCATCAAGCATTACAAGAAGATTATGAAGAGGAGAGCAGCGATAGAGAAGAGGTTGTTTTAGAGCCACTTACACATGATGGTCTTCCTCCAGATTCAGAAAACGAAGAGTGTGCTTGTATCTCTTCTGACTTTCAAGATATGCTAATGTCCCAAATTATTATAGGCCCTATTGCCAATTTGTTGCAACCATTTGGAAAGATGAATTTTCTTGTATTAATGGATCATGAGCACATATTCAGTGGACACTCAGAGTTCCCTAGCTTTTGTTTGTTCTACCTGCTCAAGGAAAGTACAAGCGGAATTCAAGTAAGTAGCCACTTGTTGGATCGGTTACACTGGAGAGATCATTACACATGATTGTATATACATCTTCAGCAGGTGGCAGTTATCATCAGGATTTGAAGCCTGAGGTGGAGGCCCTAAGATCCCGATGGTCTGCTACCATAAGTAAGTTCAGTTAGTATGTTTTTTATGGTCAAGTTAGTCGGTTAGTCAGTCAGTTTTCAGTTAGAGTTTAGTCTTTGCATTATGACTCCATTCCCCAATGGATAAGGCTACTTGGTCTACAGTGTTCTTGACACCTCCAAGGAGATGCCATCCCCAGTTGGAGCTAATGTTAGTGTCAATCAGTTCAGCCTGTCACCACTGATCAAATATGCTCTTACAAGGTGTTGTTAGGGTGTCAAGTCAAATTTTTGTCATTTCAGTGAGTCTTCAAATAAAAATTTGGTCATTGGTTATCGTTTCTAGGTCATTGTTTCTCCCTTCAGTTACTCATGGTCTTCATCACTCATCATTTTCATTGTCTTCTTCAACATATCATATCTTCATTTAAATGTCTTGGGTCATGAAATGGTTAAATTCCTCATTTTAGGTCATGGTCTAGGGTTTCACTTCATGTGTCATCACAATACCATATGTTGCCAAAAGTATGTCCATCATGTGATTAAGTGGGTAAAGAGAGTTAGCAACTTAGGGAAATAAAAATAAAGGTAAAGGTAATATTTAATTTCAAATAAGACAATGTTGCAGTACACTACCTCGCCTCATCATTTCTCATAGGGATGTGTTTGCTTCAAAATATGTTTCTGACAAAATGGAGAATAATTTTACAAACTTGAAAGAGATTTTTGTCCATTATAGTCCAAGGAACAAAAACCTCCTTCAGTTTATGCACAGGTGTTATGATTTGAAAGAAATTCCCAAAATACACTTGCTATGGAAGAGTTAATCCAATTCTTGAAAGCTTGATGTCAAGACAGTTTTTCAAGGGTTTGTAGTAGGTTTTGTCAGTTCTTAAGGACTCTATTGTGTAGCTGACATCAAAAGAGTTTCCAATGGTACCTTTAGATAATGATTTGGATTAGTGAAAGGCATCCAAAAGTGCTCTGCAAGTTGGAGCTTCTCTTTTGTCAAAGAAACCTTGAGTTTTTTTATTGACCTTGGGAAAGTCAAGTTTTCTCCCTCATTGAGTGTCCACATTACATTCTTGAGGTGTCCATATTATAGAAGACTGTAATATCTTTCCAACGAGCTATCAAGATCTCAATTTGGAGTAGTTTAAAGCCTCCAAAAGTGGTTTGTAAGATTGCGCTGCTCTTTTGTGAACTGTGCTGCGCGCAGGACAGAGTGCCCAAAAATCCTTCAAAGCTCTCCCAAATCTAAATTTTTCACTTCCAAGATTGATTTTATTGACTTCTAAGTCAAGGGACAAGTAATAACACCATCATCCTCCATCTTTTGCTTTCCCAATTTCATCTCATGTCAATGATTCTCCAAGTTAGGGTTTGTAGCAAATATTTTATGGGAAATGCTAGGGTAAAAACGGCCATCATAATTTTTTATCTCCAAAACATGTAAATTGATATCCTACACCTGCACACATGTTGATGAGTCATTTTGACCAGTTCATTCACCTCCAAACAAAGTTTAAACACTAAAAAAGCAAAACCCTAGCTCATTCCTAGAGTTCTTTTGGGAAAATTTCATTATAAACCTTCTTGGTCTCACTTGCAAGCAACAACATCTTTTCACTATTTTCTTCACTCATTTCCATAAGTTTTCAAAGTCATCTCATATTTCATAAAACCCCTCCCATAATTTTGTCAAAATATCCTACATATCACTTCAATTCCATTCACACCTCACATCTATTTTCACTTCCTATTGTTAGGACTTTGTGTCATCATGGAGGTTGAATCTTCACCAGAAAGAAAGAGACAGCACAAAGGAAGGAGGATTATCAGATATGAACCATCAGACTGCAACACAATCAACTCCTATCCTTTCATCAAACAATGCTTTGAGGATGTTCACTGCTTGGAATTTTTCAAAGGATAAGGATACAATGGAGCATGAGTTTGAACTAATTGATCCAGAGGCTGAGGATCAAACCACAAGCATGAGACAGACTATCAAGGACAAAGACTACCAAATCAAGGAGCTGGCGATAAATTTGGAAAGGGCAAAGTATGTTATATCATTCCTCGAACAGTAAAACAGTCAACTCAAAGTAAAAGAGTTGATCCTAGAAAAGGAAAAAGTTAAGATAATGCAGCGAGTCGGCAAAGGTAAGGAGATAATGACATCAAGCAAGCCTGAAGAATCAAAGGTGAAACAGAAAATGAAAAGACCAAGAACAACAGGCCTTAAGAAAGCTTTGCAAGAGGAACAAGAAAAAATTTTGCTTAATGAGGATCTTAACCTAGAAGATAGGATCGCCCTAGAGATTCATCAAGATAAAGAATATTGGCTTAATAGGGTGAATGAACACTTGGAGAATCTCCTTGAGAAGGAAAACAAAGGCAATCAATTTCTCAGACACATGGCTTATCACTATCAAGTTCAAAACATGATCGTCAATGTCAAGGTAAAACAACTTGAAAACAAGCTCAAGGAGGCCAAAAAATACCAAAAGGATGATGGAAACTTGGAGATGCTTGTTGAAGCATCCATGAAGCTATAAAAAACCTATTTTTACACCTTCCCTCCAATTTTGAGAAAATTTTGAGCATTTTGAGTTTTTTAACAAATTTTGGTCTAAGTTCAGAAATTCAGCTGCGTGCTGCGCTTTTTCATCATGCCTCCATTTGAGGAAAGGTCTACATTTTTGGAAAGGTCTTGACATCCTCTAAAAACCCATTTTCCCATATTTTGCAGAGGTGGCTTATTTTTGGAGAAAAATGCAAAAAAGTGGCAAAAAACTAGCATTCTGGACCATCTTTTGACAGGCGCTATGCTTCTGGAGTGACCTTGGGAGAATGGATTTTTGAAGGTCTTCCCGTGCTCAAAAATTAAGAAATTCAAATTGTTCTAGAAAATAGACGTGAAGGGTTAGTTGACCATTCTCTCATTTTGGAATTTTGAACCCTCGAAGGCACCTGAAAATCAGCTCAAAGTCAGCACTATGCTTCTACACTTTCTATGTTTATATTTGGAAAATTTCAGTGTGTAAAATTTCTAGTTTCTAGTCTGACTTGGTCAAAGTCAAGATTCTCTATGTAATGGCACTAGTTACGAGGCTATGTGATGTAGGCATGAATAAATGTATATCATAGGTTGTTTTTGATGTTTATTAGGCCTCATAAAAGAATCAAACTCCTAAACAAACTCTTCATGAAGTGTTTGAGTTTCACCTTCTCACTCTCACCTGTTGGTTGAGAGAATCTTGGATTCAGTTAATCAACCAAGGAATTCGACTCTTGAAGGTGGGAAAGTGGTCTAGGAGAGTCTATATGTAGCATTTCTCCTCAGGAGAAGAGGGTTGAACTTTTTGAAAAGGAGACTTCGTTGTAATCATCTTTCAGCTAATACAAATACAGGTTGCAGCTATTTTCAAGGAACTCTAGCCCAGTGAGTTCATGGTGCTTGTATTTCATTCTTTTTGTTTTCCCATGGTCTAAACATCTTTATCTACATTATATCTCTTGTTTCTATTAATACATTGTGATAAAATACTCAGAATTCTTCTTTTTTTCAAGCTCTATTATCTGGTTTTCATAGTTATGTGTTAGGTCTTCCTAAGCTAATGAAATCATGTTTATTTATGCTCATTAGTTTCTTCCACACTATATCCTCTATACTACACTGAAAAATACTCAAATTACACCATGGCTCCTAAAATCTAACTCCTTCTTATGTTTACTCCTCCATTCCCACAGCCTAGACCTACTTGTGGCTCCAAACCCTAAGTTCAGCAAATCCTTAAAAAACCAAATTTTCACAAACAAATATACATATCTAGCCCAAAATTCATTTTCTTTAAAGTCATATCATTGATAAGAGACTTAGAGAGATCCCTCTCATGCTCAATATGGCTAGCTACTGAGCTGAAGTGGTTTGAGGTTACCCTTGTCGATTTCCTTTTCAGCCTAGGAGATTGTAAGGACTAACACAGTCAACCAACTGAGCCAAGTTATGGTTTGGCCATCAAAATTGTATTCGAAGGAAACAAAGCATGTTTAACAATACCTCAGAGGCACTACCCCATATGAATTTTGGTACATACAAATAAAGGGAGTGAAGCTACATGGATTCACAATTATAGATTCGGCAGGGACTCTATCCAACCGAAAGAGTACATTAGGTTCAATTTTCAGTTTTTTATCCACAATAATTTTTTGTTACAATAGAAAACAATGGTTTGTGGCACTGAACTCAATAGAAGACGAATACATGGCTGCAAGTTAAGAAGCATGTGAGGTGATATGGATGAGAAAGATACTTGTGGGACTGTTTGGTCCAGAGATGGTTCCAATTGTGATATATTATGATAATGAAAGTTGTGTTAAGATCTATGAGAATCCAATATTTCACAATTGATCTAAGAATATAGAGATGTGGTATCATCATTTACGAGATTGTGTGCAGAGGAGGATAATGTTGATATAATACATTTTGACTGAGGAACAAGATGTTGACATCTTGACAAAGGATTTGTCAAGAGGGAAGTCCAAATTCCAGAGGTACTCAATAGGGGTGGTTGATAATCCCTTTATTCCTAAGAGGGAGTGTTGAGAAGTGTACCAAGAAAGGATCAATTTGGCTAGGCCTTGGTCAAATTGAGAAAATTCAAAATTTCCACATCAACAGAAAACGTGGAGGAAGTTAACTAAGGTGGCATAGCTCTTGTCACTCAGTTAGCTCAATAAATTTGAGTTATAGGGATTGGATTTCTGTCATAAATGTGTGATTGCTAATTTATAGCAATCCAGGTTAGTTATTTCCATTTGTACTTAGTTAAACTAGTTCTAACAATTAATAAAACTAGTTGGAGTTCAGTTGTGTAGTGGGACAATAGTTTAACTCAGAGATCATCTAGTTAACTGATCAATCAACCAAAAATAGATCATGAATGCAATGGATTCGAATTTCTCAGCTGTGGTGGATATTCCAAGGCATTGCAAAATCAATTGTAAACTAGTGTTGATTGTACATGTGTTGCATGCAATCATTGATCAATCCTTGGGAATTGCACAATCATTTTGGAGGAAATTCATAAAGAATAGGGGCTAATTTCCTTAGGATTTGTACAAGGAAATAGGGGCCTTGGTGAGCAAATATTTGTCTAAGTGTTGGCCAAATCTTATTCATTGAGCAGGAGAACAATTATTCTTTTGCAGGTTGAGATCAAAGTTGGAGCTAGCAATTGTAATAGTTTCTCAATTAATTGATTAATACAAATAGGCTTGAGGGGTTTTTCCCAATTAGGTTCCCCTAGAAATCAATGTGTATTTGTGTGTTTTCTTATTGCATGTATGTGCATGTTGTTCAAAATTGTGAATTTGATTTTGCAGATTAGTAGAGTAGAATAGTGTCTCTTTATTTTAGATTGAATTTCTTAAGTAGTTGCAATTCTATCAAATTTCTACATTATCACGGGGGAATTTCATGTCAAGTCATATTTAGGTCCCCTAGGATATCAAAAGGCATTGACAATGGTTAATAATTTCTATCACTGGATGAAATTAAATAAATAGGTGGATGAGTATGTTGTGAAATTCTTCGATTGTCAATAGGTAAAAGAAACATGTAAGCATCCAAGTGGTTTACTGCAGTCGATTCCAATTCCATAATGAAATGAGAGGTCATTTCCATGGATTTTATTATAGTTTTTCCAAGGGCATCGAAGAAACATGATTCCATCATGGTTGTGCTTGACCGGTTAATTAAGGTGGGTCATTTAATTTCAGTTAATTCTAGGAATTCAACTAGTGACATAGCTCAGATTTTCATCAAGGAGATAGTGAGATTGCATGGTGTTCCTAAGAAGATTGTGTTAGATAGAGACTCAAAGTTCACTTCCAGGTTTTGGAAAGAGTTGTTTGAAGATTTGGGAACAACGTTGGCTTTCATTACACCTTATCATCCAAAGGAAAATGGATAGGCAAAGAGGGTTAACATGATTCTTGAGGACATGTTGATGATGTATGTCATGCATCAACAGAGGAAATGGGAGGAGTATCTTCCCCTGGTATAATTTGAATATAACATGAGTATCAGGAGTCGTTGAAGAAGAGTTAGTTTGAGGCACCCTGTGGGTAGAGTTGTATCACTCCTATCAGTTTTAGTGATCCAGTGAACAAGGTGTTGATTGTACCAGATATGTTGTTAGAGATGGAATAGGAAATGCAAGTTATCAAGAGTAATCTAAAGGAAACATAGGACGGGAAGAAGAGCTATGCAGATTAACATAGGGTATTTAAGGAGTTTAAGTTTTGGGAACATGTGTACTTGTGTATCAAGCACAAGAGGATCTCCTTGAGGATTGGATCATGTGCTAAGCTGAAACCTCTATATTGCATGCCTTTTGAGATCCTTGAGAGGATTGGAGCAGTGGCCTACTGACTTGCACTGCCTCTGACATTGAAAATCCACGATGTTTTCCATGTTTCATTGCTTAAAAGATACATGAATGATTCTAATCATGTGATCGAATGATCTGTATTGCAGGTTTATCCAGAAGGAGAATTCAAGTCGGAACCTTAGTGCATTTTATAGTGAAAGATGCTAATTCTCCATAATCAAGTGATCAAGCAAGTTAAAGTGTAGTGGAAGCACTTTGGGCCAAATGAGGCTACATGGGAGATGGTTTATCAGATGTGGGTTATGTATCCTTCTCTACTCACTGGTTGAGTAGATGTATTATGGTATATGTGTTTGATGTTTTGTTTGGTTATATATATATATATATATATATATATATATATATATATATATATATATATATATATATATATATATATATATATATATATATGCATATGTATGTAAATACCACACTGAGCTATGTTATAAAGCTCCAATAAGCAGTATGGTGTTCATGGTATGATGATCATGATCTTGGAAGTATGATATGATGTAAATGTTGCATCGAGCTATGTTATAAAGGTCCATGGGAAACGTATGTTTACCGGTTTTTAAGCTTCATTGAACACTAAGGATGATGTTCCCCACAGAGGGAGGAATTTATAAAAACTTTTGGTTGCTTTTCTATATAAATAAAATAAGACCAAGGTAATGGGACACGTATTCCAAGCTGAGTGTTGGGAAAAACACAATGATGGTTATCATTAATGATTAATTAATGGCTAGGGAAAATAGAAAAGGAATTGGAAAAGGAAAAGTGGAATTAATTGGCATTTATTTATGAAAATAAAGGAAAATAAGAGAAAAGGGAGATGGAGGGTCACAAAATTACATGAGAGGGAAATTGAAGGAAAAATATAGGAAAATGAAGAAAATAAAGGCCTAGATGATAAAATGGCTTACAAGGATGAGTTCACAACCTTTTGTCAGTTCAATCTTTGACTCTCTCATTCATTCTCTTACTCTCTCATACTCTTACATACTTAGAGTATTCTTGTAGCACTCTTGGAGCACTTTGGAATACACTTTATTTGGAGAAAGAAGGAAAAGGAAAGCGGGAAAGTGTAAGCGATAGGTGGATCAGTAACTAGAACTAGATTTCTTCACAAGTAACAGGTTGCATGTGTGATTTCCTTGTTGATTTATGGATGCATGGTATATGCATGTTATTTTATGGTTATTTGTTGTCATTGGCATGGAGGATTTCCTAGATTTACAATGGTTTTAGGCTTGCCTTGTCATTTCTTGGATAACCATGGTGTTGTGGGATTTTCCACTTGTTTTATTTTTTTGGTTGGTGATCATAATTCCCTATAGCTATGGGTTGGAATACACACTTTGGAAGCCCTGGAACAGTTTTGGTTAAGTTAATATTCCTAGAGCCTAGTTTGGGAAAAATGCTCTACAGCCCTTGGTGGCTTGAGATACTAGTCCCTGGAGCCAGGTTTGACAAATGCTCTAGAGCCATGGAAGGTTATGGGTTGAGATACTAGTTGTTGGAGCCCTAGACATCTTGGGTAGAGACCAATCTCGTTGGTGTTAGTGATGCCCGAACATGAGGTTGAATCACTGGTTGAGGGTTGAGGGGGTTTGGACTCTAGAAGCCTACTTTGGTTTTGTTTTCGTTTATTCATGGGATCCCACATTCACACGTGGAATATGGTGTGGTGGTGATTGGCTAAAAGAGAGATTTGGTTCAACCCAACCTATGTGTTATCACTCAAGAAAAAATTTTAAATTGTTCACCTCAGTTCGATTATCTGTCAAAGGGTTGGTGTCAGTTTTGGGCCTAGTCTTTTCATCTTGTTTTAGAATCTTGTTAAGAGTCTTGCTAGTGTGTCAAATGGGGTCAATTCTCTGTTTTAGTCCATCAATGGTCTCACACCACACCTAAGCTCCATATGTCAATCCTATTTCAAAGTTCACAGCACAGAAACCTCCGTCTAGGTGATTTCGTAGCGCAAAACACCGATTTTGCACTAACTGCGCTATGAAATCGGGAATTCGTGCTAATCCATAGAAAATCTCACCCTAGCTATCATCCCGATAGCTTGCCAACCGACATTAGTTCCATTGAATGACTTCAAGCAACGCGCTAAAACTCCATTGCGTTTTAACATCAGTTTTCTAGATTGACATATTCACGGTCCAATCTAGTAGGTGTTTGAAGGGATTTTTCATCTCGGGCTCGAAGAAATTCGGCAATTAAAAAATATAGAGCGGTAGAACAGTAGCAAATTTGCGGTTCTAGCCGCTAATCCCCAATAATTTAGAAGCAATTTCAATAGTTATTGTCCCCGCCATTTGATGGGTATGCAGGTCGAATCCCCGGACGTTAATCGATACAGGGATGGGCACGAGCACTGCAACTAACAAAGAGGTGCTTTCTGTTGCCAGATTGTGGATATGCCAGGCTCTAATCTCCATCTCACAGGGGGATGCAACATGTTATAATCAACTCCCTCAAGACCTTAATAATATTGAAGCTGGGGATCCTTCTCAGGAAGCATCTTTTGTGATGACATTGAAGGCCTTTTCTCAGTCAGTCTCCTCTATTAATGAACACCACCATGGTTCTCTTCTTAGTTTTGTGCTTGGTATGAGCTTTTGGAATTTCAGTTTGGATGTAGCAGATGGGTTAGTGGAAGTTATCATCAATTTGGTGACATCAAATGGAGGATTAGTGGATAGGTGCTTAGACATGCTTGTCAAGAATTTTCTTCCGCCTTCATGTGGATTACCACCTTCATAGATTCCCTTACTAGGCGCTTGATTTTAGGTGGGCTAACTGCAGACCAACTCCTCCGGAAGAAAACAGAACAGCTAGCAAGGAAAAGCGAAATTCTGGACCAAGTGCATTTGGCAATACAACAAATTGCAGAGCTTGTGCCAACTGCTTCATTAAGGTTGCAACCAATAATTATTCGAAGGATGCCACACAGAGTTATTCATAAAGACTGGAATGCCTTGTATGTTGAGAACATGCTTAGAGTGGAGAGCAGTGTTGTTGGGGAAATTATTGGTAGTAGATTACTTATGGCAGTGGTGGACAGGCTTATTGAAATTGATGTTGAAATAAAATGGGAACACATTTTACATGAAGACTCAAGCAAGGTGTACATATTTGACATGGAAATGGAAGATGATGAAGAAAATGAAGAACCTAGGAAGCCTGGTAGCGAGGCAAATGTTGAATTGCCAAAACCTTCTTCTATGCAGAGTCTAGGGGGTGTTGCAGATAAGATAGATGTATTAATGGAAATGACTTTAGAACATCTGAAATTATGTGCTGATGAGGGTCGCCTGCCACAGGTCTATGATACACTCATGCACTCATTTCAATCAACTATTTAGAATACTCACAAGTCTAATTTTACTCAGTTTCTTGTCTTCTATCTATGCTCTCTGGCTCCAAAGACATGCGGTGCAAACTTTGCTTCAATGCTGTGTGATATTTTTGTCAATAAATCTCGCCCACGGAATACAAGGATGACTGCAGCTGCTTACCTATCTACTTATTTGTCTCATGCTAAATACCTACCTTTATCTTTTGTTTCTGCATCATTAAGAAGGTTGGTGGATTGGTGCTTGCAATACTCGTATAATCATAACGAGGAGAGGAAGCCTGTGAATCCAGGAGTGCATGGGGTATTCTATTCAGCATGTCAGGCTGTTATGTATATACTTTGCTTCCGAATGAAGTCGCTTATAGATGATCCTGAACAGAGATTACTGTTAGAGAAGTTACCACTGAAAAAGATTACTGAGCACAAGTTGAATCCTTTAAAGATTTGATTGCCATCAGTCGTAGAAGAATTTCTAAGGCAGGGGTTGGAGCAGCACTTGGAATGCTGACTGAATTTACAGCACCAATTACCATGCCTGTCATGGCAACCTTTGCTGCTCTTTTAGGCACTACTCCAGGACAATCTATGGTTGACAATGCTGACTCACTTTCATACAGTGATTCAGAACGTGGGCAACATAAAGACACGCAGTATGCATTAGCTGTATCAAGATCTACATACGTTACCTTTTCCAGTGGAACAGGGCATTTGAAGCATGAATATCTTTTTGGCTCTGTTGGAGATGATTGTCATTTGCTCATATGGGACATGCGTACACCTGCACCTAACAAGCCTCAACAATCAGTTGTAGCTCATCAGAGTGAGGTTAACTCTTTGGCCTTTGATCCGTTCAATGAGTGGCTGTTGAGAAAATAAAGCTCAAGACAGTCAGAGTTTAGTATTGAAACTGTGATTTTTGGGAACAACTCAGCAGTTTCGTAGCGCGCTAAGAAACTGCTGAAGCTGCATAATTAACGATCAGTGAACCAAATTTTAAAGACTTTCCTATCAGCATTAAAAAAATTTTGTGTCAGCACACATGTACATGAAAATGGTGGACAACACATCAAGGACGTGACAGTCTGCTCTATTTTGGGTAATTAAAGGATTAAGGCATGCTTCTTTGGATCCGAATATTTTGAGGCAAACCAAGGACCGACAAACAGGGGCAGTTTCCTATGTTTCAGGGTATTGGAAAACATGTGATATTGAAGAGCAACATGAAGCATTAAAGGTCCATCACAGCCACCGCCAGAAGGGAACCAGATGTCAGAGAACGAAAATGATTGTAGACCAAGGCTGTTATGGAATTAGAGTCCCATTTGATTTAGATGTCTAGAAGATCTAGTAGAATTAGAATCCTAATTGTTCTAGGATTCCAGAGCTGTCAATTAGTAGTCAGTTGTAATTATTAGTTAGTTAAAGTGTTAGTAGGTGTCATCATAGGCAGAATTGGAGTTCCCCTCACGCTGGAGGAAGAACGATCAGTTAGAATAAGAATTCTATATGTAGCTGAAACATCAATGAAATGCGGGTTGGGAAATTTTATGAACAAAGCTTGTATTTGGCTTATGTAAAGACTCACTTTCAGTAATATAATTTTGGTTTTACTTCTCAGGATTCATGAAGGATTTTTCATATTCAGAATGTGTGATGTTGTCTTCTTCTTAGTTTTGTTTACAGTGGTATGGATGTATAATCACTCAGAATTCACTGAATGTGCTATGATTTCCTGTATGCATCTATAAACTGTGTGGTTCCTTATGAGTGTATATTCCGAATATTCAAATGCTGAATGCCCTGACTTCCATGTAAGGTCAAGATCTTTGTTATGTTGAGGTGTTGTTGACTCCATAGGCCCAATGGAAACTTGTTTAATGTTTTTCCAACATTCATATTTGTCTCAGTTATTTCACAAAGAGTTAGCCATCTTATCTTAATCAAAATCATTAACCCATCCAGAGAGAGCCCTCTCAGGTTGAGGAGGCTAAGCCTCAGCCTAAAGTAGGTTTGAAATAGTTACTTGAAGTCTTCCTGGTCTGCAACCTTCCAGGGCCTGATTTTGAGATAACATTTTGGTGCGTCTGCCGGGAGACTGAAGATTATTCATTCCCGAAATCAAGAGACTGAACTTCTGAAGGTAGCAGGAGCTCAGAAGAATTTTCGAGGCTGCAATCTACCTTGGCGACTCCATTGTTGAAGAATTCGAAATTCATAGATTCATGGTGATTCTACTGGAGTTATGAAGGACCCAAATGCTACCATTCTTATTTCAAGGTATGCATGCATAAATTTTTCAGGAATTCATGGTTTCCCAAATCATTTTCCAAAGGATGCATATTTTCTAAGGAATGGTCCAAAATTCAACGGAGAGGATTTGAGTTTAACTTTGAAGCATATATCAGATTTCTGTGATTTTACAGAGCTTCTTAGAGTTAAACATGAGGATGTTTGCATTATGTTGTTCTATGATTCATTTCAAGGGAAATGTAAACAATGGATTGAAAGCTTTCCTACCAAATCCATTAAGTCATTTGAAGACTTTTGGCTTATGTTTTTGGAGGAATGGATGGATAGGTCAGAGGTGGTGGCAAACTCTCCTTCAGTTCAAGGTTTCAAACAATGGAATAATGATCATAGTAATGGAGAAACAAATGAAAATTTTTCTTTGTCCTTATCCTCGTATCTAAAATCATTTGAGTGTAAGGCAGAGGATAAGATGAAATTTTTGGATGAAGTTGCTGAAGACATTGAGAAAGACATTGAAGGTTTAGAAGGTCAAATTCAGGCATATAGTTTTCAAAATCATTATCATTATTTTCAGAAGCTTTCTATGGCAGAACACAAGGAGAGAGTGTTGCTTCCGTTCTCTTTCACGATTGAGGAACTGTACACTGTTGTTGAAGATCAGTTTGCACAACCAGAAAGTTACAAGAAACATCAAGTTAATCATGTATTCTAGGATCCTATAGCTAAATACATGGAAGAGTTTTACTCCCCAGTGTTTCAGTTTTTCTATGAAGATCAGAGGCAATTTCAGTGGCAATGGTCATCACAATATCATTGTGGCTCTGAACTCCGATGCAGTCAAAAAACTCAAATATCAGATAAGACAAATGATTGGCTACATTGGAAATTTCACATTGATTGAGCTGAAAGAAATTTGAATTGATAGGGTAGGTAGGTAGGAAAATGCAAATAAGCTCAAGGTTGACTGAGCATTTTTTCAGTAGATGTAGATTTCTTTCTCCTACAGTGATCATCAAGCTTAAGCCCGAGGTGAAGGCCCAAGATGCTGGAAAGGGATGTTTGTCAAGCAAATTTTCGTTTGTAATAAAACAGATAAAGCACTGGACCTACGAGTTCTTAGTGTACTACAGGAGCACACTATCCCAAGTGGAGCCACTGTTATCACTCAAGAAAAAATTTTAAATTGTTCACCTCAGTTCGATTATCTGTCAAAGGGTTGGTGTCAGTTTTGGGCCTAGTCTTTTCATCTTGTTTTAGAGTCTTGTTAAGAGTCTTGCTAGTGTGTCAAATGGGGTCAATTCTCTGTTTTAGTCCATCAATGGTCTCACACCACACCTAAGCTCCATATGTCAATCCTATTTCAAAGTTCACAGCGCAGAAACCTCCGTCTAGGTGATTTCGTAGCGCAAAACACCGATTTTGCACTAACTGCGCTATGAAATCGGGAATTCGTGCTGATCCATAGCAAATCTCACCCCAGCTGTCATCCCGATAGCTTGCCAGCCGACATTAGTTCCATTGAATGACTTCAAGCAACGCGCTAAAACTCCATTGCGTTTTAACATCAGTTTTCTAGATTGACATATTCACGGTCCAATCTAGTAGGTGTTTGAAGGGATTTTTCATCTCGGGCTCGAAGAAATTCGGCAATTAAAAAATATAGAGCGGTAGAACAGTAGCAAATTTGCGGTTCTAGCCACTAATCCCCAATAATTTAGAAGCAATTTCAATAGTTATTGCCGCCGCCATTTGATGGGTATGCAGGTCGAAGCCCCGGACGTTAATCGATTGACAGGGATGGGCACGAGCACTGCAACTAACAAAGAGGTGCTTTCTGTTGCCAGATTGTGGATACGCCAGGCTCTAATCTCTGTCTCACAGGGGGATGCAACATGTTATAATCAACTCCCTCAATACCTTAATAATATTGAAGCTGGGGATCCTTCTCAGGAAGCAGCTTTTGTGATGACATTGAAGGCCTTTTCTCAGTCAGTCTCCTCTATTAATGAACACCACCATGGTTCTCTTCTTGGTTTTGTGCTTGGTATGAGCTTTTGGAATTTCAGTTTGGATGTAGCAGATGGGTTAGTGGAAGTTATCATCAATTTGGTGACATCAAATGGAGGATTAGTGGATAGGTGCTTAGACATGCTTGTCAAGAATTTTCTTCCGCCTTCATGTGGATTACCACCTTCATGGATTCCCTTACCAGGCGCTTGATTTTAGGTGGGCTAACTGCAAACCAACTCCTCCAGAAGAAAACAGAACAGCTAGCAAGGAAAAGTGAAATTCTGGACCAAGTGCATTTGGCAATACAACAAATTGCAGAGCTTGTGCCAACTGCTTCATTAAGGTTGCAACCAATAATTATTCGAAGGATGCCGCACAGAGTTATTCATAAAGACTGGAATGCCTTGTATGTTGAGAACATGCTTAGAGTGGAGAGCAGTGCTGTTGGGGAAATTATTGGTAGTAGATTACTTATGGCAGTGGTGGACAGGCTTATTGAAATTGATGTTGAAATAAAATGGGAACACATTTTACATGAAGACTCAAGCAAGGTGTACATATTTGACATGGAAATGGAAGATGATGAAGAAAATGAAGAACCTGGGAAGCCTGGTAGCGAGGCAAATGTTGAATTGCCAAAACCTTCTTCTATGCAGAGTCTGGGGGGTGTTGCAGATAAGATGGATGTATTAATGGAAATGACTTTAGAACATCTGAAATTATGTGCTGATGAGGGTCGCCTGCCACAGGTCTATGATACACTCATGCACTCATTTCAATCAACTATTTTGAATACTCACAAGTCTAAGTTTACTCAGTTTCTTGTCTTCTATCTATGCTCTCTGGCTCCAAAGACATGCGGTGCAAACTTTGCTTCAATGTTGTGTGATATTTTTGTCAATAAATCTCGCCCACGGAATACAAGGATGACTGTAGCTGCTTACCTATCTAGTTATTTGTCTCGTGCTAAATACCTACCTTTATCTGTTGTTTCTGCATCATTAAGAAGGTTGGTGGATTGGTGCTTGCAATACTCGTATAATCATAACGAGGAGAGGAAGCCTGTGAATCCAGGAATGCATGGGGTATTCTATTCAGCATGTCAGGTTGTTATGTATATACTTTGCTTCCGAATGAAGTCGCTTATAGATGATCCTGAACAGAGATTACTGTTAGAGAAGTTACCACTGAAAAAGATTACTGAGCACAAGTTGAATCCTTTAAAGATTTGATTGCCATCAGTCGTAGAAGAATTTCTAAGGCAGGGGCTGGAGCAGCACTTGGAATGCTGACTGAATTTACAGCACCAATTACCATGCCTGTCATGGCAACCTTTGCTACTCTTTTAGGCACTACTCCAGGACAATCTATGGTTGACAATGCTGACTCACTTTCATACAGTGATTCAGAACGTGGGCAACAGAAAGACACACAGTATGCATTAGCTGTATCAAGATCTACATACGTTACCTTTTCCAGTGGAACAGGGCATTTGAAGCACGAATATCTTTTTGGCTCTGTTGGAGATGATTGTCATTTGCTCATATGGGACATGCGTACACCTGCACCTAACAAACCTCAACAATCAGTTGTAGCTCATCAGAGTGAGGTTAACTCTTTGGCCTTTAATCCGTTCAATGAGTGGCTATTGAGAAAATAAAGCTCAAGACAGTCCGAGTTTAGTATTGAAACTGTGATTTTTGGGAACAACTCAGCAGTTTCGTAGCGTGCTACGAAACTGCTGAAGCTGCATAATTAACGATCAGTGAACCAAATTTTAAAGACTTTCCTATCAGCATTAAAAAAGTTTTTGTGTCAGCACACATGTACATGAAAACGGTGGACAGCACATCAAGGACGTGACAGTCTGCTCTATTTTGGGTAATTAAAGGATAAAGGCATGCTTCTTTGGATCCGAATATTTTGAGGCAAACCAAGGACCGACAAACAGGGGCAGTTTCCTATGTTTCAGGGCATTGGAAAACATGTGATATTGAAGAGCAACATGAAGCATTAAAGGTCCATCACAGCCACCGCCAGAAGGGAACCAGATGTCAGAGAACGAAAATGATTGTAGACCAAGGCTGTTATGGAATTAGAGTCCCATTTGATTTAGATGTCTAGAAGATCTAGTAGAATTAGAATCCTAATTGTTTTAGGATTCCAGAGCTGTCAATTAGTAGTCAGTTGTAATTATTAGTTAGTTAAAGTGTTAGTAGGTGTCATCATAGGCAGAATTGGAGTTCCCCTCACGCTGGAGGAAGAACGATCAGTTAGAATAAGAATTCTATATGTAGCTGAAACAGCAATGAATTGGGGGTTGGGAAATTTTATGAACAAAGCTTGTATTTGGCTTATGTAAAGACTCACTTTCAGTAATATAATTTTGGTTTTACTTCTCAGGATTCATGAAGGATTTTTCATATTCAGAATGTGTGATGTTGTCTTCTTCTTAGTTTTGTTTACAGTGGTATGGTTGTATAATCACTCAGAATTCACTGAATGTGCTCTGATTTCCTGTATGCATCTATAAACTGTGTGGTTCCTTATGAGTGTATATTCTGAATATTCAAATGCTGAATGCCCTGACTTCCATGTAAGGTCAAGATCTTTGTTATGTTGAGGTGTTGTTGACTCCATAGGCCCAATGGAAACTTGTTTAATGTTTTTCCAACATTCATATTTGTCTCAGTTATTTCACAAAGAGTTAGACATCTTATCTTAATCAAAATCATTAACCCATCCAGAGAGAGCCCTCTCAGGTTGAGGAGGCTAAGCCTCAGCCTAAAGTAGGTTTGAAATAGTTACTTGAAGTCTTCCTGGTCTGCAGCCTTCCAGGGCCTGATTTTGAGATAACACTATGGTCGAGTGGTGCATGGAAGTCCTAGACTTGGTTGGTATTTTCCTATGTTAATATCATACATTTCCTTATTGTGATATATGAGAATTTGTAGTATTATATTGGTGATATTATGGCGAATCTACCATGGTTTCTATGTTGCATATTTTCTAGTTATATGTTGGTTATATGATGTGTACCATCTATGGATCTTGTCATGAATCATTTAGTTATTGATAGATTGATGAATGTACAAACTAATAAGTGTTGTTTTAGTTAGTGGAGAGGGCATAGAGCCTTCTTGGTGACTCTCATATGAATCTCATAATTTTTTGATCAGATGCATTCATGACCTGTAGCTTACATGTTTGCCATGTCTTGTACGAAATGTCTGTTATGTTCTAGGTGGTTTAGGTCAAGTTATTCCTTCAAGTTTGAATGTGTAGCCTTTTTAATATTTATTGTGGCATTAATGATTATAAGAAGTCTCAAGTAGTTATGGACATTGGTCTGGAGGCTGACCTGGAACTGTGGCTTAGGTATCAATACCACACCCTCTGATTTGTACAATTTGAGTCACAACCGCACTCAGGCAGGGTTGTGTGTGTATATGTAGGCCTTCAACCACACCCAAGAATTTTCATGCATGCAGTTGGGGGTTAAGTTATGAGAAAATAAACCCTAGCTTAGGGTTTGGTCACCTGGGGTGGTCCTTTGGCCCCTGAGTATCCTGTAGCCTTGAGGAATGTTGTGAGTTATCATCAATGGTCAATATAGGCCCCAATACCTTAATAGGAGCTAGGAGGTTGGGTCATGTCATAGTAACTCTTCGTCTCATTTTTACCAGTGTAGGCCAGTGAAATTGGGTAATGTGGGGTGGCATGGTTACAAGAATATTGATTTAACCAGGAAGCTGCAGGATCATTTTGATCATCTTCATGATTATCACAATTTTGAGACATTCTTGGGGAATCTTTAGATTTAGATGAAATTCCTTCACCAGAATCTCCTGAGGATGAATGAGAAATAGGTGGAGAAGTGGGAGAATCCAATCCTCTCTGAATAAGGTTGGTTCATGATTAGGTACTTCAGACTCAATCAATAATTTCCCAGTGAGTATATCATGCAACCTATCGTTCACTGAACTAGTTGTTTGAGTGGAAGGACCAAGTGGTTCTATCACTAAGGGTTCTTCCACATTCAAATAAAGGGGTGTAACAAGACATGGGCAGAGACTCCTACGCCAATCATAACTGTGATCAATCCTTTCTTGCGTTCTAGAGATAATTTTGCGAGATCTTTGTAGAACTTGCTTGATTTCCATTTGGGAATAAGATCTAACCAGAGTGTTTGATTCAACGTTTATTTCTTCAGCTAATGGTTGATACATTTGAGAAGTCTCAGTAGGGGGAGTGTTGGTATGACTTCTAGTGAAAATTTGGTTCCTAATTGTTTGACTTTTACTACTACCTTTTTCCATCTAAGTCAGATTTTCTCTACTTCTAATGCAAATTTTTTGATGCGGACATTGACACTCCTATACCAACAAAGGAGAAATGGCCCAAACCAAGGATCTTCACACAACCTCGACTATTTGGGATGGTCATTCTTGATAAGTTTTAAGGCTCCATTAACATTTGGCATCCTACTACTTACCAAGAAGAATACCAATAAGCTATGCTAAACTAAATCCTATGTGTATGCTAAGTCAAATGTTATCTAAATATACTAAGATAGGTGAGGATAACTGAATTTTTAGAATCCAAATTAAGGAAATATTCAAAATCCTAATCTAAGTAAATCTAGAGAAACTGTTAGCTTTCTGTTATGAAATCAATCATTATATTACAAAATTTACATTATAATATAGAGATAAAATAATGCTAGAACGCTAATTTCCATAGTCAAACACTTCTCTATTTTGAAAACAATCCTTCTTTCACCCAACAGTTTCCCTCCCCTTTGTTTCAAATTGAGGAGTTTATATACAAAAATCTTGTAACTAGAGTATCATCCTTAGGACTGAATTACATCATTACAAAAAATAATAGTAATTGTTTGTTTGTTTTGGCCTCATAGCCAATCAAAGATCAATAGGTAATAAAAGAAAAAAACTAAGAGGAAAAATTATGATAGTAGGTTCCAATTTCAACTAGATGTATCTCATGAGAAAAGTAATAACATATTTCATTAACAAATTCACCTATTATAAATATAAACAACAGTTAAGAGGATAATATGGCGTGAGATAAGAATGTTACAGAATTGGAAATTATGTAACATTTCCTTTTTTACTTTTAGAAATTATGAAATAAAAACAAATCATACCTTATCAGTAATTAAGAAGAAATAGTAAATGCTAACTTTATTTAGTACCATATGAATCTGGAGAAATTACCAACTTTACCCTGGTAGATTTTACTGTGATCTGAGTATCATATCATGGGGATATTTCACCAGAATTACATGATTCTTGATTCCTTTGGTTTTCATGAAGGATGTATGTTGCCCTAAGCTATATGTTTTCCCAAGTTAGTTGTTCAATCTGGCAAATAAGCTGTGGGATAGTCATAAGATAATGTTGGTGCCAATAAAGGTCGAACAGGGCTTCAGAGGAAACTTTATTTTCTTTACAATTTGACTAAGGTATAGCATTTACATCACGCAGAGTGTCATGGTCACCAGTGGATTCTAGATTAACCTTCTTAGGCTGAGACTCCTCAAGATCAATAATACTATGATTATAAGGGGTTTTTTTCTCTCTAAGCTGCTTTCGAGAAATCATTCAATTTAATAGTTTTTATTTTATGTGTGAACTACTGTCTTGCCCCGAAAAATTGTCTGTATTTTCATTTACAGGTTCTAGATCAAAGGAGACTAGTTGGGGTTTGTCCTTAACAATATCAGACTTTCCTTGCCAAGTAGAATTCCTTCGTACCATGTTCTATTGTGTAGGAACATTTTCACAACATAATTCAGTGGTATTATACTTTAAAACCTTATCCCATTTCTAGACACAAAGGACTCTTTCAAGTGTTGACTCAGGGTTACTAAAATGTATGTCACCATTTGAAGGGTTAACAAAATCATTACCATGCATTGAATCAGGGTCACGAGATGCCTAAGAGTGAATTTATTTGATCGAAGGATTTCCACAGAAATTATTATCTAATAAAAAGCTTCTGAGTCTACCCCTAACTTATTCAACTGGATTTTAACCAAAATAACAGTAAGAATATGATGAATCAGTGAACGATGTGCGTCTATGTGATATCTTTGATACACCGAGGACATTTTAACTGGAGATATATAAAGAAAGTGCAACAAATTTAATGGCTACCCAAGAAACCATCAAAATTCTGATGTGATACATAAAAACAAGTCTAAATCATCCTTCACAGGTGATATAACTACGTATAAACAACATCATATTAATCCATTGCAGATATAAATGGGAGAAAGGCATACCTTTAACATTATAGGTGTAGCTATTTTTTGCTACTAGTATATTCCACGAGATATACTTAATCCTCCAGGTTTTGACCAGATTTCTCCTTCCAGTGGAAGGTGAGTAGCCTACGCAATAAACTTAACACCCACTAAAAAGTCTAGGTCTCCTACCTTGGCCTTATGTCCATTCAGGGAGACATCAAACACCTTAGAAACTGACTAGTTATAACCTTGAAATAGCTTTCGAAATTCAAACCATCTTACTACGCGAAAAAGGTCAGCACATTCATGATAAACCTTTAACAAATCAGTGCCACTTGGCTTAAATTTTTTCACCCGAGACATGGATAGATACAATCTAGAGTTGGACCAGGTTTTGCATCACCGGGCAGCAATTCGATTGTGAAATCCTAAAAAACCTAACCGGTCCTTTTGATAGAACAGGAAAATAGAAGAGAATAATGGAGACAAGGGTGGAGTAACCCTAAATAATCCAAGTGAAATTACACATTCAAAACAGGGTATTATTGTGGAATATCTCAATGGTTTTCATTTGTTGGATGATTATAGGTGGGATATATTGACTATGAGAAGGACAATTCCAATCATAATGATTACTCAACCTCCAAAATGTGTACAACATAAGTTCTAGAAGCTTTTATCCATAATTGTAAAGTTAAAACTTTAATATTTACCTTTCCCATTAAACAATTAACAGTGGGTTTAGGTTATACAATCATTCTACACAATCAGTAATATCTTCGGATTAGATTGGTAGGGCATTCCAGAAATGGCAATCCAACCATTATAAAAAAGTAAACTTATTCAATCAAGGCCTCAAGTCATAGGTTAACACATTAAGTCTAGGTATTCAACGACAATTTAAATTGAAGAAAATAATTAATATAACTAAATAAGGATTGTTACAAAATTTCAATTTCTGTAACAATATTTTTCTTACAATACGAATGTTCGAATTTGAAAGAAAGACTAAATCTTGAGGATAAAAAGTTTCAACATAGGGGCGTAGCAAACAAAGCAATCATCTAAAGTTGAAATCATAAAATTTAACCAATATTCATCGGTAAAAGAATGATAATTCTCCAAATGAGAGGATATATATATATATATATATATATATATATATATATATATATATATATATATATATATATATGTGTGTGTATGTATGTATGTATGTATGTATGTATGTATGTATGTATGCATGCATGCATGCACATATATATATATATATATATATATATATATATATATATATATATATATATATATATATATATATATATGTATGTATGTATGTATGTATGTATGTATGTATGTATGTATGTATGTATGTATGTATGTATGTATGTATGTATGTATGTATGTATGTATGTATGTATGTATGTATGTATGTATGTATGTATGTATGTATGTATGTATGTATGTATGTATGTATGTATGTATAGATATAGATATAAGAGCAATCTGAAATCAAATGAAAAGTGAAAAGAGACAGAGAGGGGCCCATATCATCAAGTAGTGAATGGGAGGGGAGGTAGTTGGCCTACCAACAAGCACTAACTAAGGAAACTAAGCCATGCCTAGTCATACTACTCACCTAGGTGCTCTAGAGTAGTCTCCCCAATTGTTTTTCTTAGTGTACTATAACTAAAATAGCACCAATTAAGTTATCTAAAGTTGATTTTAAATATACATACATCAATTCCTATATACCTAAAGGTATATGGAAGTGATATTTCATATAATAGTACTTTTTGATGCAATACTAATCGAATGGGTACTAACAAACCCTTCAAGGGTTTCCAACAATGTGATTCCATTTGTATTATGTGTGCGTTCTTTTCCTATTGTATTTTTACACAATAAACTATATATAATTATGTTATTTGAAGATGCCATAACATGTCTCTAAAATAAAGTATTAAAAATGAGTTTGATAATCATAGAAGAAGCTATTAAAATCACTAGAAAATGACTCTTGCATGGTAGAGTTAGAGGTTGAAAATGTAAAATGATCATAACCTCTACCATACTTCTCAAATTGTCGTAGTTGCTACTTCTTAGATTGTCTATTATGACACCAATTTTGAAATGCCATGCACTCTTTGGATCTATTGGCACTAGTTTAACATAAAAATGTGCACTCTATTAAAATATATACAATCTATGAAATACATTTCCTTTCCATAGTAACCCCCAAAAGGTTGATTTTAGATCAATGATATATCCACTTCCCAAAATCCATTTTGGATTTTTATTTTTCTTAATTGGGTATTTTTTAAGGAAAATTCAATGCTTGGATTATATTCTCCATATTTTACACATACAATTTTAGAAATCGTCCTAAATTATGTTGTCCTCTTTTTTCTATCAAAAATCAAAAAAGAGAAAAAAATTCTTCCACTTTGTGCCCAAAATTCCCCACTTCATGTTTAAGAAAGAGATCTAATACCACTTTCAATGCACTTAACCTCAAAAATTTAGATACGTCACAAAACATATAGTGTAAATCCCAATAACACAAGATAAAAGAGAGATAATCCCAAAAAATATCTCTTTGATAGTAAAAAATAGAGAGCTATGTTCACTTACCTCTCAAGGATGAAACCTTCAAGAGAAATGCTCCAACTACAATTAAAATTATTGAAAAAACATTATATAACCTTCCACTAAATATACAAATATCCATAGAGAATGTTAAATACATATGGGCCCACTTATAATGAAAGCATACTAACTAATGTGGGCCTTATTAAGAAAAAGGGCCATTTTGCTAATGAGTGACTATTAACTAATTATTTATTGGGCATTGTTTAATGAAGGTGGTCTCATACATTATTAAAGCATATAAATAAATAGGTTAGGGTACGACCATAACACAAAAGGACCAATGATACAGTGCAAAAATGCATGAGATATTGAAGCACTCTCCATGGTGACTATAAGGGTACTAACATTCAAAGGAGTATATGACTCATAATCATGGTATAGCTCCTAGGAAAGCTATATATTGACTATAAGACAATGATAGAAATAGTTTCCATGTTCAAGGGTGATAATGACTAAAGATTGGAACTTGATAGAATATAGAAAAATATTTCCTCCCCTCTTTATTGTCTTCTTGATGTTTTTATGAGTGAAAAAAAAGAGAGAGAAATATGCTTGATGGTGTCTTTACCATTTTTTTACAAATACAAAAAATAGATAAAAGTGTGCTTGATAGTGTCTTTTTCATGGTTTCATAAGAACAAAAAAGAGTTAAAATTCAACTCATTGGAGAAAGTGAGTGGCTCATTGGCATGCATCTATGTTTCAAGTGTATGGAAAAAACCTATCAAATGCAAAAAGAGTACTTGGGAAATTGATTTTCACTCATAATAGTTGTTTTCTCCATGGGTGAAGGTCATAAAATAAAGGTAAACTAATGGAAATGAAAAGAGGTAAAAAATGCCTATGGCGGTAGTAGAAGGGATTAAAGAAATCCATGGCATAATAATATGCAACAATATGTAGGTGCAACAAGTAAGAAACATAAAAGTGTCAGAAACCCATTTAGGACATGGCTAGAAGAAGATACTAAGAGAGAAGAATAGGGCTCGACTTTAAGTCATGGCGGGGCTACAAGTGGGTTCTTAGGAATATGGATAATTGTAACATGGGCATCAAATGACAAAGGGTTTTCTAACTAGTTTTTCCATGAAAGGGACACATTAGTATAGAAGTTATGGTGTGCAAATGAGAAAGGATAATGTCAAAACTTGACAAGATTGAATCTAAGGCTCATTATTTGTAAAAGTGATAGTTAATAATGCAATATGGTATTGAAAGGCATATATTATCACTATATTCCAAATAATAACATGTACCTCATGGTTTAGTTGATGTCACTATAAAAATTCCAAACAAGATGTGATTAGATCCTCAAAACGCATCCAAAAATGCTAGATCCCATGCTAAATTGCATAGTGAAATATCATAAACGAAATAAAGGAATTTATATTTTAGAACTTCCAATAAATATTGCAAGAGATTCAATAGGTGAAATTCCATTTCATTTGGACCAAGTAAGAATGAGACCATGTGCTTGTGTTGTAGTGTTTTCTTTTCAAAGATGTACGAAAAGAACCCACTTAAGATTGTGGATGACAAACAAAATGACTGCTAAACATTGTAGATCTACAACAACTGATAGAAACAAATCCTACCAAAGTCTTGTTCTATGCCACAATCATAGTTAATCAACAAAAAGAAACAATAATAACTCCAATCATCCAATGGAAACTAGATATACAAGGAATATATTTTATTATAACACCTGTGAAGGGAACAAATAAATGTTACCAGTCCCCCTCTATGGGATGGGTTCTTGGCTATCCTCAAATGTCTTCATCTTTTTGATAGAGTCTCTCTCCTCTATAATTTGTAAACCCAACAAAATGAAATGTTTGAGCTCAATGGGAACTTAAATGGAAGAAAAGTGGTGGTGAACAATGAAAATAATTAGAGTCACAACAGTGAGTGCAACAATGAAAATAATCAAAAGTGAATAATGAATGGAAAACCCTTCTATTTATAACAAAATATTAAGCTATCCTCGAATAATGAGCAATAATAAAATAGTATTAACCCCATTCTTGGAATAATCACTTGGAATATTTTATTATATTTGGTTAGGAGGGAAAAATGATTTAAACTTTTATTTAGAAATAATAAATAAATAAATGATTTATTTATCATCTCAAGGAATTAGTTAAGGACGAATAAAAAAATAAAGATTTATTTAATTATTCCTAAGGGATTTAGCCAAATTTGACAAAGAATACTAATTAATTAGTGATTATATAATTATTATTAGACAAAAATAAGAAAATTAATGATTTATCTGTTTATTTTTCATGATTGGGTCAAATATGACAAGGAATAATAATTTAAAAATGGTTTAATTAATTATTTCTAGAAGAAAATTAAATAAATAGTGATTTATTTAATTATTCTTCATGGGTTTTATTATAAATTACTTAACAAAGGTGGTTTATTAAGTAATTTCTCACAGTGACAGCAATTTTACTATGGTAAAATTGGATTTACATGGTGTACTTCAGTCCATCTAGTAAATTAGGCTACATGATCAATTTTTTGGTGATAACATATTGTCCCCCAACATATGAGTGTGAGGAGAAAAACATATGACCGAAGTACGTTGTAAAGACACAATCACTAGACAACACAGTGGAATCAGAGAAAGAGAGAGAGACTAATAAAGCTAAAGTGAAAGAGGATAGGGATAGAGGGGGCGAGACTAATGCAAGTCTCCTTTTATGTTGTGGTACCAGACCTCAATGAGGTGGGGGAGGCATAACCATACCCACTGAGATAACTTAGTACAAAAAATAATGGTTCTCCCAGAAACATAAAATTGATCAATGAAGTACATGCTAAATGGTACATGACATGTTGGCATAACAAAGCCAGAGAATAATACAATGTGTCCCATATACATAATGCACCTAGAAAAATATGCAGCAGGACTAAATACAATAATATCTGAATACATGAGATACAATGACCCTTCCCTTAGAAAAATGGGTGGGAGGGAGGGCAGAAAAACCAGAGAAGCCTTGTTGAACAGAGCGGGGATCTGCAAAAATGAATGGATCATCTGAAGGACATGTGCATGATGTGAACACTCCAATCGGTAGGAATTGAACCAATCAAATTTGTGAAACTGTATTTGAGGTTGTAGCATATTGGGAATGCATCCAAGCGTGTGGGGGGCTACCTAAAGGGACACCCCCTCATGAGGTCTGAAACATCTCACACACACCTAGGAATCACTGGTACAATCTGTTGCACCAGTAGACCATCAAGTGTAGGAATCACGAACATGAAACGACCAAGTCAAAGGGAAATAATGAGACCCTCTGCTCGATCCGAGGCGCCGAACAAAAATGGAAGCTGGAACCAAGATACATTGCCCTCTAGGCCATTCTTCTGGAATAAATGAGCATATGTCGACAGAATAGGGCCCACGATAGGTGAGGCAATGAGGATCCTAAAATAAGGAAGGAGGTAAAATAGTAATGTGACTAATGGAATGATACCACAGATAATGAGTAAAGTGGTATTGAGGGAAAAATAAACGAATTCCCTTGTCAGAGCATAAATTGCATGGTTGACCTGGTAGTGTCTCACTCAATTTCGGAGGGGATGGGGACAGTATGGCCGGAGGCCAAAATGGACAACACAGGATGAACGGTATGAAAATATTGATGGAATAATGTGACATGATAAAATGGGACGTTGAATAGACTCCATGGATGCAAGGGTGACTCATCGCAGATGCTCTGAACAAGGATGACTCGATGACGTTGCCACACAGAATAGGCCCGATGGGGACCATAAAAACTTGAGTAAATGATGGTTACTCATAACGAAAATTTACACATGGTACGAAAAGTATTAAGAGGAGGTGGACCTCAAATCACAAGTGTTTCTTTATAAGAAATTTGATTTTAAGAGGCGACGAAGTGACTCTTCTTGGAAAAATGGCTTCCAAGTGAAGTGTCAAATAACCAAAAACTAAGAAAGTCCCATTATAATACTCAATGAGAGAATTTCAACGGTGCTAATGGTTCATCAAATGGAGCTATGGTTTGGTCATAATGTGCGACATAACAACTATGGGTTTTCCTATAAAAGAGCATTTTCCCTCCAAATTGAGAGGAGGAGAAGGCCCTAAATCTTGTGGAGATCATAGACAGAAATACCGAACATCGGAATCAGTATCGACGAATTTTAGGCAAGTGACCTTAATTTTCTAAATATGGCCTTAATGCTCCTTGGAACGATGGTTCCTGGTGAAGGATTAAGGGAAGAAGAAAATGAGAATGAACTACTAGATGAGGTCTAGAATCATCCTCACCCACTAAGTCAATCATGGGGACTAGGTGGTAAAGAGTAGAATATTTGAAGATATGGTATCAAACATCTACGATATGCGATGTGCATATAGCTCGTTGGAGAGGCCAATAGGAAAAACTATCCAAGGAATGGGAGGATAATCGACCATGCCTAGATCGAGGGGAATCTAGGCCGAGAATTATGTTAATCAATTGAGAAGATGGCGAAGGGAAAGCCATCATTCCCCCAAGCATGGGATACTTCCTACAAACATATGTGACGGAGGGGACTGATTGGATATGCAAAGGTGGGAATGATGCCCCCTAGCATGAGGCATTTGTGGAGCGCCATTCTGTTCCGAGTGCTCGAAAAATGGATTCAAGCATCTCGGCCCAACTTGGCATGAGATCCTTCAAAGGAGATGTAGGGGCCTATGTGCCCCCCAGTATGCTATGGACATACTGGATGTATTTGAGTGGTGGACTCCAAATATGGAAGGAAGTACACATGATGGTGCATATTGTCCCAAGGGTAATCAAGGGTAGTCATGGCTTCCATGATGTCCTCATTAGAATGGAAGATGGGGAGACGAGAGGAATATTGTCTACATCATGGAAAATTTTAGGGGCTAATGTTCGCCTAGTGGGCTAATTTTCCATGATTTGTCCACAAAAAAGATTCGCCAATTTCCAATTTTATAACAGACGATTCGCCCAAATTTTAGAATATAAAATTATTTTACCTTAAAAATCGCCAAAATTATATAGAGACTATATATAAAATAATTATAAATTTGATTAATTTTACAAATATATCAATAAACATTTATAATTTGCATATTAGGGATTAGTGAGATTCGCCAATGTTTTAAACTTCAAGAAAATTTTCCATCCTTAAAATTTTCCTTGGTCTACATGATGCAGTGACGGTACCTGGTGCATCATTCTGAGAAAGAAGGTTCACATACGCATCATCTAAAATGGTTGACGACAAGATGGTAGATGGGGGATCTACAGATGTTGAGACCTGTGATTCTATCGAAAGAGGTTCGATAGAAGCGCGCGTAAAAACCTCAGAAATGTTTTCTTGCGAGGAACTGAAGGATGAAGATAGGTAAAGGATATGGCCAGCAATGTCCATCATCTTTTGTTGGGTAGCAAAGGCCCCGCGTAACGGTTTTGGGGCTCAAAGCCCCAATTTTGGGTAAAGGTATGGTAAAGACTCTGCGAGATGCGCAGAGCGCGAAGTGTAATGAGTCAAGTCAAAGGGTTGTCTGCCCAAAAATAATGTAAAATGAGTTGGCCTATCCATGGTCCGCGGACCATGGAAATGTATAAATAGAGCAAGGCTCTATGGTTAGAAGTCAGTTTTTGGTAAGTATTATTTTTGATTTGGAATGTAATGGGTTTATGAGGCAAGAAGTCTTGGAGCGTCTGTAAGTCTGAGTCAAGGGAGTTGGTAGAGAGACAGAGGCTCTACAGTTGTGTGCGCAGAGGACTGGTAGAGTCCGCAGCTATGTGCGCGGACCCCTGCAACTGAGTGCACAGGGCAGATCTGGTTGTACTAAAGAGAAGATCAATAAAGATGAAAAAAAAAATTAATCATTGTGTGGCTTCTTGCGGATATTTCTATTGCTTATGTTCTGAATTTATGTATGATCTATTATATGGGTTTATATCTTTCTTTATAATTGCACGCACGGGGTTTTAAGTTTAAATGTTTGCTTAAAGACTATAACAAGAAGATCAAATCTCTAATAATTTCATTAATAAGCAAGTACACCCACGCGGATCTTCGCAGAAGTCTGATAATTACCCAGAGTGGCACGAGGCCATAGAACAGTTCATGACCCCTCCAGACCACATCAAGACATCCCAAGGGTGTGGAAACCTGGTTCTAGCACCCTCCTCTGCTACCTCGGGTGAGACCTCAATCCACGCTCCACGGACTATTGCCAAAAGGGCCAGTAGCTGCGGGATTTGTTTGGCTAATAACTCTTCCGAACCTAGGTCAAGACCCAATAAGCCAACAAATGGTTCTGTTGCTGGAACCGCGATCTTCCTAAGGGATGTCTGATGTCGGAACACTGGAACCCTACAAAGAAAGAGCTTGAAGATTGGTTGGATCAAAAGCTTCACGAGTTCGTGGTTCAGGAAAACAGAAATCTATGGATATCAGAAGAAAGGTGGTTGGATCATTACATATACATAGAGATCCACGAGATCTTATTTGCATGATTCTCGACAGTTGTACGAGTGGATCAAAAGGCTAGCTGATAGCATGGGAAGGTACAGACTAGATCAACCCATTGTGTGGAGTCGAGAATTGGTATGCAGGCTAGAAGCATCTGGAGACAAAATCGCACATGCAGTAGATCACTAGTTGGATCGGATAATAGGAGAGTTTATCATTGAGTTCGCGATAGACACAACTATGAGTTATAGTGAAGCAGAAAGGCGCTTTATCCAAGGGCCGTGAGGTAAATATATCAAATCATTGAATACTTGGATTAAAATGTTGTTATGTGAAAAATGGATTATGCGCATTCATTAATGTCTAGCGTAACACGGAGTGGAAGAGGCTATTGAGGAACCGAAGGATTAGAGAACAACCCTCTAATTTCTATTTCGCGAGAAAGCGAGGAGGAACTCGCAGGGTTCTCTCTGAGAAGCGCAATCCGGTTGATTAAGCAGTGCATCCCACTGATACCACCACCGTCCACGTCATCACCTACTTCACCTACATCGAATCCATCTTCGCCGACCCCACCTCCGCCACCACCGAGGGTTGGGATGGCAAGTGCAGTCAAGTTGTCGGTATTTAAAGGTGTAGAAAATGAGGAACCAGGACAGTTTTGGTTTGTGGTAAAGGCTGTATGGGAAGCCCAAGGCATAACAGATGATAACATCAAAAAGGCTACTCTAGTTAGCGTTGTGCAGGACCACGCATTGACGTGGTCTATAAAGTACTTAAGTGATCATCCGAATGTGGGAATAGCGGCAATCCATCAGAGATGCAGTCAGTCATTAGGTTCAAGGAGATCGAAATGTTACCTAGTAAAACCTCGTGGGATTTGGATCAAAGATTGAAAAGTATAATCTATGAGGCTAACATGACATTGATGGATGCGCAGCACTACTCTTGGTTTGTGGCATCTTTGACACCACATTTGAGGACCCAAGCCGAAGCATTAGAGATCGCAATGAGGTTGCACGAAACCCCAATTCAAGATCCGAGGTTGGGAGTTTAGAAAATCCACACACAAATACAAAACCTATGTTTAGAGATGCGAAGTTTGAAACAAGGACAGGCGCCTCAGTCAGAAGTGCGCGAAGAGGTGTGGTGTATCAAATGTAAGGGCTAGGGCCATGATAAGGATCATTGTCCACTCTTCACAAATTGCGTACTAGAGAGGGACCAATACCATTGCGACCAGAGGTACAAGCAGGGCCAAGAAAGGCGCCCGAACTCTGGTGCGTGATTTGTCAGGTGGGATGAAAGCATGCCACAAACAACTTTCATCTATTGCAGAACTTGAGACAACCCCCCCCAAAGCAGTTATTTTGTAACTTTTGTAGGACGATAGGCCACGATGAAAGAAATTGTTGAAGTTATATGTTGTTGATGGATCAAACACCTACTTACAGGATGCATATGGAGGCGCATGAGCATGATCCCGCCGCAGCAATAACGCAGGGCGAATCCAAGGACGCAGACAGGGGCGAGGGGGAATGGGACCCAGACGCGGATGGGGACAAGTAATCTGTTATAATTATGGAGGACCAAGGCACTATGCGCGTGACTACACCAACCCGACCAGAGCCTGTTGCCCGTACTGTTACCAATTTGACCACGAAGCAATCGATTTCCCTATGCTAATTGCTCAGATGTAGGGAAAATGGGTGCTTCCGACTACTCCCACTCAGAACGTCCAAATGATGAAGGTTGAACCACGCGAGGAAGACCTTAACGTGAATATGATGCTTAGAAGTGGTGCAACTACAGAAGAAGGTCAGGGAAAGCAACCAGAGGAGGATTCATGGGTTCGTAAGGCCCCCACAAAACAACCTGAATTTGACTTGGGGGGTGCAAAGGAAACATTTATGGAAGCTAAAAAGAGCTTCACGAAAGCTTCTACTTCAGGTAGCAAGGATCAGATGGAGTCAGAGATGCTAACTACCTTCTTAGAGACATGCATGAAGCTACTACAGGACACTAAAGCGGTGAAGGGACTGCAAGAGTTGATAACTAGGTGCGCAGGATCGGATGAACCTCAGATGGTCCAGAAACTAGGCAAGAATGCATTGCGTATTGGGCGGGAGATGCGATTGACTACCCAGATTGGGGACTATGAGATGGATCAGGTCATTCTGGACTTGGGGTCAGACGTGAATATCCTACCTAAATAGACCTGGGAGTGCATGGGCAGGCCCGCACTACAATGGTCTCTTATCCAATTACGGATGGCAAACCAACAAAAGATCTTACCTATGGGAAGACTGCAAGGAGTTATAGTAGACATCGATGGTGCAAGCACACAAACCAATTTTGAGGTCATAGAAATTGTGGATGACAGTAACCCATATCCTGCATTGTTAGGGATACACTGGGCAACAGCTATGAATGGAGTCATCAACCTAAAGAAATGAAAAAATGATATTCGAAAAAAAATCTCTCTGCGTAGTGGTTCTGCTAGACCCAGCTGAAGGGGCATGCTATACTGAGCCGGTGCGTGACGAGCACAATGACGATGAACTAGACTATATCTACTAGATCACAACGCAATATCAGGACCGATTGAATCTGACAGCGAACAGAAGAATCTCATGGGACCGCAACAGTTCCTGCACGTTGGACTCAGATGCAGAGATTGAGCGATGGCAGAATCAATTGCATGTAACGACACTAAATTGTAATATGATGGTTAGATCACTACGCCGAGTAATAATAGAGGCAAGGGAGCAGCCAACTGATGAGGATGCCACGAAGGCAGAGGAACCAGTCGACCAATGTGAAATGACGAATCTGAGACAAAAGCCGCAGGATGCCCCCGCGAAGGCACCATGTGCAATTATTGCTCACGAATAGAGTACATGCCCAAGTATTTAGAGAAAGTAGCGTGGATGTCGGGGGTAGGTGCGTGTATGGGTTGGAGGGAAAAAAGGGGTAAGCATCCATCACCAGCATAAGTTGCAGATATCTGTTGTGCAGGCACCCAACCATATCAGAATCATAAGTCCAAATTCACCACAACATTCCAGTTCGCCAGTGACCCATGACAAAGTCAGGAGGGGAATAGTGGGAAGCATGCACAGCGTCCGCCCGATAAAACAAACCATTAGGAATTTGCGGATACCATGGGTTCAATGGGCCTATCATAGAAGGGAGGTGAAGATGAGATTGTCAATAATAAGACAGAAGGAGCCCAGAATAAGCGGGGTAGCAGCAGGCCTCGCGAAATCAATGAACTATGGGCGCAGCTAAGAAAGAAAAGTGTGCTAGTAAGGAGGGAATCAACAATATGGAAAGTAGCGACGGCCACGTGAGGCTACACATAAGGGAATCAGGCCCAGTTAGTTCTTCCGCAGAACTAGAACAAGTCGTGACCCTGCTATCATGGTTGCGCCCACACCTATGGAAGAATACACCCCACACAATAGTGCACAAATAGATAATGGCTACAAAGGCACTCGAAAGGTGCTCGCAGCCCGGGCTAGCAGGAAAGCTGAGACATCGCACTGGGGGTGCGACCACCTGAATAGCTGTAGAAAGCACAGTCTCAGTACCCCAAGCAGTTGAGAGAAGGCGTGGGACTATAAACAAGTCTGCAGGAAGCCGGTGCGGAAAAGAGGTTCGGAACAGAGTTATGCGGTTCACCAAATAGCGGCTGCACCACAAGGGTTGCGCTGCCATGCGGAAAGGTCAAAAGGTGACTGTTAACACCACTATTCCTAACAAGAAATTCAAGTTATGACAGAGGGGAGTGGGCAGCGGGCCATTAAGACAGAAGTTCTGAGCTAGATACGAAAAGATTTGCAACCTAGCCGTTATTAATGAAATAAAAGTGGAGGGAAGGGATCCATTCAAAAATCTGTCGCCAACACTGGGTTATTCTAGATTTGAACCAGTAAAGACTAGCAAACTCTCAGCTACTAGGCATCCCATGAGTACCATGGTGAGAACCTAAGCACGGTTCGCGGAAGAGCTATACTCAACCTAGGAGGAGCCAGACGAAGCAGTTGTGGCCCCCGAAGTTCCAAAATCCCCACGCACACTGTGGCTTAGGAAAAACAGGTAGACGATGGCACCAGTAAGGGTATCACCAAGATTCAATAATTTATCAGTCGCCAAAAATGGGAAAGTAATCACCACCGAACTCCAGGAGGACAACGAAGATTTGTAATATTTGATCACTCAGATTGAAGCACAAGATGAGGATGAAGAGGATATTTTCCAACTCCCTTCACGGCCCCCATATATCTCCCCATGGAATGGGACGGCCAAGATACCGAAGGACCTGGACACTGCAAAGAATATGCTCCAGACCCCGCTTCTTCCAGATGAGATAAGGTTTGATGGTTTACTGCTGGGACGAGTTCTGAGCATCAAGTTCGAAGATTGGGACCTTGCGGATAGCGACAAGTTCCCAGAATTGGCCGAAGACCAATTACTGCCGCGGAAGTGGTTACTAGGTGTGGAGAAGGCGGGATTACTTAATCTAAGGTGGATGCCCCACTATCACCGCGTAGCCATCACATAGTCCCCATAGTCCCCAATCTGGGTAGTCAATCACATCTTCCCTATACCAACTATTAGAAAATTATATATTACAGAGCAATGGAACACATAAAATATTGCCGAAATATAAACACAGAAAATGCATAAAACAAGAGAGACACAGATATACGTGGTTCACCCAATTTGGCTATGTCCATGGAGAAACAACAAGTCCTTCCTTTTATATTATCCAACAAACTGAAGAGATAAAACCTACAGTAGATTCGTTGTAACACCCTCTTCGATCTCAATCTTCTCTCTCTTCCTCACTCAGAATCTAGATATACATAGATGCAATACAATTCCCTCATATATAGTGAGGGGTTTCCTTCTAGGGAAAAAAAACCATAAATTAAACATAACTTCTACCATCAGATCATCCACCTAATGAACGGCCCAGATTGACTAGAAATTACTAGACTTTTACAAGGTAATTTTACATCTATTTGTAGCTTCGGGGGCATTGCCCCCGAACCCCCGTCGGGGGACCGCTGGCCCCTGGACCCCCCAGCCAGGGGGGACTTACCCTCGTGGGGGGGACAAGCCCCCCCCCCCTCGTGGAGGGGTGTACAGTCTTCCTAGGGTATACATCCAATTGAAACCTTTGAATACATAATATAATCAGGCTCCACACCCAACAATCTCCCACTTGGAGACTGATTATAGCAACTCCATTGTTGCTTCATTTGCTAGACAATGACTCCACTTTGGACCTGGCTATTTCTCATCTTCTTCATCATACTTGAAGACCAATTGAAACTGAGCAGATTCTCATTTTCTCCCTGGATATAACTTTTGTTAACATATCTACAGGATTCTGGCTAGTGTGTATCTTTTCCAGCTCCAACTGTCCATCTTCCAATGCTGACCATATGAAATGGTACTTGAGTTGTATATGTTTAGTCTTGGAATGAAATGCAGAGTTCTTTGCAAGATGTATGGCACTCTGGTTGTCACTGTATAACCTACTCAACTCCTGTTTCTTACCCAATTCATCCAGAAACCTTTGTAACCAAATAATTTATTTACTAGCCTCTGTAACAGCAACATACTCTGCTTCTATTGCTGGAAGTGCAACAACACTTTGGATTTTTGAAACCCAACTGATAGTTATTCCACCTACATTAAACACATCCCCTTATGTGCTCCTCCTGTTATCTCGTCACCTGCCATATCTGCATCAACATATCCCTGTAGAGCAATGTTTGAACCACCAAAGAATAATGCTTGATTTGTGGTACCTCTCAAATACCTGAGAATCCACTTCACTGCCATCCAATGTTATTTTCCTGGATTTTTCATGTACCTGCTTACAACTCCCACTGCATGTGCAATATCAGGCCTTGTGCAGACCATTGCATACATTGAGCTTCCAACTGCTGATGCATATGGAACTTTAGACATATGAGCCATTTCTTCCTGAGTATTGGGACAAGCCTCCTTAATTAATTTGAAATGGCTAGCTAAAGGTATACTAAATGGTTTTTCATTCTGCATATTAAACCTTTTCAACACCTTTTCTATGTACTCACTTTGAGACAATGTTAATTTGTGATTCTTCCTATCTCTAGTTATTCTCATACCAAGGATTTGTTTTGCAGCACCCAAATCCTTCATTGCAAATGATTTTGCCAATTTCCTTTTGAGCACATTTATTTCTTGCATGTTAGAACCTGCAACAAGAATATCGTCTACATACAATAACAATATAATATAGCTGCCATAATTTTGCCTTTTGAGATAAACATAATGATCAGAGTGACATCTAGTATAACCTTGTTCAGACATAAACCTGTCAAATTTTAGATACCACTGCCTTGGAGCCTATTTTAAGCCATACAAGCTCTTCTTCAACCTGCACATTAGTTTCTCCTTCCCTTTTACCTCATATCCTTGTGGCTGCTTCATATATATCTCTTCCTCCAAATCCCCATGGAGAAAGGTTGTCTTTGCATCTAACTGCTCAAGATGCAAATCTTCAACTGCTACTAGACTTAAAATAGTTCTGATTGAAGTCATTTTAACAACAGGAGAAAATATTTCATCAAAATCAATACCTTTCTTCTACGCAAACCCCTTCACTACAAGTCTATCTTTGTACCTCTATTTTCCTCCATCTTCTTCCTTTAGCCTATAAACCCATTTATTCTGAAATGTTGTTTTACCTGCAGGCAACTTGACTAAGTTCCAAGTCTGGTTATGTGCTAAGGAGTCCATCTCTTCTTTCATGGCTTGCTCCCACTTCTTCCTGGTTTCTACTTGCACTGCTTCTTCATAACATTCTAGTTCACCAGAATCAGTCAATAATACATAATATAATGAAGGAGAGTATCGTTCAGGGGGTCTACTTATCCTGGTAGATCTTCTAACACCACTTTCAGGTGTTTGAAGTGATTGTTACTGTTGTCGTTATTGTTCTGGCTGTTGATCATTATGATTTTCAGGCACCATCACTTTTCCTGTGATATCGTCAAGCACTGTGTATTCTCTTGGATATGGTGTTAATGATTTTGGTTATTGCTTATATGATTATGAAAATCACAAAATCACTAGGAGCAGAGATGTAATATTCAATGAAAAGGTTCTGTATGCACAAGCTCTAATTTTTTTATCTTCTTTTCTTTCCCAACTCTAATGAATCTGACTCTCTTTTGTTTTCCATAAACACAATTCTCACAGAATTTTAAATCAACATGCTTCAAACCTGGCAACAAATTTCTTGAGTGAAAAATCTACATCACCTTCTCACTCATGTGCCCGAGCCTATGATGCCACAATGTCGTATCTTCTCCTTTGGAATTTAAAGCATTAACAGAGTCAGAAATACCATTGCATAAATACAATGTACCAATCTTTTCGCCTTTTGCTATTACCAGGGCTCCTTTAGTGACCTTCCAAGCTTTATCTGTGAAAGTTGTCATACAACCTTCACTGCCTAACTGCCCTGTTGAAATCAGATTTTTCTTCAGATCTGGAACATGCCTTACCTCCTTTAGTAGCCATTGGTTTCCATTCTGCTGTTTTGCAAGAACCTTACCTATTCCAACAATTTTACAGGGTTTATCATCACCCAATAGAACTTGTCCAAAATCTCCTTGAACATAATCATGAAAATGTTTCTTATTAGGTGTGGCATGGAATGAGGCCCTTGAATCTACCACCTAGGAATCAGTAATATTTTCGAAAGAAAGATTCAAAGCATCTTGTAACACCTCACCTGTCACATTTTCTTCATGATTGTTTTCTTGTTGTGCATCTCCTTCTTTTCCCTTCTGAGATCTACAGTATTTCTTTAGGTGTCCTTTCTTTCCGCATTTCCAGCACACTATCCCCGATCTGGACTTGGATCTACCTTTTCTTGACTTACTGCGATACCCTAGGCTCTTTCCTCTTTCCATTTTTCTTACCCTAGTCTTTGTAGTCAAAGCATTACCTGATGTCTCACCGTAGCTTTTCCGTCGCATTTCCTCGCTAAGGATTGCACCAACAACATCATCAAACTTTAAAGTACTAGATCCAGAAACAGAGTTACTAATGGCCATAACTAAACCATTCCAACTTTCTGGCAATGAACACAGAAATAACAGAGCCCTAACTTCATCATCAAAGTTTACCCCTACAGAACTTAACTGACTTGTAACTGTATTAAAATCATTTAAATGGTCTGCAACAGATCCACCTTCTGACATCTTCATATTAAATAATCGCTTCATAAGAAATACCTTATTTGAGGACGAGGGTTTTTCATATAGTTTGGCCAATGCCAACATTAAACCCTGTGTTATCGTTTCCTTTGAAATATTAAAGGCTATTGATGCTGCTAGGCACAGCCGTATTGTTCCAAGTGCCTTTCTATCCAGAATATCCCATTCTATGTCTGTCATACTTGTCAGCTTCATTTTCTTTCTGCTCAATGGCAGGTACAGATCTCTCTGATACAGATAATCTTCCATCTGCATCTTCCACAGCTGGTAGTTTTTGCCGTTGAATTTTTCAACCCTAAACCTACCATCTTCTGCCATTTCTCCCACTCGAACCCAGAACCCTTCTCTCCTATGAGTTTATCAGCCAAATAGACCTTCGGCTCTGATACCAGTTGTTAGAAAATTATATATTATGGAGCAATGGAACACATAAAATATTGCAAAAATATAAACATAGAAAACGCATAAAACAAGAGAGATACAGATATAGGTGGTTCACCCAGTTTGGGCTATGTCCATGGAGAAACACCAACTACAGGATGGGGTAACCACTGAGCTTCATGCCAAGAAAGGCCGCGCCCTCCAAACCTTGCCAGAGCACAAGGAAAATTTGGAGCAGGTCAGTCTCTAACACAATGATTTGGTCGCACACAACTAGGAAGTGGAACAGGCCGTGACGGAAGCTTGCAGTAAGGTACCATAGCTATCTATCCCAGCTGAACTTCCAGCAACTGACAAGATTCATCGCATGGCCGCAAGATCTCGTACGACCCAAGAGGAGTGTTGGAAATAATACTGAGAGGGGGGAGTGAATCAGTATTATCAAATCAATAAAACTTTTTCATTTCCATACTTAGATACATATACGCTACTTCAATTAATGTAACCCGCGTGTATATGCAACTGTGTCTAATGCAAATAGCGTATATCCAGAATACCTATGATTCAGTTAATCCATTAAATTTTGATCTTTAGTTAGTGCATCAGAAATTCATTAACCATATGAACAGTAAGCAGGTGCAGTAAAACAGAACAGATCATCACACACAAGAAGCACACATGAAAACCATGATATAAGGTGGAAACCCAATGTGGGTGAAAACCACCTGCTGCAAGTCATCTCTATCTTCTTTTAATAGGAAACTTCATTTTACAATATTTTTGTACTGGTGCAGTCTTATACCAATACACAGGCTTCTACCTGCAGAAGGCTACAACCTTCTCTCGTTCTCTAGCTTCTCCTGGATGGGAGCTACAACCCCCTTAGCTCTTGTACTAGCTGATCCATTTACTAGTACATAGGTGCCTGCCTACTGAATGCTCCAATCTTCACTTGTTCTCTAACTACTACTGGAAGGGAGCTACTACCCCCTTTGCTCTTGTACTAGCTGATGTACTAGTACGTAGGCGCCGGCCTACAATCTCCTTTCATCCTCCAAGGACCACATTTCATACATTTTCAGACTGGATACTCCTGAAGCACAACACTATAATCTGAAGGCCACGTTTCATCAAATTTTCATACTGGACCCATCAATATCATTGAAGCACAAAACAATCAATACTAGCATCATCAATTTTTGAATCACTGAAACACTGAAACCCTGTCAACAACACAGTCACCAGAACATAGAGCAGAACACTGAACTCTGCAACAATATTCAGAACCAACTGTATCATCAAAATCATGCATCAGAGTGCATACGCTACTTGGAAGTGCTGAACCAGCGTGTATACACAACTTCACCAAGGTGAACCAGCGTATATGTCATCAATTACTTACTTATAACTTGATGCACTTCCTGACTTCAGACATATCCAGATTATTACATATACAAGGATAATATGTGTGTTAGCACCTAGATCTAGTCCATCAGATCACATAAATATGAGTCATTATGATCCTGATCCAATATTAGTTCTCATCCATCAATACTGAAGCTAAACGTAATCAACCAAATAAGATATGCAGAATACTGACACCTTTAAACTGTCATCAGAACTCATCAACAACCAGAACCACCTGTAACTTCAAACATCATAGCTCAAATGGTATACGCTACTACAATGAACCAAACCCGCGTACATACGCGCTTACACCAAAGCCAACCCGCGTACAGATCTATAAATATTAAATCATGACTTGCAACGATTTCAAACTTAAGTTAAACCCATTTCAAATCATTACATGCGTCAGTATACAGATCTAGAATAAACATAATCAATCATGCAGAGATAGTTCATTTCAAACCATTTGATCCCGATCTATCCTTAGATCTTGTTCTCCATCAACCACTGAGATCCCTCCTTAGCTCAGATCAAGCAATGCATCATCAACCCATATCCTGGATACTGGATCTCATGCTTCATCAGATATTCAAGACTTTTTCAATACTCTTGCCTAATGATCTTCTTCTCCTTTTATAGTCTTAGGCCTTTCTCAATACCATGGTCCAAAACCATAACAAAACAATACCATGGACCCAATACTTTGGATCAACACATCTGATGAGATACTATGGTCCAAAACCATAGGTTCAAATACCAAGGACTAACTACCATGGACCAAAACCCAATGTACGCGCCTTCTCTTGCATGAAAGTGCATGTATACGCATACGTGCCTTTTGATCGATGATCCCGCGTGTATACGCATCTCTGTCACGATGAACCTGCGTATATATATTTTCTCTTCATTCTTGTAGTCAGATCATCAATTCCTTGCTGCTAACCTCCTGCACTATGATCTGTCATCTGTGTGATTTGCCATCAAGGACAACACTTGTCTCATAATTCCAACAATCTCCCCCCTTGGACTTGATGGAAAAGCTAACTTGTCACACTTAGAACTATCATCTGATTCCTTTGAGTTGTCCTGCATTTGATATCTCTTGTAGATTCATCTAGTTATATATAAGTGAGATGTTCTTCCACGTGTGGGTTTCCATCAAGTACAACACATGCATCATAATGCCAACGATCTCCCCCTTTGGACTTGATGGCAACAACACCAAATCACTCTCCCCCTTTGACATCAAGGGCAAAGGGCGGACCAAGATATTCTCTTTCTTTGGTAAACATTCCGCTGTCCATACTCCCCCTAAGTACCTACTGAACTTTTTGAATGAGCTCCCCCTTTGTATATGCCAAGGTGTACCAATTTGTCCATGCTACATGTTGAAAGCTCTGCTCTTGCTAAATTGTGTTGTTCATGCTCCTCCAATCTGTAAGCAAGGTCTGCAAAAAGGTGTTCTACCAGAACATGACTCTATACATCATAAGTGACCTTCCTAGCACCAAAGACTCATACATACATCCATCTCCCAACCAAGTGGGGATATACCAGAAAATGACAACCAAGTACATTACATCATTCATCCCAGGCATAGTGAGGAAACCAACATAGGCCATTACATGACCTTAATATGACTGAAATATTTCATCATCCTTCTTATGCATAAAGGAGTTACAAATTACATCATGTGACTAGAAGAGATTTCATCAAATGACTACAAAAGATAGAGACACACTATTACATCATGAGCCTTTGCATGAGACCAAACATCTAGATAAGACCATGATAGTCACAATGTATGATTTGCTCCATAAGCATCTGTCAACAACATCTAGACCAGCAATCATGTTCTCCCTCTGTACATGTTCCATCTATGCCAAATGGTTTTTGTCAGACCCATATCGGACTCTTCTCATTCTGAGTTTGGCCCACTGTTTTCCATCAAATCAACATATATGCGACTGTATCCACAGAAATAGGCATATATACGCAGATACTCCTTATGAAACTCGCGTACAACCATTTCCAGATCAGCAACCTGTAAATGTCCTATGACAAGGTATGTCTGTATATAGATATCAACTCATCATCATAAAATCATTCACATTATATCATATGTGTAAAACACCATAGCCATCTTATCAACAAGATCATCCATGTATCATCACTTGGGAATATCTACATCAATCAACATATGCAAGTATCAACCTATCAACATATAGGTAAGAACTCATCATCATCATGTCTCCAACAATGCAATTTTGAGTAATCATTCATGTATCCAGCACTATGTATCTTGAGCTCAAGATCTTTTGTCAAGGATTCTTTATATCATCAACTTCAACAATCCTCATCCACATGAGCACCAAGAACTTTAGGAATCCTGCATCATAATTGTATTATATGATCTTTATGCATATGACGACAGCAGCATATGAGTGACTCATCATCAAGTAATGAAGTTGTGTATTCAAGCTTTGTACTTCTCCTTATCCTTATGAAGATCACCATGTAAGCATCATATATGCACCATCTAAGAATCAATCCACAAATATGATTTAAACATCAACTATGTAAACCCAAGAATCATATGAGATTTTATCATGGACAACTCATAACCACATCATAGCAAGATATATCATTTAGCCATATAAGCATCATCACCAAGGACTATTAACCATAATGCCAACAATGCATTATTAAAGACATATGCTCCCCCTCAACCTGTGCCATATGTTTACTGTTAGATCTAATCATGCATAAATCAGCAATAAGCATCAAGACATCATCATCATCCAGTTAGGATCAAAACACTTCTAAACATCTTACAAGTATCAAGACATTTCCACACATCCTCAGCAGACTGTAATTATTAACCAATAGAGAAAATAATGGACTGAATCATATCAGACCCTTTTTCTGAGCCTGTCCCCACTTCTTTTCCTCAGACTGACATATACGTGACTATGCAGTGTCTAACTCGCATTTATACACTACTTCCCTTTATGAAACTTGTGTATGAGATTTAGGACATTGAAGTTTTACATTTTCAGCTCCCCCTGAGTCTGTTATGTCTGTGTTGTGATGTGTCTGAGTATATTGTGTTGTGCCACATCTTTCTGACTGTACTTCCTTCTTTTTCCATATCTTTAATTGTGATGATGTTTTCTCCTTTTGTTGTGGTGCCCGAACCTTCTTCCTGCATTCCTTTGCTATATGTCCAAGCTTGTTACATGCATAACATCTCATATGTTTCATATTCCTCCAGTAGCAATCAACAGCTTTGTGGCCAAACATATTGCAAGAAAAACAATATCCCTGAAAGTACCTGGAATGTGATGATGTTTCTGTGTGATGATCTTGAACCATTCTTCTTCTACATCTAGCTGCAACATGTCCAAGATTATGACATACATAACATTCAACATTATGCATTGGAGGAGTAAAATATTTCCTTTGAAGAATTTATTTCCTTGGCTGTTGATGGGGTTTTCTTCTCATCTCTTCGTTGTGCATTTCAGATTTCTCATTAGAGTTTCTTGCCTCTCCTTGTGAGCTAGATTCACTTTCAGTGGATTCATAAAAACCAAGACCAGTTTTGATAGCAGGAGACCTTTGACTACTAAGAATATCATCCAAGATCTTAGTACTATTGTGAAATCGTAAGAGCTTATCCTTTTCTTCTAATTTATCATTTAGAATATTTACCTCAACCTGAAGATGTTCTTCCTTTTCACGATAGTGCTTCTTCATGCCTTCTTCAGCTTTCCTTCCTTCTTCCAACTAATGCCTCAATTCAAGAACTTCATTTTCTTGTTTTTGGAGTAGATATTTATTCTGCTTCTTTGATTCTTCAAGATCTTCCTTTAGTGAGCGGATCATAGCTTCAAGCCTTTCATAATAACTGGATCTATCTCTGAGTTTCTTGATGATTGAGCTCCTTTCATTGACTTCATTTCTTAATGATGTCACTTCATCCTGCAACTTTTGACATTGGTCTTCCTTGTTCTTGAATAACTTCCTTACCTTGTTTCCTTCCTCTAGTTGAGCTTTTAGTTTGGTATCTTCTTCTTTGAAAGCACATTCCCTTTTGTTCAATAGATCTTGTTGATCTCTAATTTTGTCTGTAAGCCTTTTAAATTATGCCTCTATTTGATATCTTTCTTGTTCACCCATAAGTGCAAATTCAATTGTTCCGCTATCACATTCATCATCTTTAAGAGGATAAATAGATGTATCACCAGAGGATAAAAAATTCATACCTGATAGATCTTGTTAATCTTCATTCTGAAGTGATTCTGAATCTGATGTGCTCCTTCCACATATTCCCCAATCAATACACCCACTGTCATAGTTCTTCTGAGATGCCTTCTTCCTCTTAGGTGCTTTCTTCTTAAGCTTCTTTCCCATAGTTCCACGGATCTCCTTCAAGCGATCAAGCTTCTACCAAAGGACCTGCTCTGATACCAATTGTTGGAAATAATACTGAGAGGGGGGGGTGAATCAATATTATCAAATCAATAAAACTTTTTCATTTCCATACTTAGATACATATACGCTACTTCAGTTAATGGAACCCGCGTGTATACGCAACTGTGTCTAATGCAACTAGCGTATATCCAGAATACTTATGATTCAGTTAATCCATTAAATGTTGATCTTTAGTTAGTGCATCAGAACTTCATTAACCATATGAACAGTAAGCAGGTGCAGTAAAACATAACAGATCATCACACACAAGAAGCACACATGAACACCATGATATAAGGTGGAAACCCAATGTGGGTGAAAACCACCTGCTGCAAGTCATCTCTATCTTCTTTTAATAAGAAACTTCATTTTACAATATTTTTGTACTGGTGCAGTCTTATACCAGTACATATGCTTCTACCCGCAGAAGGCTACAACCTTCTCTCGTTCTCCAGCTTCTCCTGGATGGGAGCTACAACCCCCTTAGCTCTTGTACTAGCTGATCCATTTACTAGTACGTAGGTGCCTGCCTACTGAATGCTCCAATCTTCACTTGTTCTCTAGCTGCTACTGGAAGGGAGCTACTACCCCCTTTGCTCTTGTACTAGCTGATGTACTAGTACGTAGGCGTCGGCCTACAATCTCCTTTCATCCTCCAGGGACCACATTTCATATATTTTTAGACTGGATACTCCTGAAGCACAACACTATAATCTGAAGGCCACGTTTCATCAAATTTTCATACTGGACCCATCAATATCATTGAAGCACAAAACAATCAATACTAGCATCATCAATTTCTGAATCACTGAAACATTGAAACCATGTCAACAAAACAGTCACCAGAACACAAAGCGGAACACTGAACTCTGCAACAATATTCAGAACCAACTATATCATCAAAATCATGCATCAGAGTGCATATGCTACTTGGAAATGCTGAACCAGCGTGTATACGCAACTTCACCAAGGTGAACCAGCATATATGTCATCAATTACTTACTTATAACTTGATGCACTTCCTGACTTTAGACATATCCAGATTGTTACATATACAAGGATAATATGTGTGTTAGCACCCAGATCTAGTCCATCAGATCACATAAATATGAGTCATTATGATCCTGATCCAATATTAGTTCTCATCCATCAATACTGAAGCTAAACACAATCAACCAAACAGGATATGCAGAATACTGACACCTTTAAACTGTTATCAGAACTCATCAACAACCAGAACCACCTGTAACTTCAAACATCATAGCTCAAATGGTATACGCTACTACAATGAACCAAACCCGCGTATATACGCGCTTACACCAAATCCAACCCGTGTACAGATCTATAAATATTAAATCATGACTTGCAGCGATTTCAAACTTAAGTTAAACCCAGTTCATATCATTACATGCGTCAGTATACAGATCTAGAATAAACATAATCAATCATACATAGATAGTTCATTTCAAACCATTTGATCCTGATCTATCCTTAGATCTTGTTCTCCATCAACCGGTGAGATCCCTCCTTAGCTCAGATCAAGCAATGCATCATCAACCCATATCCTGCATACTGGATCTCATGCTTCATCAGATATTCAAGACTTTTTCAATACTCTTGCCTGATGATCTTCTTCTCCTTTTATAGTCTTAGGCCTTTCTCAATACCATGGTCCAAAACCATAACAAAACAATACCATGGACCCACTACTTGGGATCAACACATCTGACGAGATACTATGGTCCAAAACCATAGGTTCAAATACCAAGGACTAACTACCATGGACCAAAACCCAATGTATGCGCCTTCTCTTGCATGAAAGTGCGTGTATACGCATACGCACCTTTTGATCGATGATCCCGCGTGTATACGCGTCTCTGTCATGATGAACCTGCATATATATATTTTCTCTTCATTCATGTAGTCTGATCATCAATTCCTTACTGCTGACCTCCTGCACTATGATCTGTCATCTGTGTGATTTGCCATCAAGGACAACACTTGTCTCATAATGCCAACAAGGAGGCCACGAAGGCTCATTGGGAACTAAATTTACAAATTGTAGAGATAATACTGAAGGCACAGCTGCCCACACCTCCGAAAGTTCGAGAACAGCGTTGCGGAAAAATTCAAGCAGGATTGGAAACGATAAAGAGCGCGGTCCAAGATTGCTCAGGACTGTTAGATCAATCCCTCCTTACACTCACCTCTCTCCAGGAAGATCCAACCATACAACAAGTGGAAATAGAAGCGCGGGAGTTGCAGCAAGCTTATGACATAGTCCGAGCGACTACGCAGATGGTTGTTATCACGCAGCGGTTGGCTAAAATGAAGGAGGCCCAGGCTCTCAAGGCACAAGTGGATGCCGCTCAGCAAAAAGAGGTAGTGCTTAAAGACCACATCTAGCCCTGGCTTGATGAATCATTCGCAGTATCCACCACCATCGAGGGAAAGTTAGCGCACATGCAGGCAGCATATGATCCCGGACAAGCTACTGCAACTGATACTGATGCATCGGCGGCTCGCGTAGAACAGGTACAGAGGATGGTGGAAGAGTTTGTTGCAAGTACAAGCAAAGTGTAGAAGTTGTTGACCAACCTCCACATGAAGATTTCTGCTCCAGCCATGTGACTTGGGATGAGTCACGATGATTGTGTTGGGGGACTGTTGGGTAGCGAAGGCCCCGTGTAACGGTTTTGGGGCTCAAAGCCCGCAATTTTGGGTAAAGGTATGGTAAAGACTCCGCAAGATGTGCGGAGAGCGAAGTGTAATGAGTCAATTCAAAGGGTTGTCCGCCCAAAAATAATGTAAAATGATTCGGCCTGTACATGGTCCGCAGACCATGGAAATGTATAAATAGAGCAAGGATTTATGGTTAGAAGTCAATTTTTGGTAAGTATTATGTTTTATTTGGAATGTAATGGGTTTATGAGGCAAGAAGTCTTGGAGCATCTATAAGTCTGAGTCAAGGGAGTTGGTAGAGAGACAGAGGCTCTACAGGTGTGTGCGCAGAGGCCTGGTAGAGTCTGGAGCTGTGTGCATGGACCCCTGCAGCTGAGTGCGCAAGGCAGATCTGGTTGTACTAAAGAGAAGATCTATAAAGAAAAGAATTTCTGAATCATCGTGTGGTTTCTTGTGGATCTATCTATTGCTTATGTTTTGAATTTATGTATGATCTGTAATATGGGTTTATATCTTTCTTTATAATTGTGCGCACGGGGTTTAAAGTTTAAATGTTTGCTTAAATACTATAACAAGAAGATCAGATCTCTAATAATTTCATTAATAAGCAAGTACACCCACGCGGATCTTCATAGAAGTCTGATAATTACCCAGAGTGGTGCGAGGCCACAGAACAGTTCGCAACCCCTCCAGACCACATCAAGACATCCCAAGGGAGCGAAAACCTGGTTCCAGCACCCTCCCCTGCTACCCCAGGTGAGACCTCAATTCACGCTCTACGGATTGTTGCCAAAAGGGCTGATAGCTGCGGGATTTGTTTGGCTAATAACTCTTCCGAACCTGGGTTAGGACCCAATAAGCCAACATCTTGACATCGAGGTTAACTAGGGGTGTCATAATCCATAGGTAGAGGAGTAACGGTTCCACTACGAGTGGCCTCATATTCACGAAGTGCTTCAAGGTAATCGTGAAATTCATCGAGACAAGGGAAACAATGGGAATTGTGACCGTGATGATCGCACAAGGCATAAAGGTGATTTGTGCGTAACGTTTTGAGTTTCTTGGGTGGAACCGGTAAGTTAATATGGAATTTAGGGATATTTGCCTCAGGAAACACTTCATGAACCAAAGGTTTGAGATGAGGAAGTTCAGGACAATTATTGGTGGCATGCCCAACAACTTCACACAAAGCACATAGATGTGATGGCTATGGGGCTTTGGGGGTTGGCGAAGCTTTGGGAGCCTTATCCTTAGGTTATTTCCTCTTAGCTTTGCTGCCATGTCTGGATTCTTTCGCAACAGGAGTGGGTTCCTGTTGAGGTTGTGATTGAATTGAAGTAGCGGCAAGGGATGTAGGGACCAGTTGAACCAGTGTCAAAGCATGATAAGGTCTTAGCTGAATAGGCGAAATACTTGCAAGGGGATCTATGTACCATACTAGGATCCCCAAATTCATGTTAGGAAGGACTAGTGAAGCCATGATAGAGACATAAAACACTCCCGTTGGGGGGAATAAGAAATATATATGGCCTGTAGGGTAATGCCCTGGTGGAATAGCTCCTGGATGGTTGAGACTTGGAGCAAGAGTACCTGGTGGAAACATAGGAGAGGCACCCACAAATGGAGGAGGTATTGGGGGGCTGGATCTAGAGGGCTTAGCTGAGATGGCAACAACAGGGTTCTGAGGAGTTGGCTATTGATCAGATGTACTGGACTGCTTAAGGGTAGCCCGTGACAGTTGTAACATGAAAGCACTCATAGATTTAGGCTCTGAGATGGGAGAGGGAGGACCAGGGAAAGCACCCAACAATGAGGAATCTTTATAGACTCTGGGTGAAACACTGGTGAGGGGAGGTGAAGACTTCTTATCTGACATTGATGAGATAATGGACTCAGGGGAGGTCACAGATGTCGGCTCGTAGTAAGTCAACTAATCGATGGTAACGATCTTCCCTTCATGGGGGAAGCACATCTTGCGGAAAACCACAGATGCGACGATTGACATGGCATATGTGTAACTACGACCTAAGAGAATGTTGTAATCCAAAGGGGAATCAATGACTTCAATGTCGACATGGACAGTCTTGCCCGCAAGGGTCACTGGACAGTTGTGGTACATGCCAAGAAGTTTGGAGGAGTGTCCATCCCAAGCACACAAAGTGATGGTGGAGGGGGACAACTCAGGTGACTGAATTTGTTTCCAAACAACAATGGACATCACACAGGTGGATGCACCTTTTCCAATAATGCATCGGGAGATGATGGCATTATGGACTCTAACTAGTATTTGGAAAGCAACAAATGAAGGCAATGGGGGATGTTCTGATGTATCAACAAGTTAGACAATCAAACAATCACCAAAAGGATCTACTGCACCCAAGGTAGTTAGCATAGATTTCTTTTGAGATGGGAACGACTGGAGTACTTCCAACATTGACACGATGGTAGGTGATTGTGCCAAGTCATTTACTATACTCTATGTATAAGCAACTCTATTAGAAGTTGCATTACGGTGTAATGGTCCCTTGGGGATCTTAGGAATGGCCTCAAATTTGGGTTGAGGGATCCATAACGGACCATTTGGTGTCGTAAGAGGCTCAGTAGATGCTTTAGTTTTGGACTCAATGGCAGACGAAGTCGATGGCTTGTCTTATTGATGCGACCGAGTTTGCAGGTTGATATCGGAGGGGTTAACCTCATCAAGCTTCATCGCGAGGATCTTGTAGTCACCAAGACCAGAAGGTTGGGGGGTATGGGCTGCTTGACCAGGCTAAGGTTGAGGAACAACAAATCCTTGCTGAGGGAAAGGATTTGTAAGAATTGTCGGTTGAGATGGTGCAGGATTCTGAGGCAGTTGTTGACCTCTAGAAGTTGCTTGAGCTTCCCACATTTGGTGCATATGGGTTAAGAGAGGACACTCAGGTGTATAATGGCCATGTACACCACAACATGCACAAGGCTTGTTCGTACGAATTACCTTGTTCGACTTGGGCTGGCTGCCCTGTTTTTGGTTGTTGGTGTTAGGTTCGTTCCCCTGGGGTTCACCAGGTTGATTACCTTGATTTCCCTAGTTACCCTTGTTACCTTTCCCCTTATTCTTTTTCTTCAAATTTTTTGGATTAGTTGCACTCTACTGCAAAAACACTTGACCCTAAGGGGGCGGTGGCTACTGGGGTTGAGGATGCATGGGAGGTTGTGTCGCTAATTCTTGAGGGGTCAGAGTGCTCCGTTGTGCATAAGGAGGAGCAACATTTTGGTCAACTTGTTGGGGCCCCGAAAACATGTTGCTAGTAGGAGGGGCATGAGGGTTAGAGGAACTGGCGCCCCCTGCAGATAGCCATAACTTTGATGAGTATATGAAGAAGGGTGTGAAAGGGTTCCAACAATACCAGCAGCAGCATGAGATGTCGTTGGTGCATTGAAACTTCTAGGAAGAGGGAGGTCTGGAATGATGGTATAGAAATAATCGGATTGCGCATGAATCAAGTCATATCTTAGAGCGGTTTGGAGAGCTTCTTCCTCGATCTAAGGAAAATGTGATGCGACATCTTTTCCAATGAGTGCTAAAAGGATCCTAAGAAACTAATTTAGATAGACACAATCTTCAAAAGGTGGGGCATGGCATGTGCTCCTCCTTCTACTTCACTCTGGAACATGGTTGGAAAGGAAAGTGGCAGAGGACTAACAGAATGAGGTCAATAGCTCCGTACAAGTGTCGTACCAGAGAGGTAACTACATATATGCGAAGAATTATTTTGCAAGTGTCGTGAAAATGGAATGAGATGCGACCGATTGTTCTACATACCATTTTGCAGCATCTCCAGTGAGCGTGCATTAGAATAGCTGAAGATGAATGGAGTCATTGGTAATTGAGTTGGATGAACACAACATGTGGAAGGACTGGACATGGTTGGTGGGATCCTCTCCAACATTACCCTCAAACTTTGGGATTTCTAAGAGAAGCTTAGTCGGCATAGAAGGCCAACCATCATCTTGGTGTATGGGGTCATTTATCAACTGGCTAAAATCTGATAGACTTAAACTAGCCATAAATGAGAGCATGGGGGTTGTCGGAATGGTTCCTGAGACTGTTCTGCTTGATGTGACCATTGGGGTAGAACCGGAGCCAACACCAGGTTGGGTTCCTGCACCAGCTATGGGTTCAGACATGGTGACGATATGCAGTGAAGGAGGCTCAGAATCAGATGAGGAATTAGAAGAACCAGGAGAAGAGTCAGTATGGGGACTCGAAGGGCTATGAACTCAAACCCGATGGGGAGGGGCAATATGCCCAAGTGGAAATTGGGGGTTAAAGTCTAATAGTGTCCATGACAAATGCATTGGTGTCGCAATGGTGGTAAGACACACGTGACATGAAAATGGTGAAGGGAGATAAACAATATGTCTTTGTCTCAATGAGAGGAGAGAAATTTATTATATTAAGTCTTGGCTTGGCGGTGTAAACCAAGCGCCCTTTGCTTAAGGTGTGCTTGTGTGTGTGACTATATTTGTTGATTAAGCCCAAATCCTGTTTGTAAAAAGGAAAAATTATTGGTGAAAATAAACTGAAATTAAAAACAGAAAATGAACAAAAAAACATTTAACTAAACCCCACCCAAACCAAGTTTGCAAACACTGTGCTGGTTGGTAGCTAAATCGACGGAAAATACACTAAAATGGTCAAGAGATCTAAATGTTGATGTGATTGGGATCAAGTGACACTAAGTTGCTAGAAAGTGGTGTCGCAACAACAAAAAACCAGAGATGAAGATCGTTGCAAAAAGATAGGGAGATGGGTTAAACACCTAGGGAAACCGATGGGACCCTAAGGCCAATGACCAAAAAAGTTGTAATGTGAAACTATGGATGGTGATAACCTATATTTATAGATCTGAAATAGAAGGGTATAGATCTGGAAAATATGGCTGAAAGCGCTACAGAAACTTGGACTACTAACTCAGCTAAAATCCTCCTATAAAGGTGGAAGCATACTAGAAACCCTAAGGGGGCTAAATTCCACTTCGACGAGTAAATCAGAGTAGATCAAGGCCTAAGTGGGATGAGATAGAGGTCAGACAATCTAGTTGAAAGCTCTCTGCAAAAGCTAGAAATATATTTGAGAAAAACCCGGAAACCCAAAAATCACAAGTACTGACCTGTTTTTCAGGTGGGATCACACTTTTTGGGCTGATAAGTGCGCTCTGGCCTCCAGATCGCACTTTCTGGGCTAAAAATTGTAATTTATGTTCCCTGGATCCCGGTCGGAAAATCTCAGAAAAAATTGCCGCCTTTGTCGCGGCTAATTCCTGTGACCTGCAGAAAAGACCAAAAAGCTTGTAGAATTCATAAATTTAATAGATCTAGGGTTAAAAATCTAGGAAACATTAAGAGACTGAAAAAGTAAGAAACCCTAAGCTGAAAACCAATCAGCACCTAGGTTTCTAGATCTGAAGTATAAAACCAGTGGAGTTGCCAATTTTGCTGTAGTGTTTTTTTTTCAAAGATGTACAAAAAGAACCCACTTAAGATTGTGGATAACAAACAATCTCAACAATATAAATGGCTGGTAAACATTGTAGATCTGCAGCAACTAATAGAAACAAAAATTCCAAAACAACAACAAAAAACAATAATAACTTCAACCATCCAATGGAAACCAGATATACAAAGAATATATTTTATTATAACACATGTGAAGGGAACAAATAAATGTTACCAGTCCCCCTCTATGGGATGGCTTCTTGGCTATCCTCAAACATCTTCAGCTTTTTGATAGAGTCTCTCTCCTCTATAATGTGTAAACCTAGCAAAATGAAATGTTTGAGCTCAATGGGAACTCAAAAGGAAGAAAAGTGGTGGTGGACAATGAAAATAATCAGAGTCACAACAATGAGTGCAATAATGAAAATAATCAAAAGTGAATAATGAATGGAAAACCCTTCTATTTATAACAAAATATTGAGTTATCCTCGAATAATGAGCAATAATAAAATATTATTAACCCCATTCTTGGAATAACCACTTGGAATATTTTGTTATATTTGGTTAGGAGGGAAAAAGTATTTAACATTTATTTAGAAATAATAAATAAATAAATTATTTATTTATCATCTCAAGAAATTAGTTAAGGAATAATAAACAAATAAGGATTTATTTAATTATTCCTAAGGGATTTAGTCAAATTTGACAAAGAATACTAATTAATTAGTGATTATTAATTATTATTACCGAAAAATAAGATAATTAATGATTTATCTATTTATTTTTCATGATTGGGTCAAATATGACAAGGAATAATAATTGAACAAAGGTTTAATTAATTGTTCCTAGAAGAAAATTAAATAAATAGTGATTTATTTAATTATTTTTCATGGTTTTTATTATAAATTACTTAACAAAGGTGTTTATTAAGTAATTTCTCACAATGAAAGCAATTTTACTATGGTAAAATTGGATTTACATGGTGTACTTTGATCCATCTAGTAAATTAGGCTAGATGATCAATTTTTTGGTGATAACAGTTTGATTACGAATTTTATATATATATATATATATATATTGAATTTTTTGACATTATGTACTCACTATGTTTTTATATACATATTATTTAAGCCCTTACTTATGACTTGAGATTATGGTATTGGAAATTCACGTGTTAGTGTACATGGATGTTTGTGTTAATGCTTAATTTAATGTGACAAATGCCAACATAGCTAGTGAACTAACATACGCAGTCTCTTGGTGTCACAATGGGTGTTACTATGATCAGGGCAAAGAGGATCCTACTAAAATATGAATATAAATCACAAAACATGATAAGCATCAAATCCAATTGATCCACATGTAAAAATAAAGAGCACTCACATGCCATACCTATGTACAAGGAATTGCTCATCCTAACAATTTACATAGAGTAGAGCACATTCCTAGGCTGAAGCTAAGGAATTTTACCATCATCAATGAACTAATGGGATATTGTCAGCATTATGTGGCACATCATGCCAAGGCCAAACTAGACAAATTTGAGTTTCCATGCTCCTGAATATTCATGATTTTGGTAATGAACTTGAACCAAGTAATTATTAGGAACTCTTGTAAATATATATAAAAAGGTATGACTCTTGTAAATATATATAAAAGTTATGAGACACTCATGCTTAGCAAGTTTTACATTAAAGGATGTAATGTATATTTAAAAAAAATACATGACTAAATCAATTCAATACTTAGTACTTTGCTAAATGATCTAGAAACCCTATCATGAATTTAGATTTGTGTTGTCACCCACTAATTACTCTAGTTTAAGAATAAATATTATCCAATTGAAATTCAATATCTAAGGAATAATTGGAAATAAGATAGCTGACTATCCAAGTCAGAAACTTAGACTAATCATATTCCGTTTTGGTGTGGAGGTTTCTGACCATTGTTAGTAGATGTTGACATAACTTCACCAATTATTGGGACCATGTGACAAGAAGGAAAAAAAGAGTGTAAAGGATCCTTATCAAAAGCAATTTAACACTTAGGATATGATGCTATATAATCCACCTATGATCAAGGTATAATCCACCTAAATACTAGGAACATAAAATGAAATAACATGGTTTAAATCTGAAAATGGATGGTGATTATCATAAGGAAGATGATTGATAGTTACATTTCTATCATTTTGAGAAACATGCATCACTCCAAAGAGTGTATATACCACATCATTCATAGCATACACATAATCACTCCCAAGAAGAAAAATGAAGTCTAATGGGCCATTTCACCACTATCATATTGACCAAGACAGTCTTCCCATCTAACATTATAGAACATTGAGGAAGATTCACTAGGTCTTTTATCAAAATATAGTAATTTATTGGTAGCTAATGCAAGCTTGGGAGAATTTTTAGCTTTATAAGATGAGGAGGATAAAATTTTTGTGGGGGTTCCTTCATAAACTTCAACCCTTATTTGGAATGATGTGGAAGAAAAAAGTTCAAATCCCAATAATCCTATTCCAATCAAAGGAAACACTCCTACATGTTGAAGGGAGCATGCTTGAGGCAAGTGGGATTCCATTTTTTTCAAAATGCTCTAAAGTAGAAATGAAGAAAATATGGTCAATAGGGACATCACTCTCAAAGAGAGGAGTGCAATCAGGTAAAGGTTGCATTGGTTCAACCACCTCATCAACTAGTAGTTGAATAGGTTGCTAAGAAACCAAAGGTGGTTTGGTAGTAGAAAAGCCTTTATATAGGAACCACACTCGTTTTTATCTCCATAATAATAGGGAATAAATGACTAATGTGATATCCCTTGTAAATAGTACAATGGAAATTAGCAAAGTGTATTTATTTTATACATTTCTCAGCAATGTCAATTCCCCTGTCATGACTTGCATTCGTTGGTTAGTTTCCCCCAACAAAACTTTCAATGACTAGTTATTTGTATCAGGTATGAATTCCAAGGATTGGATGCTTATTTCGAACATTTCTCACAATGGTTGGTGAATCATATCCAAGATGACTTGCAGTGGCTGGTGACTTATCCTTTTTTCTTGTCTTATTCTTAATCATCCTCTTTCTATTCATTTTAGAATTCTGGTTACTAGGAACTATACTTTTAGTAGAAGAAATATGAGGAAGAATAGATTTCACTATGAAAGAAATTTCAAGAGTATTTGTAACATTCAAAGTGGTCAATAACCAAATTAGTATCACTGCAACCAATACAAGGATATTAAAGATCGCCATCAAAGGTATGAAAACATTTCTAAACAAAGGAAAAATATAAGATTCCCCTTCATAAGGGCTCCTTTGGTTGGTGGTCACAAAATAATTACTTAGCACATCATCAATACCAAGTGAAAAGGGATTTTTTTTTAGGTATAGCTTCATTTACCCCCCCATATAATTACCCTTGGGGACAATAGTTCCCTTAGATATGAACTTACCCAAATGATATTTGTAGCCCTAGATACATGATTATCCCTAGCTCTAGTATAAACATTAGAGGTGATACCAAACCTAGGGTTAAAATTCCAACCAAATGGAAAAGCAACATTTAGTATCATTGAGCTTCCTATAAGATTGTTAGAAATAGATAGAGGTCTAATTTTAGCATAAACCAAGGTTTCCCATGCTCCTCTTCCCCCACCCACAAAACCATATATGTGTGTGTGTGTGTGTGTGTGTGTGTGTGTGTGTGTGTGTGTGTGTGTGTGTGAGCACTTACAACCATATGAACAAGCATATTAACACTAAGTACAATCTTAAAAGGAAATGGCATTATCAACTACATTCTCTAGATGGAATGAAAATATGTCATAAGCATAAATGTGAGAGTACCTATCCCAATAAATGGTGACAAATACGTGGTAATTATGAATCCTCCCATAATAGTTGAAGATATGAAGGAATGTAATCTTTGGACAAACCATTCACATCTAACATTGTAAGAGGAATGTTAAAAAATGAGAAAAAATCACCAAAAGTTTGGTGAAATTTATCATAAAGCATGTCCCATCAAATCTAAGATTCAATAGGAAAACCTTTAGATAAAGGGCGTTGTAAAAACTACACCCTTGCGTGATTTCAAGTCCTCAAGACCTAGCCGACGAAGGTGAAAAAAACAACTATATTAACCCACTCATAAGATTCCATACTGGTTCAAGTACCCTTGTGAATATAGGAACCCTCTAGGGGATCTAAATATATATCAATATCTACCTCAGGTACTACAGGTACTTACCACTCATAATGACCTCTATATTTCCCTAGTAAAAGTAAATATGGATTAACTTCATAACAAATGACTAAGAACAATAGTTGTGTGTCAGGGCCACATGTATGGGTGTGGAAATAAATCTTGAAATTTTAGAGAGAAGTGAAACTACTTCATTCTAAACCCCCCTACACATAGTAGTCCAATAAACACCCAAACAAGTGAAGGGGCTAGCATTCCACTTTCCCTAGTGCAACCTTCTACTTGGCACTTGTGTTAGAGGTGTTATCCCCACAATTTCTCATTGTTACTAATGGATTTAAAGTCTCATTAGTGAATTCATAGTTTTTATTTTACAACCTTGGAGAGTTTACTCCTCAATCCTACACCAAGGCCCTGAATCTTGGACATATTTGGTTTGCTAAAATATTTTTTTTCTAATAAATTTTATATTAAGGTGTTTTAATTTGTATGGCTATTGATTACTTAAAAGGGTAAGGAATGGATTGAATGATGTTCAAATACTCTTTCAAACCCAAATTAAAAAAATGAGAATGCACTAGATGCTCTTTTTTCTTTTCAATGAAAATTATCTAAGCATAAGAGAAGACGGTTTTCCTTTTTCACAAACTTTTCAAAATAAATACCAATATTGAAACTCCAAATGTAATTACCAAATATATAAATATATTTTTAGATCTCAAACACACCAATGTCACTTTCAAAAGAAATATGAAAGACCCAAATTCTAACCCTAAATGATCATTTTTTTGTTATTTCCACTATTGATAACAAAAATAAGAATGAAACACACAAATAAAAACAAAAAGAAATGATTATATGATATTATCAATGTCTCTCTTCATAAGCCAATGTCAATACCAGAAACAAAAGACAAAAATTTATAAGCTAGTTTTTTACTACAACTTCATTTTTAGTTGAAATGAAACAAAAATGAAGCAAAATGAATCCCACAAACACATCTACAAATAACATGCACCAAAATTATATTCAAGTCACTATTTACCAAGCGAAAACAATGAAAATAATCCAAGATGAAAAAGATACTATGTGAGGCCCCTAAACACACTTGACATAATAAATGAAGTTGTTATGAAACTAGCTCACAAAAAGATAGAAAATATAGATCAACAACTTAAAAATCAGCCTCCTCAAGGGGGAAACCTCCTTTACATTACAAAAATGAAAAATTCTTAGATGATACAAATGACAAGGCCTCCTTTCTATATATAGGAGTCTAATGGGTCCCAATACAATGAGAGCCTACATAACAATAATATTGTAGGGGCACAACAATAACAATAGCGGCCTTCTATGGGGCATACTAATAACAACATGGGGACTATGTGGGCAAAATAATACAATAAGGGGGTTGCACTAATAACAATAAGGGGTTACACTAGTAGTATAAGGACCTAACATGCCCCTCTCCTTCAAAAAGTGTTGTCCTCAACGCTTGAGTAGTTATGGATACTTCTGTATAAAATTTTCATCCTCCCATGTGGAATCTTCAGCAGGTAAGTTCTTCCACTTGATGAGATACTCTAAAATTGATCGATTCCGTAGATGTCGATTTCTTCTTTTTGTGACCACTTCCGGTTCCAATATGATTTTTCCTTCCTCTTCAATTTCTAGCAATATTGATTAAAGTGGGATATTCTCGCGTATAACCTTATTTAAGCATGAAACATGGAAAACTGGGTGCACTCAGGAAGATGTAGGAAGCTCCAATTTGTATACCATTGTACCAATCTTTTGCAACACTTTATAAGGACCATAGTACTTTGTTGATAATTTATTATCCTTCTTAGCTTGCTTGAGGAACATTTTTTTGTATAGTTACAATTGTAAAAATACCCAGTCGTCTATGTCAAAACTTCTTTCGCTGTGATGTTGATTTGCCTGTTGTTTCATTTGATTTTGCGCAAAAGCAAGGATATCTTGTTTCTCCTTGATATGTCCTTCTATCTTGAGAGTTTGAGGAGTGGTAATTCCTGCCAATGAATTATAATATATGGTCATATTCATTTCTTCTTTCTCTGGGGTTGGTTCCTGTTGTATATCCTCTTCTTTTGACATTTCTTGATCCTTTTCTTCCTCCTCTTCACAATCAATGTAAAATAATTTCTTCACATACTTATGACCTTTAGTGTATTTGCTATGACAACTGTAACAACAGTATTTTTCTCCTTTTTCTTCCAATTGTTTTGGTGTCAATCTTGTAAGTGGTGAAAGGCTAGGAATAAAAACACTTCCATCTTTATAGTTATGAGTGGTAGGCTTCCTTGTTTCCATAATTTTGCTTTCAATTTTTCTTTCCAACCTATATTCCTTCTCTAATGAATTAGGTTCCCAAAGGAAAATCTCATGTTGGATGTTATCATTTAAATTCCCTATGAAGACTTCCATCCTATGCTTCTCTGGAATATCACTTACCCTTATATTCAATTTATGGAAGTCTTCAATGTGCTCTGCTATTGAACCCGTTTGTTTGAGATTTATCAATTGGCTAAAGAAGTTGTTACTCTTTGCATCCTCACAATGTGCTATCATTTCCTCCATGAAAATTGACCAAGTGACCAGTGGTTTATGAGAACAAAGCCCTTTATACCATAAAAATTGTTTCGGTTCTAAATATAAAGATGAAAGATGTACCTTTTGTAATAGTTGCACATCATTTAGATCAAATATCTCTCCATCTGTAGTATCCATGTTATGGGATCCTTGTTATCCAACTTCATCATATCGATCTTTGGAATATGGTGGGTCTTCAATCCAATGTTAGATTCTATGAAATCATGATTAACATTTTTTTTTATCATGAGTTTCCTCTACTACCTTTTCGCGATTAGGAGGCCTTTCTTGTAGCAGTTATTTCCCACCTTCCTTCAAACCTTCCATGTCTTTCTTCAAATCTTCCATCCCTTTCCTAAAACCTGCTTCCCTACCATCAATATTAGCTTCCTTGTCACATATAAAACTATTTATCTTAGCTCCAATCGCATTCTTCAAATCATCCATCCAATTTTGCTTACTAGGTGTTTCTATTTTTTTATTCAAGTCATCCTTTTTCTTGCTTTTAGGATCTTGATCTTGAATCTGTTGTGTCTCTGAAATTTCGAATCTCCAAGGTCTGAAATTATGACCTACAATACCCTCCGTGTCCTCTTTCCAATGCCACCATTTTGACTGAAATTGGATTATCCAAGAAAGCATTATGCCCGATCTCCCAAAATAAACTGATTATAAATATTTTCTGAAGAGCGAACTTGTACGAAGTGCCACGGGTCATTGTTTCGACCTTTAGACCTAAAAATTATACAAAGAAAATTTCAGTCCATCCTATTTCTGTAATGGATTACGAAATTTCAATCAGATGCTCAGAGAGAAAGTTCTGACAATTTTCCCAAGGTCACCTATTTGGGATGTAATTATGGAGCTTGCAAAAACCCCAACTTCCTGAGACCATATATCTGAAAATATAGTGAGACAATATTGTAAATTTGGGCCCAAGATTCACCAATATTTCGGCTCAAATGGGTTTTAATTTCAGAGTCTGAACCTTCATAGAAAAAAATCATAGAGAAAATTACACAATGACCTATTTAGCACAGTGAAACCCTAGAATCCAAAGCTCTAATACCAAATGTTATGAAACCAGCTCACAAAAATATAGAAAAGATAGATCAACGACTTAAAAATCAGCCTCTTTGAGGGGGAAACCTCCTTTAAATTACACAAATGAACAATTATTGGATGATACAAATGACAAGGCCTCCTTTTTATATAGAGGAGCCTGAGGGGTCCCAATACAATCAGAGCCTACATAACAATAATATTGTAGGGGCACAAAAATAACAGTAGTGGGCTTCTATGGGGCATAATAATAACAACATGGGGACTATATGGGCACAATAATACAATAAGGGGGTTGCACTAATAACAATAAGAGGTTACACTAGTAGTATAGGGACCTAACAGAAGCAAGGGGAACGTATGTATGTTTATCTAAGTCAATTATAGACCAATTTCAACCTCCCCGTGTAATACACAAAACAAAACAAAAAGTAAGAGTAATCTATGTAAAAACCCGAAAAAAACTCTCTTACAAGACCTAATCATGGGTCCTCTTTGAGCAACAAGCTACCAGATCTAGTTGTTCACAAATTGTATTTGAGTACAACGAATATAGAGGGGTGTTATCAGTCCTTGCAAGCATAAAGAAACTGATTAGTCACTTTTATAAGGGAAATAGATGCAACCATATGATAAAAATGAGAAATTCATCAAATTAATCCTATGTTTGAGAGGTTTTTTAATTTCAAAATCATAGATAGAGACAACACATAGTGTATAGCTACTAAAAACATTCAAAATCATATAATAATGAAGGGAAAAAACTTTCAAAATTATTAAAAGTCAAATGGAGCTCTTTAAAACCAAGCAACAAACACTAGGCTCTTCCATAGTGGAGTTGCTAGTTCTATTGTAGAGGACATCTCCAATGGATAGGTGAGCTCTCTCATTGATCCAACAAAGATAAATGATAGATTGAAGGATAGAATACAATAATTTTTCCACTATATCTAAATTGTAAATTCAAGTTATGCTAATAAGTGAAAGGAATGGGTCTTACCTTTAATTGATAGTTGTCCTATCATGTGTAAGTTGATTCAAATCTCAAATCCATTCAAAAATCCTAAAGCAAGCCACCTACACACATGTACACCAACATATACCTCTCTCTACCTTTATTATCATGAAACATATCTAATCTATATACAACTACAATCTAATTTATTTAAGAAACGTTAGATCTACCAAGCTTTAAAATGAAAAATCAAATATCACATTCATTGGAGGGGAAAAATACCATATATTTATATGTTAGAAGTGAAATAAGTACAATAGGTTATGTTATCTTAAAACCACTACAACACATTATGCCTCCAATCTCTTAGAATTCCTTCCTTCTCCACTCTTGATTGTTATCCACTAGCATGAGAAGACTTCAACTCTAGAATATCTATTTATTTCACCAGCATAAGGGCTCTAAACTCTAGATGAGTATTGTCCCCCATGAAGCTTATTTTCATAGAAATTGTGGAAGAGGATAAGAGATAGATTCTAGTCCTTGAACTTAGTGAAAGAAAATCATGAATAAGTTTCAAATATCATCATGCATCATAGCCAACCCATCCTTCACTAATTTCCTCATAAATCACCATATCTCGTAGTTTTTAGGGGAAGTCATTGTCTCATTAATGCAATTAGTGACCAATTATTATTTGTTTGTGAGAAACAAGAAACATATCACTTTTATACCTAGCAGAAGAGAAACCGAGGTAAAAAATAGTGATTTATAAGATGGAAACATGTGATTTTGGCAATATAATATTAGTATGTCACCTTTGATTCCAAGGGTAACAAATAGGTAGTGGGTGATAGTGGGCTAAATAATATTGCTAATCCAAAAATGAATCATCCATACGAACTGAAACTCAATTAGTGATGCATAACCAATAAGAAAATCATAGAAAAATAATAACCTCTGACTAATGGTTGATACTATTTTAGTTTTTGATAAGTCAATGTGAACCTAAAATAGTCATTCACTCTATGATTACATCCATGTAGTTGCTAATTTTCCTTCTCATGTGTATTATTCAATAGAGAAAACCAGAAGCCTCCTAATGATAAATCTAAGCCTTATTATTCTTCTTCAAGTAATTTCATTATTGTTGAGAATGACATTTCCATATATGTTGAAGATTGAACAAATGCATGGAGGTTTTTACTATCAAGTTAACCATTGCCTTGAAAGGGAAAAAATCACTAAGTAGGAGATGGTGAACTACTAAGTATATAAATGATCCATGAATGAATGAGGTTCATATCACGTGTCAATATTAGGATGGGAATATTTAAAATATTTTAGATAGTTATTCTAAAATGATATATTTAAATTCATATATCTGTATGTTTAGTATTAAGGAAATATAGTCATTTATGTTTTTCTTTAATCCATGTTTAATTATTTGTATTTTAATTTAGTTTCTATGCAAAGTATAATTATTATTGTACAATTTATTATGCAAGTGTCTTAATGGATAAGTAGTGAGATATGCTCTACCACAAAATTTTAGTAGTATACATTTGAAATTTGCAAGCGAGTTTCTACATCCTTTCTACACATGCTTATTTTATTGCACTTGTCCAATTATAAGATTAAAAATGAAACAAAATATACACACTTATGTATGTATTATATATCACAATTTTAAGTAGTTTTATGCATTTCCAATTCTACTAGTTGATTTTTCATGCTTCTTCATGCTTTTTCTAAATGGAAAAGGATTTAGAGAGACCAAAATCATCCATTCAACTAATATCAAATTTCAATGAACTTTTGTCATCTATAATTGTAGATGATGATAATTACGTTCCTATAAACAAGGTGGGTGGGTGAACCTTATGCAAATTCATAACCTTATGCAAATTCATATAGTTACCTTGATATTCAATTAAAGCTTCTCAAAGGAGTTGGACTTGTTTGCACCTTATGAAAATAATTAATAAAAATATTATGTATCTCATGTTTAGAATAGTAATTGTTTACTACATGAGTAGTTCTTGAATATTCTACCAATGTAGTTTATATGTTGTTTGGTTGAAAAAAAGGGGCATGTCTCATATGATTTCCATTTTCACTTCCATTTTCAAACAAGGATTGTGAAGGGAATGATGACATTGGAAATTGATTCCTCTTTCTTTGGCGCCTTTTTCAGTTCCTTTTCTAAGTCTTCATTATCTCCCATATTTCTTAATTTATCTTTTGATCTAGCTTCTAAGTTAGAGACACAAATGTCCTTAAAAGGTCTAAACTTTTTTTCTATAGCCACCATGAGAAGTTCCATATTGCGATAGATATCAATGACGTATTCATGCATCTTCAAAAATATCTCATCTACCTCATCTTAATGGTTGTTACAACTAGATTCATCTGTCATGGCTAAGTATTTGAGACACCATTCTTAAACCAATTACTAGATCTTGTAACTTCTCATAAAGAACCCCAAAGAAAGTATTGTGATACCAATATAATTCGTAAACTTTTGTGGTTATTCCACTAGAACATTTTATCGCTACAAATCTTACAACAGAGGTGAAATATTTTATTATGCAATTTATTACCTTAGCTATTTGAATTATTATCACTAGTTGAGTGCTCAAATATATGGAAATAATTGAAGCCAAAATGAAATAACAAACAAATGAACACACCACCCACACAAATAAATACAATATTTTCCCTTGGAAATGTAACGCAATAAAAAACCTAGCTAGAAGATGGGGCTTATGTGTTTCTTTCTCTTTCATAGTTATGAAAAAGAAAGTACAAATAAAGGGGCACTCACTATGGAGATGTCATTAACATTATAACATGAATGGTTGATATAGAATCTTTTAACTCTATTTTTCTTCATTATCCCACTCCAATACGTTCTACTCAACTATGGAACAATAATAATACCAAAATAATGGAACCCCTTCTCTTCCTAGTGACCTAGTATTTAATATAGCCTAATAGTTGTCTAGGGTTAGGGTTAGGATATTTGCATGCATTTTCCCTCAATTGGAATTATATTTTTCGGTCCTATAAAATATTCTTATGAGTATACATGTGACTATCTCCACATGTGTCAGTAATAGGGTTTCACATGGAATCCACTCAATACCATGGTGATCAACAAGGGATGTCAACTTGCGGGAGGCATAACTTATGCACACAAAGTCTAATTAAGGTGATTTTTTCACCATTGAAAAGATTATGTTGCATCGAACAACATAACAGGGTTGAGAGCTATACTTGTAAGGTTATCTTCCCAAAAGTGTCATTTTATGCTTTAAACTAGCTATGGATGGTTCCAGACCCCAAATTACCAAACTGGGATGTACCCTAGAATAGGTCATACAAGTCAATTCCTCTAAATTTTTCCAACCATAAGGTACCAATATAGATGAAAAACCATACAATGAACACTTTTGGATCATATATTAAGAGAAAGCCACCTAATATTATAAAGATCATCTACAAAGAAATATATTATTATTAAATATGTGTGTTACATATTATGTGCAAGATGTACAAGAGCACTAGAAATGGTTGTTCTGGATTGGATCATTATATTATTTCTCATCCATATTGATGCTCTCAAAGTGTAAAAATTGGAGGAATATGCTCACCAGACAATTTTTATTGATGGGTCTTAGTTTGGAGAATTAGGGCCTGAAACCTTCTAGAAATAGTTTGAGGCATAAATAGAATTTTTTTGGGGTAAAATTTTTACACGTAAGTTGTTTGACATCTGGTATGTTAGGGTTGGTGTCAAGGAATTCAAATATTATTGGAATTCCAAGATACCTCTTAGAAGATGAAAACCAAAGGTCATTGAGATAGGTATTTATGTGTATCATATTCTTAATTGGAAGCATTCCACGATTACCTAAATGTGATTGTCTTTAATTTTATGTGTGATTTTAACATGGTATTAAGTAGGCGTATTCCTACCCTGCCTAATTATTTTTGAGCCATGATTTTTTTGGCCTTTTTAGACCTATGTTATACTCCTTATGTAGCTTGTGTGCTCTCCATTAGTATTGTGCACATAATTTTTGATGTATCAAACTCTTCCTTTCTTCTTCTATGGCCATCCTCACCCTCCTCTCTTGACTCAGTATCACATTGGTAGTTCATCAAACAATTTCAACATATATCCATGTACCAATTTGTTTATTTATTTTTCTCCCATTCTCCATAAACACGTTATTCTTTATTTGTGTGAACTCTCCTCATGCCATACCAAACTCTACAGTAATGCATTATGGTCGACTAAGGCCTTCTCCTTTGCTCATACCAACTGGTAGAAATGGTGATGGGTGGATGGTGTTAGAATTTTAAGTTGTGGATATATTATATGTTCCATGTTTTTTTTAATGGCAATGAGACTCCATGTTTCATACAATGGAATTGAAATTTGAACAAATCCATTTACAAACTGATTTGGAAAAGATTGAAATTATCAAACAAAAGGAGGGATTTTAATAAGCTCATATGCAATCAATGTACAAAATATTATGTTGAGGTGGTAGCTTTTTCATCAATACAATATTCATATATCTGACTATGTTGTTGTACTATTATTCAGATGGAATGCCCCTCCATAGTGAAACCCGACTATTCTTCGTAAAGTCTTATATAGTGTTTAAATGCTTGGGATTACAAGGAAGACCACAACACAAATACAGCCTTACAATATTCTAATAGAATTTAAATTGCGAGCTCTCATCTAATATTTTCCTCTCATGTCGACATATAGGAAACTATGATTCTTCTCCATTTTAAAATTTATTGGACTATCATTATTTATATAGGTAATGCCCCTGCTCTATACACTACGTTGGATGACCATTATTGGTCCTTTCAAAGGATCGAGGAGAAAAACATGCTCTTATCTTTCATTTTGGTTAGCTTGTAATTCTAAGTATCCTCTCAGCTAAACTCAAGTTATGTTCTCTGCCCACAATCCATTGGACTTGCCTCTCTCAATATTTTTGTCATTCTGGGCAAATAAGGTATGTCTCTTTATGAATCTCAAAGCTAGGTTGGGTAGATATCTACCCCGAAATTACACTGACACTCTTTTTGTTTCCTTCTTTGGTCATTGTGGAGGACCTCCTCATCAAGGTTTACGTTGAAAACGAATACCATCAGACTATTGCATTTGTTTTTTTCTACCAGGGAAGGAGTCGATATTGAATCTGTTGAAAATGCAACAAGAAATTGATAAATTAACTTTTTCCTTGAATTAAATTATGAGAAAAAATGTAATTCCACATCACAAGACAGGGTGTACGAGTTCACTAATTTAATTTGACGTGGTTGGTTCAGTTAATTTGAGTTGAGGGTCTAACTAGAGTCATGTAGAGTGTCTCCTAATTTATAGGAGCCCTAGTTGATTTTATTTTGAGTTGTAATTAATTAATTCATTTTATCTGAGTTAACATCAGTTAAACTAGTTCCAATTGATGGATGAACTAGTAGGAGCTCATAATGTGGGGTGATGCTTCACGTGTTCAACCAGTTAATTGATGATTCACTCATAAATAACTCATGCATGTCAGATATGAGAGTTACCCAGTTGAGATTAGAATTCAAGGGCAGTGTACTATCAATTGTATAATCATCCAAATTGTACAAGTGGTGCATGCAGTTAGAGGAAGGCCTATGATGGATTGTGAAATTATGGATGAGGAATTTCCCTAATTAATAAGGGAAAATTCTCAAGGAAACAACACAAGGAAATAGGGACTTGGGCAAGCAGAAAATTGGTTAAGTATTGGCCTAGGCTTGTCTATGAAGCAGTGAGACAGATAGAGATAGTGCAGAGGTTTCTCAAGCTTGAGCAAAGAATTGTAATCTTCTCATATTTTATTACTAATGCAATACAGATAGCGGGGGTTTTTATTTATGGATTTCCCCAGGAAATCATTGTGTAATGTTTTGATTGAATTTTTTCTCTTCTATGCTTCATGGTTTTGCAATCGATTAATTATTTCCGCTAATGAGTAGAGAATATTCAAGTCTTTTGTTTTAGAACATTACATAAGAAGTTTGAATCTACAAGGAATTTTTACATGGTATCAAAGCAGAAATCACACTAGAAGAGAACAACACTAGTTTTCCTTTGCAGGTGAAATCGAATTTGCAGGATCATTCTTTAGAGCCAGCAGAATGTTGTTCTACAGGTTGAGACTCGAATACGCCCTTGAGGGTAGCTAACATTATATTTCTTGGAAGGATAGGATGGAGGAATTTTTGGAAGACAACAAGCTGAAGGAATCCATAGACAAAGATATTCCTAAGCCTCCGACAAACGATGCTCAAGGTCTGGCAGAGTGGAAGAAATGTGTGGCAAAGGCGAGAAGGATCATACTAGAACGAGTTCGATGTCATATTCTCTTGAACCTACATGGGAAGGATACACCATATGAAATGTGGCATGTCTTGATCGATGTTTTTTAGAACAATAGTGACCACAGTAAGCTGGCACTAAAGGACAAGCTTCGAAAGATCAAGATGGAGAAGGGCAACACAATACCATAGTACTTGAGCAGGTTCACCCAATGTCAGGATGATCTTGGGATTGTTGGTATTATTTTTGTTGAATATGATATGGTCAGCCTATCACTTTAAGGCCTTCCCAAGAGCTCGCACAACTACCAAGATTCGGTAAATTGGAGGGAGCATATACCAAAGTGGGAGTGGTTGTGGTCTAACAACTTGCACGAGTTAAATAAAAAAATTTGACTTAGTTGGTTCAGTTAATTCGAGTTGAGGATCTAATTAGAGTCATGTAGAGTGTCTCCTACTTTATAGGAGCCCTATTATAGTTTATTTTGAGTTGTAATTAACTAATTCAGTTTACCTGAGTTAAATTCAGTGAAACTAGTTCCAACTGATGGAGGAACTAGTAGGAGGTCAGACAGTGGGGTTTTTCTTCATGTGTTCAACCAGTTAACTGATGATTGACTCATAAATAACTCATGCATGTCAAATTTGAGAGTTACTCAGTTGAGATTGGAGTTCAAGGGAAGTGTACTATCAGTTGTATAATCATGCAAATTGTATAGGTGGTGCATGCAGTTAGAGGAAGGCCTATGATGGATTGTGCAGTTATGGATGAGGAATTTCCCTAATTAATAGGGACTAATTCCCAAGGAAATAGCACAAGGAAATAGGGACTTGGGAAAGCATAAAATTGGCTAAATATTTTCCTATTCTTGTCTAGGAAGAAGTGAGACAAATAGAGATAGTGCAGAGGTTACTCAGGCTTGAGCGAAACATTGTAATCTTCTCATATATTCTTACTAATGCAATATAGAGATAGAAAGGGTTTTTAGCTATGGTTTTCCCCAGGAAATCATTGCCTGATGTGTTGATTGAATTCTTTCTCTTGTATGCTTTGTGATTTCGAGATCAATTAATTGTTTTCATTGATGAGGATAGTAGATTCAAGTCTTTTGTTTTAGAAAATTACATAAATAGTTTGAATCTATAAGGAATTTATACACAATCTATGGCCAAGTAGCTATAATTTGTGTGTGAAAACAAGTGCGAGGGTACTAAGGTCATATTATTTTCTAATGAGGTCCATCTGAATGGGAATGAAAAATGCTTAATATCATTGTGCACATGTATTTGGGAACATGGAATTATTCGTGCTCTACTCTCTAATAGAAACAATTTTAAGGGAAGCTTTATATGTGTTTACTTATTGCTCTTCTTCATGAAAGACCTAACAGTGGTATGGATTATTTCAATTTGAGAAACCATATAGACATGTTCTCATCCCTTGAGGCCACAAGGGTTGAGTCCTCATTCCTGAAAGTTATATAGATAATTTTATCTTTCTAGGAGGTCACACATGGCCATATGACATGTCTATGAGATGTAAGTATCACTATTAGATATTTTTTTCCACTCAACATTTTACTAAAACCAATCTAAATGTGCATATGTTCATGAGAATCATTCATAGGTATTCCTCTTTTATGTCTAACAATAGGTTGGCCAAGAAGTTTTTGTTCCCATCTTTGTATGGTTTGGGACAACACCCTCACACATTCATAACCACAAACCAATATGTTTATATACAAAGTGTAGCATAACTTATTTTTTCTCTTCATACGCATTAATGCTTAAACAAAAGATGATATTTTATATATAACTCAATTGAATCTTCATTAGGACATTCCCATTGGTCACTATTACTTACTCTGTGATTTCCCATGAATCAATCAATCATCAATTCAAGTCACTACACAGTTACCTAGTGATACACTCCTCCATATCCATTTATGATCAAATCACAAAGCAAGAAAGAATAGTTATCGTGTTGTGGGTGCAAGAATTGTTTAAATAATAGCATCATAGGACTGTCAAATGTGCATTGTTAGGAGGTATTCTTAGCATTTTTTACCAATTTTTAATAGCTTAGTTATATATATTTGTCATGTTTATTATTAAATTTGTAAAAATTGACATCCAATTGAAAAATTTAAGCAAACCCTAATGCTAACTAGGGCATATTCAGGTTGATTTTTTTATCAAGATTCATTGCAGAGTCTGAGTAGCAACATCCAAAAATATATAGTGGTGTAGTTACAATCCATTTGGTGTGCATACTAGAAAATAATCATTCCACCAATAGGTTTTATGTTGATACCAACCTAACATATTAATTATATTGTGCATTTTGGTTGAATTTGACACCTTTATTTGCAAGCTTGAGAAAATGAACTTGATGGATTTTTAGAGTTACTGAGCACTTTAATCCTATCCATTGTTCAGCAATAGTCAAAATCAATTAATACACTCTTGTTGGTATTAAAATATGTCTACAAAATGCACAAGAGAAGATTGAGTTTCTCCAACTTGAGCCACAACTACATCTACATGAGCTACGATAGAAGAGTCATCATTATGAACCAGTTTTTGTTTAGAATAATTCTTTGTTTGAATTTGACTCCCATCAGCAACCAGAAATTGATTAGGTTGGTGAGGCCATTTCAAGAGCAGATTTGCATGAAGATACCTAGGTTTAGTCTGCACTTCCTAATCCCATCATCAGACCTTGGGAAGAACTTGTCAACAAGAAACACAAAATCGGCCTTGGATATGATAAGGATGTGTCCTTTCATATTCCAAAATACTTTAAACCCATCAATTTTCAAAGTGTTGGGTTTCTTTAGGATAGTTCATATTCACATGCTCAATAGTGAGTATAGCCCCTTAGCCATGGAAATAAAATACAGAAAATCCCAATCCTCACACAATCATCCTACATTTATTCTCACTATGTAGACAGGTTATTGTTCCACTCTACATGTAGTTCCAAGTCATATGCCATCCCATTTCACACCTACAATCTCGGCCTATATAACTAGGTTGTGCCATGCCACTTCAATAACCATATGCAAACTGTGTCAAGTTGTTTTCATAGCTCGTCATTACAAATTCAAGAAGTGTTTTGTTTCCATATGTTCTTTTTGACTCATGCATGATATGCTAAGCCCTGGTCACGATAAAAAAAAAGAAATTATGTGAATTACATGAGGCTTAGTCCTCTTTCCAACCATATTTCACCTCACACATACGAGCATATGATCATTTGTTTTACAAATGTTACACAATAATGTATCTCATTCATGCCCTATTTATTTGTCTTATATATTAAGTTTGTGGTACATAGCCTTCCCCTCCCACATTTTTATTTATTTAACATGAGCATGTAATTGTTTTATTACACATGATATGAGGTTGTATTTGGATTATGTGATTACATTTTTTAATTACATTTCCAAATTGTGCCATGGACATTTTTGCAGCATGTCATGCAAGTTCAAAAAGGGTTCTTTTGGCATCTTGTGATTGTATGTATTGACAGAACTTCTCACCACAACCCTGTGTAATTTTTCATATGCCAAATTAACTTGGAATTTACCACCCATAAATGTCAAAAATCATTGTTTGTGCGCAATGACCACACTTGCATGCCATACTTACCACTTGATGCCTCCCATGATGAGAAAACTTTCTTACCCTCAACCATTTTCAAATTCTCATTTGAAATGAAATTATTCCTTTCATAGCATTTTGTAAAGCCTATTCATGGCTTGCAAATCATATTTGGAAAAAAATGTACAAATCCAATTCTCAATTCACATATAGGTGACAAAATCTTCTTGTTTAAAGGTTTTATCCTCAAATAGGGTAGTTTCCCATGTATCTTGTTGTTAACTTCAGTCATATATATGTTTATAATCCTTGATAAATATTGTATCTAGGTTCCCTTCCATGCCAATATCCATGGCTACCATGAAGCAACAAAAATGAAAAACCTAAAATAATGTTTTGCATTTATTTGTAAAAAATATTATATGTGCTCACCATTGTAGTTTAAGAGATATATATGTTTCATATTATGTTTCATATACACCAATAAAGCCTCGACCTATGATGTAAACAAATGGGAAATATCTCACATTCTTCCCTCTTTATAAGTATACTGCAACACCATTCATATTGTTATTTGCACATTGTTTCACAATTTTTTGATAAACAACCTACATTAACACGAAAATGTTGCATTTCTTCTATCATATTCATTCGATCAGCATGTTTTTCAAAACAATTTTTCGGGTTGCATGTATAAACAATTCCTTCCCCCATTTTATATATTTTTCCTTGTGTATGTATTCAAAACACTCCAACATTTATGTGATACATGATTTTAAACATTCCTTTATTTTTTATTACTTATTTATGCTCAAGAATTAATGGCTTCATGACATATTTCCGTGGTCACAGTACACTGAGTTTCTTTAGTAGAGGTTCTCAGGGTAATTAAAGGGGGCAAGCCAAAATAACAAATGTATCATGGAGAGAAAACATAAACAAAATAATCATGTTTTCCATGCACTTTGATGCAGACTATTAGGAGTTCAATCAGTTGACTAAAAAATGCCACTTATACCTCATAAGTCTTCCCCCCCTCCTACACACGATTCACAAAATGTACCTCCTCTGCATCCTAGCATCATGGAAATCCTAAAACCCCATGTATCTCAAGAGCATATATTACAACATGATGGTTGGGAGACCAAGCCTATTAGGCCCACATCTAGATTTGTACATTGGCTTTCTATTTCACATCACTCTGTTCACCCTTTGATTTGTACTCCTCATGTACTTTTGGAATATCTTAGACCACATATTTGTGTGATCATTAGCCATGTGATCCCCTTGCTCATATTGAATTGGAAAAATTTCATCTGCGATATGTGCCTTTACATTCTCCCTCTGAGGTCATTTCATAAAAAACACATACCAATAGCGGAAAGAGGGGAGAGGAGAAAATTCTCATTCTAAAACATGCATCTGTAGGTACAAAGAGAGAAGGAGAAATAAGAAAAAACATCATTTTACATGGTTGCCGCTAGCAGAACTACCAACTTGACATAAGTTACTTATTTTGTCATGCTTCTTTTTACTTTACTTTACTTCAAAATATTTAAAACTATGACATATTATCATGTTTTTGAGACAACATATTATTTTCTTACTATGCTACATGTTTTGATCACATCATTACTGATAGGAGACACAACAGTTATTTTGCATGCTTGTTTATATACGATGGTCGATATTGGGATGTTTTGTGTGCATGATTTCTATGGCGATGGTGTTTCATGTTGATGTCATATTCACATATTTTTATTTCCATGGGAGCCACAATGTTTAATGAAACTATTTCATAGTCATGATCAAGGAACCCACTTACTAATATAGTTTTAATTAATTAAATAAAACTACTTCTAATTCCCTCTCCCAAATTAATTATAAAAAGAGTTTAACATAACAAGAAGATTAACCATAAAAAAATTGTGCTTTCCACCCTCCCAAGGAGAATATAAAATCTAGCAGAGAGCACAAAGGATAGGATGGAAAATAATAGTAAGGAGACGTCTGTATAAGTTGTAAAGTTGTCATTTCCCTATAATAAATTTATTTTTGAGTAAAAGCACTTACCTAGTTTGGTGACAACAGAAATATTTCAAGGAGTGACAAGAAGAAAGTGAGATCATCAATTTTCGGTCATTTTATTAAGGTTGTTTTTTTCTCACATTATTTTGTGTTGTTAAAAGGTCTTGTATTTGTTATATCAATTCTAGCTAGTCCAGTTTTTGCAGAATACATTGTTGATTCAATCTCATCAAAAGAAACAAAGTTTCCCAACCATGTCATCTTACTTAATTTTTGGCATCTAAGTATCTATATATGAGTGTTTTTACATCTTAGACATTTTAGAAATGATTTCTGATCTAGATTCTCTAAGGAATCAGCTAAAATAGTATGGTGTACTTATATTTTCATTTATAAATAGACATTTGACAATCTATATCTTTTTGGCATATATCTCCCAAATTTTTACATTAAGTTGTTAAATTTTATGAGCAAGTTTTCTTACATTAGTGGCCGAAACTCTCAATCAATTTATGTTAGATTTTCATGACTTACTTGTGTGCCAATAATGTATTATCTTAAAAATGATTGTAATTCCATCCATTAGTTTGCTTTCACATTGGCCAAAATTCAATTTATTTACATTTTGTAATGTATATGTTGTTTATATCCTTCCTCTCCCATTTATTCCTTTGTTGAACATAGTTTTATTTTATTTTAGTGTACAAATATATTGTATATACTTTAGTTGTAATTAAATTATGGGAAATAAACTCTAAGCATAGTCCCATTATCTCACCCACCCTGTGAGACTTGAGGAAGTTAGCAGTGAAGCATAAGAAACTTCGCTCATCAACGACTTTTGATGACCCCACTAGGGATGACTAATTGATCCCTATTTTTATAACTTATCTTTCCTACATGATCATACCATCTACAAGTTATCATGATCTTCCTAATCATTTGAATGATCAAGGAAGTATTGTCCATTCATTGCTTAACTTCATATTTGATAGTTCTAACTCCCATTCTGAATCAAAACAACATTGGGTCGTTATAGCTAAGGATATTGATTTTTAAGAAATAAGAGAAGACCTCAAGAGGCATCTTAGAGAGCGTACTAATTAAAATTAGTTGCCTTATGACCAATAAACCTCATTTTTCTAGGCGAATATGTGATTTGAGCCCCAAATATAAATCGTTAGATGAAATCCAAAGACAAAAATCTATCCATGTTGCTCAAGCTAATCTTCAATTATTTTATGATCTCATTTATTCTTTTAGGACAACCTCTCCATATCATAAAGTCATTTCAAGAACCCATTATTCATCCTAACGTACTTCCTCATCTTTGCAAGCTTCACTGACCACATCATCATCTATCCAAATTGGAAGTCTATGGTCCTCTTTTAATCCAGTACAATCTACCACCAATACTGCCAAAGTAATCAGGAAGTATGGTTTATTTCAATTTGAAGAAAATGTGAATGCCACTATTTGGTGTGTGGCCTCCCCACTATATTTAACTTCCACTAATACCCCATTATCAAAATTTAAAGATCATTTTCCCAAGTTCTCGGCTAATGGCATATTCACTACTAACAAACATTTAATTTCCTTCTCTAACACATATAAGAATATTAGTGCCAATGATAATGCCACCTACATGTGTATGTTCGTTAACTCCTTAGAAGGAAAGGAAGCAGTTCTAACACACCCTCCCACCACCTTGGGTATATCTTGTTAGAAAATTATATATTACAGAGCAATGGAACACATAAAATATATTGCAGAAATATAAACACAAAAAACACATAAAAAAAGAGAAACACATATATACGTGGTTCACCTACAACAGATCCACTGTAATTCCCTCTTCGCTCTCACACAATCTCCTCTCTCTTTCTCGCTCAGAATACAGATATACATAGACGCAATACAATTCCCTCATATATAGCGAGGGGTTGCCTTCTAGGGAAAAAAACCCTAAATTAAACATAACTTCTACCATTAGATCTCTGCCTAATGAGCAGCCCAGTTTGACTATGAAATTACAACATTTTACAAGGCAATTTTACATCTATTTTTAGCTTCATGGGCGCTGCCCCTATCCCCGCCAAGGGGGGGGGGCGATCCCAAAGATCATAGCTGCCCCCTCGGACCCCCTTACAGCATACATTTTACGGGCGACTACGAACTAGGGTCCAATGTAGCGATACCTCTAAATAAAGAAGATAATCAGGCTCCACACCCAAAAAAATTAACCTGATCTTCATCAAAATTAACCTCATCTTCAAGGTCTATTATGAAGATGGGGTCACAAAAATCCTCTTTTTCCAACCTCATCAAAACTCAAAATAAATTCCACCATCGCATTTGGCTCATCAAAATATTTTCGGTGATATAAATTTTATCTCAATCCAACCATGGGATTGAAAGTTATGTCCATTTGAAGATTTAGCTCTTTAAACCCTTGTCACTTCATCGTGCCCTATGACGTGATAATGACGAAAGACATACGTGGCTCTGTTACATTGCTCAAAATATAGTTTGGCCCATGTCATCACACCTAGTGTCATCACACCAAGGAAAGAGGTGAACACCATTCCAAAACTAACGCGATGAGACAAAAAAAATTACATTACATTCTAAAGGGTTTCTTATCTAGTGCTCTCCGTCATTCACAAGATGGAAGGAACTAATAGGAACTCACCCATCTCTTAATGCCAATAATTGACATTACACCTTTTGTTCCCTCCAATGTGGCATGAACCATGGCACCACCTAGAAACCATGTCAACCAACTCTATATCACATATCTCCTTCACTTCTTATTGATGTTAGGGTGATGTCACCCTACCACATGGCATCCTCTTATGATGCCACGTGTCATCTAAAAATGGGATCCTTGGCCATACAATAGATTCAATTCTACCTACAAGATGTCATGCCATGTAGGTGCCACATCAACAATATGTCCTCATCACCATCCACATGTTGTCCACATAGCCTCACAAGATATACGTGGAACCTACCACCTCAGCTTGTACTAGGGGTCCCACAAGGGCAATCCCTTAGTGAAAATTTGATATTTTATGTTATAATAAATTTTGGTGCTACAACACAATTTCTCCTTTATTCCCATACTCTATTTCCATTCCTTGAGACATAAATTTTCCTATCCTACCATCATACCATAGCGCCACCATACAATAACAATTGGTGCCAACTTTGGTATGGTGCAACATGAATTTTCATGTCAAAAAATGGGATTGATTCACATCTAGCACTCCATCAATAACGCCCATTCCCCCAAACAATCGATGCATAACACATGCCAGGGGAGGCGCAACATTACATGAATTTTTTCAATCCAGTAACAATGTAATCTTAGTCCTACATGCTTCATCTATAGGTTTTGTTCCAAAGCACTTGAAATTATATTGTTTGGTGAGGGAGGTGTAGCACAAAGTGAAATTTCATGTCGGATGATGTCAATATCTCTATCTATGCCCTCCATCAATGGTGTTTCTCCTAATCAATTAGTGCACAAAAAATAAACAAGGGGAGGCACACCATGATGTGAATTTTCACATCAGTTAACTAGAATAAGCATGTATTTTTTCTACTGAAACTTAGGCAAAACCAAATTCCTTTTACATGAAAAGCATTCAAAGGCTTATTTACCCGAAAACAAGCATATGGCTTGCATTAAACAAACATGAAACTCCAAGGATTCTTGAGGCTGTTAGCACTTGTGATTTCACCTCAGGCTGAGAAAGGCAAATCTCAAAGCTACATCAAACCATTCAGCCTCGTAGCTAGCCCTACGGGGCAAGAGAAGGCTCTCTCCGGTCAATCTCGACAAATCTTCAATGAGATGAGATGACCAATCAAAGGTAACACTGATATTAGGCTAGTAAACTGATTAAAAGGTTGATTTAGGGGTTTTTGGGGTTTTTGGTGGCAAATTGAGGAGTTGCAATTTCGGGTGCGGGGATTTGACACAGTTTCTGCAGGGGGGTCTTTGGGGCAAGGTAGGAGCTTGTGTAGATGTCTTTAGCTGAAGTGGATGATCAGGAAGAGAGATAAGAATGCTAAAGAGAGAAAACAATGGATTTGAATTCTCTTTAGACAGTAGAAAACATAGAAATTAAACAAATTTGAAAGCAAAGCATGGCAAGCATGAATTCTAACTTTATCACTTCATTTGTTTAATATGCAGCAGTATAGAAAGGAAATGAATCACATAACAAAGCTTACAATAACATGGAGAGACACACCATCAACACAATGAGTCCACAAGAATCCCAAAGATGACTGCAAAACCCTGGTCTTCCTTAGCCAAAAATTGCAGAGATACAAGTGAAATATACAATGATAGTTCCTCCCTCAAGAGTCCAACCATGAAAATGAGCATGAAAGTACATAATATAGATGATATAACCTCTTTCCCTTCCTCCATGGGTCGAGCTCACTATCCTAGGAGCTGTTTGAACAACTTCTAAACTAAGCACTACAAAATAGGCAGTCAAAACAACTTGCCTCTATAAACTTGGAAACCAGTTCATACAGTCAATTTTACCCTTTTACATGAGAGAAACTTCTAGAAGAGTAAAACAAGAGTAAAAGTATCCAAAAAGTGCCACAAGTACAGTCAAAAGGACCACCATCGACCTCAGCAAGTCAAACTGGAGCTAAACTGCAAATTCTGGGCTGAACTGGTCAAATCTGGCACAAATTCCTCAACGGGTCGCGCACATCATCCTCAACGGGTCGCGCACTTTGGAGCCCTGTTTGGAGGCCTTCCCGGTGTCAAAATGAGGTGCAGGATAGTGCGTTGGAAAGGTCTCTGAGTCTACTTTCCAACCCAACTAGAATTTTTGGATTTGAAGGTCATTTCCCTAGTAAAAAGTAAATTCTCCCAAGACTACTTCTACAGCTCAAAAAAGGGGCAGAAAGTCAAAATTTGGCTGTATTTTGACCTTTTGGAGGCCCAAAACTCCATGAAAAATCAAGGTAATGCATGGGCATATGTAAATTTGCATGAAAAATCCAAAAATGCTGAGTTTTTGCAAAACGGAGCTACGATGACAAAGGGTCTCACCGGGGGTGAGACCCGTTGAGAAGCCAAAACCTGTAAATTGCCCAAAAATGCCAAAAATGAGCCAAAACTTCCAAAAAAAATTGTGCTCGGTGCTGTGAAGAGGCTAGTGGGTTTCATGATGAGTAAGAGAATCCTCGGCCAAGATGCGGAGGGGGTTGGTCTTCTTCTTCCTTTTAAGAGCCTCGGTCAACCTTCTTTGGAACATTTTCATCTTTGCTTTACAAACGTGCATCCTAGCCCAATAGTGGTTTTTCATATTCCTCAGCAGCCTTTTCTCTTGGTTGGCCTTAGCCAACAGCCTCTCCAAGTGGGCATTCTCCTGAATAAGCAATGACTCCCGGTCAACAGGCAATGGGTCACCGGGCCTCCTACGGTTTAGGACTCGGTCACTACGAATCCTCCAAATCTCATCAAGTGCCTTCTCCTCCTCCAACTGTGTGTTCCGCTGCTCTAGATATGTGATGGTCCATTGGGCACCCTCAAGTCTCCGCTACAAAACATCATTCTCGGCCCTAAGCTACTGAATGATCTCCTTTGCCTCTTGGCTAGGAGAACTGACCTCAAGATCAATCACCAGATCCTCATGAACCATGGGCTCTTTGCCCCTCTGCAATACCTGTGCTGGCGAAGAAAGCGAGGCCCCTTCCACGTGCTGTGGAGATAACACTCGCTGCTCTGAAGATGAAGGCGAGACCCCTTCCACCTGCTGTGAAGATAGTACTCACCTAGCTGCTGCAAATAAGGCCCTTGGGCCTTTCTGATAGGTGACCATAGGAGTGGAGCTGACATGTCAGGTGATGGGAGCATCAGGCTGCTGAGATGGTCCTCCATCCTCATGAATAGCCTCCTGATGTGGCTGAGGTGGCACTGTGAAAAACTCACGGGAGATGAACTCCTCCCATGAGATACCTTGCTGAGTCAACTGATGAGAGACTATAAGTTGGATCAAACCATAGTGACAAAGGCTCCTGTACTGCTGGGTCTGGGTCTTCCTCTGCAACATGGGCACCATCCTCTGAATGTTCTGAAACAGGAAGACCGGGAGGTTCATCATCCTCACCCGGGTGAAATGCATCAACAGGCAAATGTGATATGAATACACCTATGAAAATCTGCCCTCACATGTAAAATAATGCATGATAAGTCTCATGAGGGGGGCATACTCACTCCGAAGAAATCTGAATGGGAAAACACCCGTCAACAGTTTCACAAATGATGGCCGGACATAAGGCTCAAAGTGAACAAAATCAAGTAATCTGCGCTTAGGCCACACCTCACCCACATTTGGTATCCCTGTAGCCTCTGAGATCACCTCGGGTGTCAATATGAAATTCACCCCTGCAAGAGTGACATGTCCATCATGGAGGTGTAAGACAAACAAGCAGGCCAACTCTCTATGATGCTAAATCTGAGAGAGCCTCTCACAAAACTGATAGCATGACATATACTGGAAACAATTCAGTGCCAAAGGACAAGCCTGTAACTCTGCCAAAGAAGTAGGCTCCTCCCTCTTATGATGACCTCCCTTACCCCCTCTACGAGGCCTCCTCTGTTCCTCAATCTCTGTAGATGATGAATGGTCATCACCTTGCTCATAAGTCTCGGTATCTGACATGGTTTTGGAGCAAGGTGGGCAAACTGAAGGACAAATTGAACTGCTGCCTCTGCCTGCAAAAGTACTGAACTCTATGTCGTTTCAAGGGGAAAAAACATGAGGGGAATGTTAGGGGAGGGAACTTCTTAACGAGGAATGGGAAAATATGAAAATAACAGGGAATTTTCAAGGGAAACTTTACAAATTGTCATGCATATAGGAACACATTTTAACATTGGGAAATCATTTGCAAAGAACATCTCATATGGGACAAAAACATGATAATGAACATGGAAGGGGCATACATGTATCAATAGGGACATAGGGACACCATACACCAAATTTGCTTATAGGAGTTCATGTGTGTCATAAGGCAAATTTTGCTCTTTTTGTTCTTAAGGAGTACATGCACATTAAGGAGTACATACACATTATTTTCATATAAAGGGAAAGTGTTCATGTACAAGGGGATGTCAAGGGTATATAGGGGTTATGTACATGCCTTTAGATATACAGCAACATTTAATTTCACATGACTCTTTTCTTTATTTTCAAATGTATCTTTTCTTTTTGTTTTATTTTTTGCATGTGTATGGTAGAGGGAATTAGGGTTTTGTGTGCTTTTGAGAGGGGTAGGGTTTATAGCTTAGAGATGGGGGAAAAAGGCAACATTTTATGTACAAATAGAATGGGACAGAGATGCAAGCATGACTATGAATGAAAGAGGGGAAGAAGGAAGGGACCAAATGGGACAAAAACACTTGAAACAGTCACAAAACCCTAGCATTTTACAAACATTAGCAAACAGCCACATTAATCCATTCATTTGCAAATTTAGAAGATGAAATCATAGCATACATCATTATTTTCACCACCAATATCAACAACCATGGATTAAGAGCCTACCTCGACCAATTGAGCAAATTTGAAGTGGAATAAAGGAATTTGTTTGAAGTTTTGGTAGCAGGCAGTTGAACGGGTCGCGCACAGCCCTGGACGGGTCGCGCACAGCCCAACGGGTCGCGCCCGTTATGATTTTGCACTGCCGGAGACCGCTGGGCGGGTCGCACACCACCCAACAGGTCGCGCACGAGCCTGGACGGGTCGCGCACCTGCGAACTGCCCGAAACCCTTGTATTTTCGCCTCCTTCGCCTTTCACTCTCTCACAATCTCTCTTACAAGCTTGAAATGCACAATGAGAGTGAAAGGAAGGAACATTACCTTTTATAATCTCATTTTGAAAAAATTTCATCCAAAAACCCACTTTATAAAGTCTATTTTGTCACTTTTTTAAAACACTGATTTTCTTGGTTTCCTTTATCCTGAAGTTGATTTTTTGAGTGCTTTCACCTGATTCTTTTTGCAGGTAGATCATCTGAAGGACTGTGGCAAGGGGACCAGGGTTGTTGCTGCCTTTTTGAAGATTTCTTGGAAACTTATTCTTTTTTACAAAATTTATCATGACCTTGGCTTTAAAAACAGGGTTTTTAAATCCAAGGCTAAAAATGAACTGTACATGATGAAAATTTCAAAGGAACATGTTTACCATCCTCCCTCTAGCTTGCTGGTCACTCAAGGACTTTCAGAGACATGACCTCGCTAAAACAACTGACCAAAACCCTAGACCTAGAATTTTGACATTAAGACCAAACAAGAGCAACTTGACAAACTCAATGACCTTATATGACCTGATCCAGCAAAGCCAAAAGGGATATGAATAGACCAGCTCCTCCATCAGGGTTATGGCATGCCTAACGGGATGCAAATTTTGACACTGATGAGACACCTACTAATGCAAATTCAAAGAGCTTTGATCACTGATGGAGGGCTTTCAAGACCGACACTAACAGAGGCTATGTCGAGCTTTCCTTGGGTCTAAATGTAGCCCAAAGCACACCACAATGAGAATGAAACATACATACATACATATATATATATATACAGATATATATATATATATATATATATATATATATATATATATATATATATATATATATATAGATATAGATATCTATATATATATATATATATATATATATATATATATATATAGATATAGATATTACACATTGCTTAATCCATTCTCTTCATAAACATGGTACATTATAGTATTAAACAAGACAATGCAACTTTTTTAATTTCTTAAGCATGACAACCATCATAGTACTGGAATTAGTAGTTAACTGCATGTATTGATGCAATCACTCACCATCTTATTTATAATCAGGAAACCTTCTTTTCCACCATATAAATTTGGTATTCCAACTTAGCCAAAAGAGCATACATAACAAGTTTCCCATCAAGGACATGTAGTAATTTTCATTGACCATTTAGGAATAACAAAAAGTCCATATGTTAAGCGTTAACATGTGGGTTTTATCCTTGTACTGATAATACTTGAAAGCAAATTCTTAAAAAAAATTGAAAATATAATGGTGAGAACAGAAAATATACACAGAGATTTTCCACCTAGAAACCAAAACTAGGACAACTAGATTGATTTTTCATTATTTTCGTTTCAATGTTATAACACATTATATACATGTCAAAGCATTCATAAACCCCAATCCATTAACCCTGGATTATAGCATAATCATAGTTCCTTTGACTAGATCCATAAAACCATTGGAAAAACTATCCTGCATAAAACTATGTGCAAAACCATGAGCAAAATTTCCAAGAAAAGAAAAAAGAAAAAAAAAATTAAGTATGCTGCCCTAAACCCTGCACAGGGGGCACTAACACCCCCCAGCATACCCCCTAACCAAGGGAGCTACCAAGACCCCTCTCAAAACCCCCTTCGTTTATGGTGCATATAATTCGTGTAAATAATATAAAGCACACCCAACATTCTCTCACGTGGTGTTTTCTTTGCATCAAGGGGGTCAGAGGAGTACATGATCAATGATTCAGGGAAATAATGCCCATTATTTCTCTACACCAAGAGAATGTTTTACTAGTCATAGATTTTGTAAATGCATCTTCAACATTCTTCAAAGTGTCCCCCTTTTCCATCTTTTGTCTTCAACGATATCCCTCACAAAGTGATACTAAACGTCTATATGTTTTGTCTTCGAATGATAAGCAATATTCTTTTCCAATAAAATTGCACTTTGGTTGTCATAAAATTTCCTTATAGCTCATTGTACCAACCCCATACCTGAACATAATATCTACAAACAAATTTATTCCTTGCTTTCATGAGTGGTTGTCGTTTATTCAATTTATGTAGTCAAAAGTGCCACTACATACCGTCTCTTTCTCATATGATTGATTACCCCTCCAAACAGGCTAAACAAATACCCACTTATATATATTTTCTAACCTAGATCTCAAGCCTAGTCTACATCAACAAAGCCACATATGTCCAACACTCTGTTCAATATCGTCTTCCTTTTTAGCACAAACCATAATCACTAGTGCCACGCAAATAGATGAAAACCTACTTTATTATTGTCCAATGCTCCTTCCTTCGTTTTGACATAAACTTGCTCAATGCGCCCATTTCATGTGCAATGTTTGGTCTGGTACATATCATTGTATACATCAAACTTCCAACTACACTCACATATGGAACATGGGACATGTCCTCTTCCTCTTCTTCTGTCTAGGGACACTATTTTATAGATAACTTTACACCCATAGGAATAGTAACCTCCACCGGTTTATTATCCTACATATTATACCTTTGAAATATTGTCCCAACATACCTCCTCTAATTTTATCATAGGTTCCTCTTTTCCTGTTCTCTTTTAATTTCCATGCCCAAAATAAAGTTTGCAGCACCAATATCATTCAAGTCAAATTTAGAGGACAATTGGGTCTTCATATCCTAGATAATTTCTCTAGTATTTCTAGTCAACAACATATCATCCACATAGAAGACCAAATAAATAACATGATCACCAATTAATTTAAAATAAACGCAATGATCTTCTTTTCTCCTTGTGAAGCCAATTCCCTGTATATATGTATCAATTTTTTAATACCACATCCTTGGTGATTACTTTAACCCATACATATATTTTTTTAACCTACATGCTAGTGCTTTCTTACCCTTCATTGAAAACCCTTCTGATTGCTTCATGTATATATTTTCTTCCATATCCCCATGTAGGAATGTTGTATTCACATCCATCTATTCTACCTCAAAATAAAAAGAAGTAGAAATAGATAAAAGTAATCTAATAGAAGATAGCATGGCAACAAGAGAAAAAATATCACCAAAATCAATTCCTAGCATCTGGAAGTAACCTTTTGTTACTAACTGAGCTTTGTATTTCTCCACTTTTCCTCCAACATTAATCTTCTTCTTAAACACCCATTTTCTTCCAATGGGCTTTCTTACAGTCGGAAACTCTGCCATATCCCAAGCCTCATTTTCTTCCAAGGCTACCATTTCTTCAACCATCGCCTTTTTCCAAAGTTTTCCATCATTTGAATCCGCTGCCTCCCTGAAAATTATAGGATCATCATCAGTAATATATAAAGAAAATTTTGAATGGCAATAATATGGAGTATACCTCTCTATCTGCCTTCTTTCTTGAATTGATCTCCTCAAAATTGGAGTGTGTGGTTCTTCTTCTTCTTATTCTTGTTCTTCTATAGAGTCTGATTCTTCATCTTTCAGTTAAAAATCTATATTCTTTGGTTCCTTTTCCCTTGATATGACTTCTTGTTTCATGACATTCTTCACTTCTCTAAATACAACATCTTGATTGTACACAACCTTCTTTTTTTTGGTTCCAAATCTTGTAACCTTTTAATCCATGTTTATACCCAATAAAGATGCACCTTTCATATTTACTATCCAACTTAGTTCTTGTCTCATTTGGAACATAAACATATGAATCATGGAAAAATACCCTGAGATGTGAGAGAGAGGGTTTCTTACCAATCCATACCTCGTGTGGAGTCATATCCTCTAAAATTGATGAAGGTCATCTATTAACTAGGTAACATGCAGTCTCCACTGCCTCTGCCTAAAATTCTTGTCCTAATCTAGCACCACTAAGTCTAATCCTTGCCTTTTCAATTAGCATATTGTTCATTATTTCCATAACTTCATTCTATCGAGGTGTCTACATATTAGTATTTTTTTGTGTTATACCACACTTCTTACGAAACTATTTGAATTCATTCTTGTAGAACTATCCACCATTATCTATCATCAACACCTTAATCGTCTTCTCTGGCTGATTTTCTACTAGATTCTTAAATTCTTTAAACTTATCAAAGACTTCAATTTTCTTTCTAAGGAAATATATCTATGTATTCCTTAAGAAATCATTTATAAAAAAAATGTAGTACACAGATTTACCCAATGATGGAAATGACACAGGCCCAAACACATCATTTTGCAAAAGCTCTAATATTCCTTCTACCCTCTTAGTAGTAGAGGAAAACCTCATATGATTTTACTTCCCATATACACAATTCTCAAATAAATCAGAATACATAGATAAATTAGACATACCTTCTACCATACCATTACCATGTAGTATTTGAAGACCCTTCTCTCCAATATATCTTAGTATTTGATGCCACAACATAGTATTTTCCCGAGAGGCTACAAGATTTTTTTCTCCACTTTCAAGAACAACAGAAGTATTTCACCCATCAATAACAATGTTTCCCAAAATCTTGTACAAATTTCTAATCCAAACTCCCCCCATCAATACCAATGCTCCTTGAACTATCTTGCAAGTATATTTCTCGAACATTGTATTTACACTTGCATCATCCATATTTCTTACCAAAATTAGATTTATGGCCAATCCTAGAATGTGCAGAACACCAGGGAATGTTCTAATCCTTCCACCTATCAAATTTAGCTTGACCTTTCCTTGTCCTATGATTCTGATCTCTTTGTCATCATATAGGAAGACATCATCGTCATCATATTTCTCATACTCACAGAACCACTCCTTATTGGGAGTCATATGAAAGGATGAACCTAATTCAATCAACCATGCCTCATAATCTACATGTGTACTTGAAGAAGAAGAGTACACATTCCCACCTTCATCTGAGGTGGTTTCGCCTCTACAGAAGGAGCATCATCCAATCCCTTTCTTTATTAGGAGTTTTAGATCTACATTCTTTCTTGTAGTGCCCTTATTTCACGCATTTCCAACCATTAGGGGATTTTTGAGGTCTAAAAAGGGCCTCCTAAGGAAATTATAAATAGTGGAAATAATAAAATAATATTAATAATACATCATCAAAGTTTAGAGCGGAAAAAAGAAAATCAACTCATATTTCAACTTATCTCCCTATGGGTTTACTCAAATTTCAAGTGAAAACACTCGTTGGATGAAAAATTTGATTCCTCTTCAAAGGAGCACCCATGTTGCATACTTTTGATGGACCCTACTACAAGAAAAATAAGAAATACATGAAAAATGTGATTGCAATCACACTTTTTCATGTATTTATCATCGTGTAGCAGGGTCCATCAAAATTATGCAACATGGGTGCTCCTTGGATGAGGAATTAAATTTTGCATCCAATGAGTACTCTCGCTTGAAATTTGATCAAAACCTTAGGGAGATAAGTTAAAAATACGAGTTGAAAAAGTAGTCTTATTATTTTATTATTTTTTAATATTTTTACTTTTTTATTCAAAAAATGGTGAATCATCCGCCATCGTCGACATCATTATCTTGAATCCTATTGGTTATTATAAAGTTTATTTTGGTTGTACATTTTTCTTAGGAGGCCCATTTTAGACCTCAAAATTCCCCTAATGATACCTTGATTATTTTCCTAGAGATTTAAATCTACCTCTAAACTTAAATCCCCATTTTAAGACTTATTTATATTTTTGTTTTGGGAACGTCCTCTTACATAAAAATAACCTCCATTCTAGCTCTCCATATTTTTCTATCTCATCTCCTCTGACAATAAGGATAAGACTATTTCATCAAATTTCAAGGTAGTTTCATTAGTACCTATGGAACCAACCAAACCATCCCATCAGTATGGTAGAGAACATAAAAAACTAATGCACTTATCCTCATCTAAAATCTTAATATAAATAGATAATAAATGACTTGCCACATTATTGGATGTGTTCAAATGCTCTGTCACCAAGTCTCTATCCCTCATCCTTAGGTTATACAACCTCTTTCGCAACAATAATTTATTTACCAGGAACTTATACTAATACAAAATCCCTAACTTGTCCTACAAGTCTCGCACTATATCTTCTCCTGAAACATTTAGTAATACTAAATCTAAGCCTACATAATTATAATGTGCTCTCTTCCTTCCAATCCAACTTAGTCCAGTCTTATGTCAACATTGTCATTGGTTAAATACATGGATCCACAGGGATCCACTAATCTTTATCTACCAATATATCCTCCATATTGAGCTTCCACAGCTCAAACCTTTGTCTGTTGAATTTCTCAATCTCTATATTTCCATTCTTTGTCATTTCCTTTCACCTCAAGAATCGATCTCGCAAATGAACCACTGTAACAGGGTATACCATGGGCTTGAACAAAACCCTTTAGCCACAAAGGCATCCCCTTGAAGTTGAGACTAATTTGATACCAAATGTAGTTTTAGCCCCATACAGATAATACCTGCAAATGAATTCTTAAAAAATAACTAAACATGAGCAATGGTGAAAGAAAAAATTATACAAAAATGTCTTTCTCCTAGAACCCAAAATGGAGAAAACCATATTGATTTTCATTATTTTCCTTCCAATCCTACAAAAAAATTATATACATTCTTAAGCATTCATAAACCCTAATCCATTAACCTAGATTAGAATATAATCATGTTTCCTTTAATTGGATCTAAAAACCCATGGGAAAAACCATCATGCAAAAAACCATTGGAAAAATAGCCCATAAAAATCCTTTCTAGGTGTTGCCCTAAACCTCATGCACGGGTGCAAACACCGTCCCTGCATACACCCAAACCAAGGGGATTTTCCAAGCTCCCCCCTTTTTATTGGTGCATTTAAGTTGTGAAAAGAGTATAACACACACCCAACATACCAGTCATGTTAAGCAATCTCATTTAAATATACACAAGTCATGGAACCTATCTGAATGGTTAGAGATGGTTGGAAACTAAAGGTGGGACTTCAAATCTCTACCCAACCATAGGTCAACTACACCACATTATTTCTTGCATTTTTCCACCCCTTAGCCAGATCCATGATCCAAGGGATCACTTTCTCAAGGATTCCAACTAGGTTCAACTGTGGTATTGTTGAGTTTTCCAGGGGTATGGGTTTTCTTTACAGGTCGTTTATCAGTTTTGTCTTCAAGGAAAGCACTATAGTAACTTGTACCTTATTGTCTAAGTGGTTTATTAACCTCCTCGGCAAGCACTTGGTGGTTTATCATCCCTTTTCAGTAAGCACACTAGTGGATTGCTACCTTTCCTAGTGGTTTATCATCCTTCTTGGCAAGCATTAAGTTGTTTTTAGCCTTCTCAGCAAGCACTTAGTGGTTTTTCATCCTTAATGGAAATCACTTAGTGGTTTATCAACCTTATTGGAAAGAACTAATTGGTTTATTAGCCTTCTCAGCAAGCACTCATCACCCAATTTCTCCTCTAAGCCTACCATTAAACTTTCATGCTTGGACACCACAGTCCAAAAACTTCTATGCATTAATACTAGGAATTATATCCCATCACTCTAATAATACTTTCTCAGGCACACAAACCTTGATCCTATGTTAGGCCTTGTCTTTTCTCCAGTGTTTTCTAACTCTATTTGTATAGAATTATGTTGTTCGAATCCTCTATTTTGATTTCCATTATTTATTTTGCTTCCAACCTCTCTATGCCCTCACATGGGACTAGTTGTTTCCCCTTCCATCCACATCGTGGAAGTAGGGAAGAACATGGGCATCTCCTCTACCCTATCATTTCTTGTCAGTTGTTTGGCAGTATGAATTTAGCTATGAAAACCAACACCACTCATAGCTCTCCCTCAAATCATGGATATTTCTATCCCGCTCTTCAAGATAACCAAAATATAAAATCATTTTATAGTCACAGTCATCATTTATCATTAAAAAATAAAGGGCTAATACAAAGGGTGTTACAGACCCCACCCGCTCAAAGGAACATCATCTTCATTGTTTATTTTAACTAGAAATAAGAGGACAAAAACAAAATTTTATACCAGCTCTTACATCCACTTATTGATAGTAAAAAAATGGGTATAGCACCCTCATTTGTTCCACCATCTCCAAAGTGGCTTAGTTGGGTCCAAATTAATTCCATTTCCTTCAGCAGGTCAAGTCCAAGGACTAATTTGTTTACTAGGTCATCCTAGCTTATAATAATGTTGTATTTCCAGCCATACAGTGCCTCAAAAGGACTTATCCCTAGTGACTCTTGATATCCATTATTATATGTAAAATCCACCATTTGTAGGAAATATTCCCACTTTTTTGGATGCTGCATGAGATACGTTCTCAACATATCCTCAAAAATTATGTTCACTCTCGCCATCTGGACATTTGTTTGAGGATGATAAGTGATACTAAAATCCACCTGGGTTCCAAAACCAACAAACAACAACTTCCAAAAAGTAGAAGTGGACTTAGAATATTGATCTGATATAATATTCTTAGTCACCCCATGTAAACTGAATAATTCCTTCATGAATATTTGAGCTATTGAGTGGAATTGACAGCCACGAAGTGAGTTTCCTTACTCAGCTTGTCCACCACGACCATACTGGCATCATGTTGTTTGGTTGTTTTTAGTAATCTCATAATGAAGTCAATGTATATGAATTCCCACTTTCACTCAGGGATTGGGATTGGTTGCAATAATCCTGCTAGATGCATACATTCTAACTTTACTCGTTTGCATCCAAACACTTGGAAATATATTTATTAGCATTATTCTTTAATCTTGGACAATAATACATTTTCCTTATGGTTGTTATCATCTTTAGATAACATGGATTACCTTAGTAAGGTATTTTATGGAACTCATCACTTATGATCTTCCTTAAATTAGCTACATCAGAAACATACTTTTTTTATTGAATAGAAACATACCATCAACAGTGATTTGGTAACTCTTGCTCATGGATCCTTCAAGTTCCTTCTACCAAAATTTTATTACATGCTGGTAGTGCTCATCATGAGGCAATGCCTCTTTAACCCTTTCCTTGATTTCAAAAATGCAAGTACTCAAGGTTGCCAAATGAACCCCTTGTAGACTCCTACTAAGTGCATCTGCCACCATATTTAATTTTCCCTTGATGCTATTTATCTCAAAATAAAATTCATTTGATCAAAGCTAACCATCTTGCTTATCTATCATTTAACTTAGGTTGGTTAAACAAATATCTCAGTCCCCCATGGTCTATCATCAACACAAACCTTCTCCCTAATAAATAATGCCTCCACATTTTTAAAGTGTGCATTGTTCTTGCAGGTTGTAAATCATGGGTAACATAGCTCTTTTCATGTTTGATTAGTTTTCTTGATTCATAGCACACCACGTGTCCTTATTGCATTAGGACTCCACCTATTCCTTCCTTGAAATCATTTGTGCAAACCACAATGTCCTTCTCTAGATTTGTTATTCTTAAGATAGGTGCACACGTGAGTAATTACTTATGTTGCTCAAAGTTACCTACACATTCTAGTGTCCATTAAAATTTGACTCCTTTTCTTCGCAATGCAGAGACTAGATGATTGATCCTTGAGAAGTCCTCAATGAACCTTCGATGATATCCAATTAACCCCGTGAAATATTTGACCTCTATGACATTCTAGGGTGTGGGACACTCCATTACAGCCTTTAGTATTTTTTGTATCTATAGCCGCTACTTCTTTTGAAATGACACACCCCAAGTAGTGAACCTAAGTTTGGAAAATTTCACACTTGTTGAGTTTTACATACAACTTATGCTCCCTCAATAATTGTAATACTTCTCTCAGGTGATCTTCATGCTCTTCTTTTGTTTTTGAATATACCAGGATATCATCTACAAAGACCAATACAAATTTGTCCAAATAAGGTCTGAGGACATTGTTCATCAAGCACATGAATGTGGTTAGGGAATTTGTAAGCCCAAATGGCATCACTACAAACTCACAATGGCCATATCTTGTCTTGAAGGTTTTTTTTTATGGATATCTTCTTTATTCCTAGCATGATGGAAAACACTGCAACCCGTCTTAGCAAGTCAAATAAGTCATCAATTATGGGAAGTGGTTGTTTGTTCTTCAATGTATCTTTGTTTAGTTGTCAATACTTGATACATAGTCATAGTGTACCATCCTTGTTTCTAACAAACAACGTTGGGGCTCCTTGCGGTGATAAACTGGGTTGAATATATCCTTTATCCAACATCTCATTCAGTTGTATCTTCAGTTCCACAAATTCAAGCGTACTCATGTGATATGGGATCTTTGTTCCAAATGGATCTTCTTATGTGTTGTCACAGACACATAGTTTTTAGTTATATCATCATAAACAAATTGACTCGTTACCTTTCCATGCCAACACCAAGCATGTTGATCGGTTTTTATTCACATATCTAGAACTCATGTCAGCCACATATTCCAAGAATAAAAAAGTGCATATTAATATGTTTATATCCATATCATCACTAAGTTTGAAATCATCCTTTAACAAAGACTAGCAGCCATGACATCTGCACTTTAGTATGCCAATTAGAGAATAATTAGCATATCAAAATATGCATTCTCATCCTTTCACAATTTTATCAACACATGCATATGGCATATAATCACCAATCAATTATATAATTAACACACCTGCACACAACAAACAATCATCCTTTACTATACCACACTATGTAACATAGCGCCAAATTTTATCTCCAAAGGTTCCACCTTTTCATTTCATATATTATTGAGCCCATCTAGTCTAAGTGTTAAACCCTACTCTAATGCCACTTTGTAACACACCCTTCCACCCCCTTGGGTGTACCTTGGTATGTGGAAGGTGTTACAACAAAATTAACCCAATCTTATAGGTTTATTATGAAGATGGGGTCACAAAAATCCTTCTTTTCCAACCTCATTGAAACTCAAAGTAAATGTCACCATCATGTTTGGCCCATCGAGAGCTTTCAAGTGATATAAATTTTATCTCAATTTAACCCTCTGATTGAAATTTATGCTTTTTTTAAGATTTATCTCTTTAAACCATTACCACATCAGTATGCACTTCCATGTGGCAACGTTGAATGGAATACATGGATTTGTTACATTTCTCAAAATGCAATGTGGCTCATGCCATGTCAACATGCTCAAGACCATTGTGCCATCATGTTAAGGAAAGAGGTGAATTTCATTCCCATACTAGAATAGAAAGACATAAACATTTATGTTACCTACTGGAGGAATTCCTTTCTAGTACTCTCTATTAGATGCTAGATGAAAGGAATTAATGGGAACCTTCCCGACTCTTAATGCCAATAATTAACATCGCCCCTTTTGTTCCCTTCGACATGGCATGACACGTAGTGCCACTTAGAAGGCATGTCATCTAGCTCCACATCACATGTCTCCTTTGCTTCTTGCTGATGTTAGGGTGATGTCACCATACCACATGGCACCCTTTGACGGTGTCACATGTCATCTAAATATGGACTCCTTGGCTATCCAATAGATTTGATTCTACCTATCACATTTCATGCCATGTAAGCACCGAGTCAGTAATATTTCCTCATCACCATCCACATGGCATCCACATAGCCTTGCTCATTCTATGTGGTACCAACCACCTCAACCTATGCTAAGCATCCCATAAGTCCAAGCCCTTCATGAAAAACTAATATTTTACCTTATAACATTTTTTTGTGCCACATCACAATTCCTCTATTACGCCCATTCTATATTTATGTTCCCTAAGATAGAAATATCCTTGTCCTACAATCATACCACATGGCCACTACACAACATCGACTCATGCCAAATTTTACATGATATGATATGAACTTTCACATTGGATAACATGATTTATTCCCGTATTGTACCCCATTAATATAGCTTACACCCTAAATAACTAATACATACCACATGCTAGGGGAGGTGTGATGCGACATGAATCTGTTTCATCCAGTAACGTGGTAATCGTAGTCTTGCATGCTTCGTATATAGTGATTGTTCCAAAGAACTCCCAATTATACTTCTTTGCAAGGGAGGCATGGCACGACGTGAATTTTCATGTTGAATAATGGGAATATCTTTGTCTACGCCTTCCATCAACAATGTTTCTCCCAATAAATTAGCACATAAAACTCAGTGAGGGGAGGCACGATGTGATGGAAATTTTCATGTCGGGTAACGGGAATAATCCCATCACGTGCCTACCAAAACTTAGTCGACATAGAATTCCTTTTAATGAAAATCATTCAAAGGCTTATTTGGTTGAATCGCTTGCATTACATGTGCTTTAGACTCCAACAATTCCCAAGACTCTGCCACGATTTCCTTGGGTCTAAATGCAGGCCGAATCATGCCACAATGAGAATGAATATATCTATATATATATATATATAGGCCGAATCATGCCACAATGAATATATATATATATATATATATATATATATATATATATCTGTGTGTGTGTGCGTGCGCGCGCGTGTGATTTTAATACACAACACATGATATGTCTTCATAAACATGATACATTATAGCGTTAAACAAGACAATGAGGTTTTTTTTATTTCGTAAGCATGCTAACCATTAAAGACTAGAATTAGTAGTCAATTTCATGTCTTCATGCAACGAGTCACCATTGCATTTATAATAGAGAAACATACTTTTCTACCATATAAATTCAGTATTCCAACTTAGCCAAAAGTGAATGGATAATAGATTGCTCACAAGGACATGTAGTAATTTTCAATGACCATTTAGAAATAACACAAAGCCATAGATTAATCATTACCATACAAATCATGTTAATCAATCTTATTCGAATATACACAAATAATGGAACTTACTTGAATGTCTAAATATGCTAGGAACTAAAGGTGGGACTTCAACTCTCCACCCAACCATAGGTTAGTTTCACCATAGTATTTCTTATAGTTTTCCACCCCCGAGCTAGATCCACAATCCAAGGGATTGCTTTCTTAGGGATTCCAACTAGGTTTAGCTAGGGTATTGTTGAGTTTTCCAAGAGTATGGGTTTTCTTTATAGGTTCTTTATCAGTTGTGTCTTAAACGAAATCATTACAAGAACCTATAGCTCACTATATGGGTGGTTTATCAACCCTTTTTAGAAAGCATCCCAGTGGATTGCTACCCTATCTAATATTTTATCATCCTTATTAGCAATAACTAAGAAGTTTATCAGCCTTCTTAAGAAGCATGCAGTGGTTTACAGCCTTCTTTGCAAGCACTTAGTGGTTTATCAACCTTCTCAGTAAGCACTAAGTGTTTTATAAACCTTCTCAGTAAGCACGCGTCCCCCAATTTCCCCTCTAATCCTCCCACTAACCTTTCATGATTGGACACCACAGTCCAATCGGTCTTATGCATCAATACTGAGAATCACATCCCATCAATCTAATAAAACCTTCTAGAACACAAATCCCTTGCTCCTACACTTGGCCTTGTCTTTTCTCTAGAGTTTTCTCACTATGTTTGTCCAACATTCTGTTATTCAAGTCCTCATTTTTGCTTGTCATTATTTATTTTGCTTCAAATATCTTCATTCCATCACATGGTATTATTCATTTCCCCTTCCCTTCATGTCGTGGAAGTATGGAAGAACATGGGCATCTCCTCTGTCATGTCATTTATTTCTAGTTGTTTGGTGGTGTGTGTTCAACTATTCTAGCCAACACCACTCATAGCTCTCCCTCAAATTGCAGATTTTTATGTCCCACTCTTCAATATAAGGGGCTAATACATCATTCATCCATCTATCCCACTCATTTATCATTACAAAAATAGGGGCTAATACAAGGGATCTTATAGTTTCGGCCTATTTGAATTTCCTCCTAAGGCCTTCTTAACCTGGACAAAGCTTTGTTACTAGTTCAAATCTACTTATGGCCAAACTCAGAGCTTTGTTGATATCCCTTGAGAATACAATAATGTGACCTTTACAAAAGATGAAACTGTTAAATCCTTTCATCTTTGATTCACCAAATTGTATAATCATATTCTTCATATCATTAGGCCACAAAATTAAGCAACCATGATGTATTACTATAGTACTCTACCTCATGCTTATCACCATAGGTTAGAGGAGAAAAATTATAATAATTTGGTGTCCACTTTATAAATATGTATGGAATACAAAGAATAATTTCATCACATTAGTCTTCCACTTGAAGAAATGGTTAACCAATCTAATATATCTTACATCCTTCAACTCATGCAAGACATGAGTAATTGTCTAATATATCTCAAGAAAAATGTGGCAGCACATCCTCAAACCGATGCTTCCACTTTGGTTCTCATAAGAGACCCTTCCCAAACATATCAACCGAATTCTCTCATTTCCTGACCATGGTGTAACTTCTACAAAGATTACCATGATGAAAAGACTTGTGATGTCAAAAAGAATACTCAAGAAGCAAATTTTGGTAAAATAATAGAGTTGCAATTACAACCTTGGATTGGGATGATGATAATGAAAAAAATTATGGTTGAAACAAGCATTGTGTTTAGAGCTATAGATTCCAATAATCATCCTTCCATGGAGGTTGATAACTGAAAAATCCTAGACTGCCACCCATTCATCTTCGGTTGTTTCTTGATTTAATATTCTAAAACAAATGGCCAGCATCAAAGATGATGCTTTGTTGAATTGAGGCTTCTGTGATCCATCATAGTTATAAGAAGAATTTTGGCGTAAATCACATATAGAAAGACCTTTGTCGAACCAACTTGTCCTGACGATGAACCACACTAGTTAGTTCGACAAAGGTCTTTCTATATGTGATTTACGCCAAAATTCTTCTTATAACTATGATGCTTTGTTGTTTTATATGGCCACCATGCCCAAGAAACAACAACATTTAAATAATTTTCTTGAAGGAAAAATAGTTGTTCCTATCGATTTCCTCAAAGATCATCGAGAAGAGGATTCTCTCGAAGGCAAAGTCTTCATTTTAAATCATTCTAAAAAAATTGTCAAAACCCCTCCTTTTATGTCTCTATGAAAATGTGTGATAAAATTTATCTTTTTTGTTTAGTTGATGGTGGGTTAGGCCCCAATGTTATGCCTAAAATTATCATGCAGGAATTAGGCTTTCAACACTCCAAGGAAAGACCCAAGAAAATGATGGCCTACAACAATTCTCAACAAAAAACTATTGGTGAGATTAAGGATTCCCTGTTAGTTTTATGCACTCATTTTGAAATTAGAACAACTTGTAATATCCAGGTAATGGACATTCCAATCAGTACCTCTTTGATTATTCTTGGTAGAGATTGGAAAACTAGAACAGGTGGGTATATGTCTTTGGATGGAATTCATATGAGCCTTCCTAAATATGGTAAAAGTATTATTGTTTAAAGGGAAGGAAGAATATTGCCTTATAATGAAAATTTGCCTAAGCCCAATGTAAATTATATTGAAGAAGACCTTGGAGATTACTCTCTTTCTCTGAAAAAGATTCACCTCCTCCTTCCTTGATCAATAAAAATGATCAAGTTTGGCATATGCACTTCAATGGTGCATCTTCAAATGAAGAAAATTGTGTTGGAGTATTTTTATATTCTCCCCTTAATTCACATTTAGACTTGAATTTGAATGCACAAATAATGTCACTAAGTTTGAGGCCTTAACTGTAGGTATTCAGCAAGCCCTCATCTTGGGTTGTAGACACTTGATTACTTTTGGCGACTCCCAGCTTATTGTAAATCTAATTGTATTGACCACACTTATAATGATCCTATAATACCCCAATGTTTTTTTTAATAAGTAACATAAAAGATGGACTAGATATTTCAAAAAAATCATTATCCTACCATTGCTTCATATATGACTATATTTTTAGAGAATAGTCACAACTATATAACTCAAAGCTTCCTACAAAATAATTATCATCTTTTCCTCTATATTACACACCAATCCTTACTAATTTGTTTTTTGTAGAAATTGTATTTTGGAATCCTAAATTAGTGATGTCTTTCTTTACATACCTAGTTGTGTGTGTGTCTATATATATATGAATTAATCTTTAGTTTCCACTTTTCCTCTTATAAAGGTTTCCTTATTAAAATGATACTCGTCAGACATTCACATATTTGTATTAACCATTTCGTAATTTATTTCTGAATTATTTATTTGAACCATTAATGTTTTGGACCTCATTTCAATGGTCGACTATATATGTGTGTGTGTGTGTGTGTATTGATAGAACCATAATGGTTCCATTCCTTAATTAAATCACAACATATGTGACTTAGCAATAGTATGAACAACATACTAACCACTCATTGCTTTTCACCCTAAGCATGAACTCATAAATGTATGTTTAAATTATTATGGCTATAAATATGTGACTAATTATTACATTCCATTTTTTGTATGTATTTGGTGGATATTTTGGAGTGTTCTTTCCCATGAGTGGGAAGGCTCTTACATCTGCCATGTGGTTACCTATCTATATCAAGTGTATCCACGGTCTAGATCGTATTTTACAAGATCAACAATTTTGATTATATGAGGCTTATTGCAAGTGTTTAATGGCTTGATAGAATTCAAAATACCAATAATTTGTGTTTCTAAGTTTCCCTTGACATGTTGTTGTGAGAATCTAGGGTTTGACCTAAACCCTTGATAGCACCTATTGTTCTCATTAATGGCTTGTGAACAGGTGTGTCCATATCCCTTTTTCTCGGTGTATAGATCCCATTTGCCATATAAAGGCAATATGAATTTTCTTGTTGTCAAAGTGAAATGGCTATGAATATGAATACCTACTGTTTACTTTGAAAAGGTAACACTTATATTTAAGAACTCACAGTCAAAAGTGTTATTTCAACTCTCTCCTTTAAATTACTTACTGTGTGCTTTTTCTATTCTATTTATTAATATGTTTGAATGTTATTTGTGCCATATTTGCAAGATAGTTGGAACTATTGGTTTATACCCTTGTTCGAGTAATTATTCGAATATTATTGTTATGTTGTTGGCCAGACCTTTCTCAAGTAAGATTTGGAAGTGGGCAACCTCCTAATATGAAGTTTTTATTCATAATGCTTGTTGGTTACCTATTTCCTGACTTATTTATTTCTATAGGAATACTCCAAGTTTTTTTTAGGGTCTTTCGTATCGTATATGTTTCTCATTTTGAAAATTGTTACTCTTCCTCTCTTTTTAGTATTTTATGTCAGTATGACTTAAAACAATCACAGTTATTTTCCTGTTTTTAGGTTTCTAATTTCGTATGAATGGTTTACGCCCCACATATATTTTTTTCTTTAGATGCCCATTAAGGTTACAAGAAAGGGTTTCTCCTCCCTGTCAAACCCCAGGATTTCGACTTACAGTAGAAATCTTGTCACCTGGTGTACATGAACATTTAGAGGATTTACAAAGGTTGTTCACAATTCTAATTACTCATTGAACTTCATTTTTCTCTCCGTGCTTCAAAGAAGTATTTGTTATCGTGTTCTGATTTTTATTTTGTTTAAGAAAATAGTTACAAATGTATGCCCTCACATCACTGTAGGTTTTTCTCTGCTAGCTCGGTCCTATTATTGAGTCATACAATATTTTATGTAACATCAGTTTGTTTTTCTTTTTCAGGTGAGGATCTGGAGCGATCTATTAACTCCACAGGGTAATTAATTTCTTGAATAAGAATGCTAATTTTATTATCTTTTCTTTTCATGGGTATTCATTATTAATCACCAAAAAACTATGTATTTTGTTGTAGGTATCCATCGGTGCATTTTCAACTCTAATTATACATCTCTCGAGACTTCTATGTTATTAATTTGGGTTATACAATTGTTAACATATATTTCAATTTCTTGTCCAGGTTGGAATAATTCCTCAACCTCCTTGTTTCCATACACATGGAGAATTACTTTTGATAACATCTACATCTATTATTTGTGAACTTTTATTAGTTTTGTGGTGCCATATAGCATATAAATTACCATTTCTATAAAATTCCCTTTCATCCAATGTTGGGTTTCGGGACCTAGATATTTTAAGTAACAATTGTCGTTTTGAATGTATTCAAGAATTTCTTCAAATGATTCCTTAATTATATGGACTTGCATCGTTTGTATATGTTTATATATATATATATATATATATATATATATATATATACTTTGTATATAGTTATGTTGAGGAATTGTACTTCATATAAAAGAGACTTCAAAGATTAACTCTATTGTTTATGTCAAATCTTATGGTTTATATTTCTATTATCTCAAAATATTATAGACTCCATAGATTATAGATGTTCATATGCTACTTTTGGAAAAAAATATCTTATAAACTACAATTCATCTATGAGTTCCTTTCTCTTTTATTATGTTTAGTTATTTTTATGTAAACAATTCTCTTTCTAAATCCTTAAACAATTTTTATATTACTGACAAGTTATTTATTCTTTTATGTATCATTATAACACATAATGCTAATGAATTTTCTCATAAATCATTTACTTTTCTCGTCTATTCTACAGAAATTATAATTTTGAGTTTGCTCTAAATAGTAGGATGATAAGCTTACAGACTTACAAGTCCTCGGTAAATAGATGAATACTCTTTCTCCAAATGAAAATAAATTATTTATTTTATTAATAATTATCTATGGAAAGTGGTCCCTTCTAACTCCATCATAGAATTTTCATTTGTTAAAATCCTAATATATTATCTTTTATTGTTAAGAAAAATAATGTTACTAAGGCTTTCCTTTCTCTCTTCTGTATGATAGTTACTTCAGAATCTCTTCTCTACAATATTTTCCTCTTGTTTTACATTCAAAAAAAATTTGTAGACCCTTCACCACAATACAAATGAAACTTATACACTGCAACTTCGTATATAGTTTCTCATAATAATATCATGATTTCATTTTTCCTAATTTCCCTTTTACCAATTGTACTTACAAGTGTGAAAACATTGTAAAAACATAATTAAAAATTATTACCAACAGAGATTATTGAACTCATATATATATATATATATATATATATATATATATATATATATCATTCATCTCTTCTTACTAATTATATTAAACAACAATTCTTCTTTCCTATAACCAATAAATAAATTTCCACAAACAGAATAATAATTTATATTTCACATATTAGAACAAGAATTTCTCAAGAAAAGTAGAATATATATTTTCTTATCTTTAACATAGGTGTAATAATTGTTGGGTCCCTATAATACTAGTGATTACCCCATTACTATTGTAGTTATACCCCTATTTATATTGTTGTGCCCCTATTACCCCCATATTGTTATTTCTGTGCCCCATAGAATCCCTCTATTGTTATTTTTGTGGCTTTATATTATTATTGTTAGGTCGGCTGGATTATATTGTGACTCCTTAGACTCCTATATATAGAAAGGAGGTTTTGTCATTTGTATCATCCAAGAATTGTTCATTTATGTAATGTAAAGGAGGTTGCCCCCTCGAAGAGGCTGAATTCTAAGGTGTGGATTTATCTTTTCTATCTTTTCTTGAGCTGGTTTCATAACATTTGGTATCAGAGCTTTGGATTCTAGGGTTTCGCTGCTCCAAACAGGTCATCGTGGCATTTTCGCTATAACTTTTTTTCTGTGACGTTTCAGAAGTCGAAAAAAAAACCCATTTGAGAAGAATTGGCGCTGAACCTTGGGTCCGAATTTCAGAGCGTTTAGTGTGATATTTTCGGAGATATGATCTGAGGAATTCGGCTTTTTTGCAGACTCCTGAATTACATTCAAAACAGGTGACCTAGGGAAAAACGTCATAACTCTCTCTCTGAGGATCGGATTGAAATTTCGTAAAAAGGTACAGAAAGAGGACGGACTGTAGTTTCGTGTATGTGTGTTTCAGATTCAAAGGTTGAAACAGTGACTCGTGGCACGTCGTACAAGTTCACTCTACTGAACCAGTCTAAAAGCAAGTCACTGTGGGAGATTTCACATAACTCTTCCTTGGAGAATCCAATTTGGCTCAGACTTGTGGCGTTGGAAAGAGGACGTAGAAGGCTACTACAGGTAGCAATTTCAGAATTGGATGATCCAAAATTACAGAGATACATCAGATTCAATATCAGGCTTCTATAAAGTGAAAAAAGGTGTGTAGTTTTTTTTTTTTAATTTTTGTGTAAGCTTGGTTTAACGGAATTCAAAGGGCATAGTAAAACATTATTATCGGTAACTGATGCCCCGAGGAAAGAAAATGCAAACACCTAGTAAGGAACCTGAAAGCTCTAGCATGACTCATGAAGAAGAGGAAGAAATGCTACATGATATATCAAAATTACAAGAACAAGTGCAACAAATGTCACGCTCACAAAAGCTAACAGAAGCTAAGATAAGTGGCGTGGAATATAAGATAAATGGCGTGGAATCTAAGGTAAATGGCGTGGAATCTAAGATAAAGGGCATGGAAGCTAAGATGGATGGCATGGAAGCTAAGGGAATGGCATGGACGCTAAAATTGATGTCATGGATGATAAGATGGATGAATTGAAGAAGTTGCTACAAGAAAGGGTCACTAATGGTGAAAAGGTAGTAAAGGAAACTCATGATGAGAATAAAAGAAATGTTAATCATGATTCCATAGACTCTAATGTTGGATCGAAGACTCACCATGTTCCAAAAATCGATATGAGGAAGTTTGATGGCAAGGATCCCGCCACATGGATATTACAGATGGAGCAATTCTTCGATCTCAATAATGTGCAAAACACACAAAAGGTACGTATGGCAACTTTATATTTGGAACCAAATCAGTTTGTATGGTATCAATGGCTTTGTTCTCGTAAAAAATTTATCACTTGGGCAATTTTTACGGAAGAATTGATAGCACATTATGAGGATACAAAAAGCAACACTTTTTTTAGCCAATTGATAAGTCTCAAACAAAAGGGTTCAATAATGGAGCACATTGAGGAGTTCCAAAAATTGAACATAAGGGTAAAAGATATTCCAGAGGAGCATAGGATTGATGTGTTCATAGGGTCTTTAAAGGATAATATCCAACATGATGTGCGCCTTTGGGAACCTGATTCATTAGAGAAGGCATTCAGGTTAGCAAGAAAAATGGAAAGCAAAATTATGGCAACTAGGAAGCATACCTTTCACAACTATAAAGACGGAAGTGTTGTTGCCCATAGTCTTCCACAACCTACAAGGTTGACACCACAACAATTGGAAGAAAAAAGAGCAAAAGGGCTTTGTTACAATTGTGATAGCAAATACACAAAAGGTCATAAGTGTGCTGAGAAGAAATTATTCTACATAGATTGTGAAGAGGAAGAAGAAAAGGAGCAAGAAAGGTCAAAAGAAGAGGATATATTCCAGGAACAAAGCCTAGATGAAGAACAAATAAATCCGACCATATCTTGTAATGCATTGGCGGGAATTACCACTCCTCAAACCATCAAGATAGAAGGAAAAATCAAGAAGAAAAGGGTAATAGTGTTGATTGATTCAGGAAGCACCCACAATTTTATTCATTGTAGGGTAGCAAAAGAATTGAATTGCTTCCTATATCCAGCACCAGAGTGTCAAGTGATGATTGCAAATGGAGGAACAATAAATTGTTCTGGAAAGTGCCATAATATCAAGCTATCCATGGGAGAATATGTATTGACTAGCCCAATGCTTTCCATTCCAATGGGAGGTGTTGATGTTGTACTAGGAGTCCAATGGCTACAATCCTTGGGTACAATAGCTTTTAATTTTCAAGAACTTTTCATGAAATTTTCTGTGGAAGGAAAGGAAGTTGAATTAAGGGGTATTGCAGGGAAACCAGGAAAGATAATCAGCTCTAATGGCATGACAAAGCTTCTAAAAAAGGAGCAAAGAGGTGTAATTGCACAATTATGTTCGCTAGATGTTTCCACATTGGAATCATCTATTTCTCCAGATCTCCAAAAAGTCCTGGACAATCATTCCAAGGTATTTGAGACTCCCAAAGGTCTCCCACCTATGCGTGATCATGATCATGCTATTCATCTGATTCCAGGAAGTGTTCCTCCAAACATCAGGCCGTACAGATATCCATATGTCCAAAAAAGTGAAATTGAACGTATGGTTGCAGAAATGCTAGAGGCTGGTATAATTCAACCGAGTCAAAGTTCTTTCTCAGCTCCAGTAGTATTGGTGCACAAGAAGGATGGATCATGGCGCATGTGTCCAGATTATAGGGAGCTCAACAAGCTCACTATTAAAGATAAGTTCCCCATTCCTGTTATTGATGAATTACTGGATGAATTGCATGGATCAATTTACTTCACCAAGTTGGATCTTCGTTCGGGATATCATCAAATTAGAATGAAGATTGAAGACATTCCGAAAACAGCATTTAGAACTCATGAGGGTCATTATGAATTTTTGGTCATGCCTTTTGGCCTTACCAATGCACCTTCAACATTTCAAGGTTTGATGAATTCAATTTTCAAACCATTCCTTAGAAAATTTGTGTTAGTATTTTTTGATGATATACTAATCTACAGCAAGTCTTGGAAGGATCATGTTGAACATGTTGACAGGGTGCTACAACTATTGGAGGAGAAACAATTATATGCAAAAAGATCCAAATGTTTCTTTGGAGTCCAGGAGGTGGAATATTTGGGTCATATTGTATCTCATGAAGGAGTTAAGGTAGACCCTAGCAAAATTAAAGCCATTAAGGAATGGAAAATCCCCACATCCATAAAGCATCTGCGAGGATTTCTTGGGTTGACAGGGTATTATCGCAAGTTTGTTAAGAATTATGGGAGAATAGCAGCACCTCTAACAACATTATTGAAGAAAGATTCATTTTCATGGACTCAGAAGCAACAAAGGCCTTTGAACATCTTAAAGAGGCAATGTGCCAAGCACCGGTCTTAGCTACACCGGACTTCACAAAAACCTTTATTGTGGAATGTGATGCTTCAGGAAATGGAATTGGTGTTGTTCTAATGCAAGATGAAAGACCCATTGCTTTTGAAAGTCGTCCAATCAAGGGAAAGTTTTTAAACAAAGCTATTTATGAGAAGGAAATGTTGGCAATACTCCATGCACTTAAGAAATGGCGACCCTACCTAATGGGAAGACACTTCAAGGTAAAAACGGATCATGATAGCCTTAAATACTTTTTAGAACAAAGATTATCCTCTGAAGAGCAACAAAAGTGGGTCACAAAGATGTTGGGTTATGACTTTGAAATCATCTACAAAAAAGGGAAGCAAAATGTGGTGGCAGATGCACTCTCAAGAAAGGATGAGGATGTGGAAGCATTGTTGTGTGCCATTTCTATTATCCAACCAGATTGGATAAACGAAGCAAGGGAGGAATGGAAGAATGACGAAGAAGTGTGGGCACTTATTCAAAAGCTACAACAAGATTCCAGTACTTCTGATACATTTAGCTGGCAAAATGATTCGTTATGGTACAAAGATCGCTTATACCTCTGTAAGAATTCCCAGCTAAAACAAAAGATTCTTATGGAATTGCACACTTCTCCCTTAGGAGGGCACTCAGGATTTTTAAAAACTTACCACAGGGTTAAGAAGGAATTTTTTTTGGATGGCCTTAAATCAGATATTCAAAAGTTTGTGGCGGAATGTTTGGTTTGCCAGCAAAATAAAGTTGAAACAATTAAGACACCAGGTCTATTACAACCTTTATCCATTCCAAGCCAACGTTGGGAGGAGGTTTCAATGGATTTTATCACAGGTTTACCCAAGTCTGAGGGAAAGAGTGTCATCATGGTGGTAGTTGACAGACTTACCAAGTATGCACACTTTTGTGCATTATCACATCCATTTAAAGCCAGTACAGTTTCTACTGCATTTATGGAAACAGTTCAAAAGCTACATGGAAACCCAAAGATTATTGTAAGTGACAGAGATCCCATTTTCACTGGAAATTTTTGGACAGAATTATTTTCTTGTCTTGGTACTCAGTTAGCTCATAGCTCATCTTATCATCCTCAATCTGATGGGCAAACTGAGATAGTAAACAAATGTTTGGAAGGATATCTTCGTTGCTTTGTATCTGATAAACAGACACAATGGGTCAAATGGTTGCCTCTGGCTGAATGGTGGTATAACACTTCCTTCCATACAGCAACAAAAATGACCCCATTTATGGCACTTTATGGGTATCAACCACCATCCATCACATCATATTTAAGAGAAAATTCTAAGGTTCAGGCAGTGGAACATCACATCGAACATCAACAACAAGTCCTCCAACTCTTAAAGGATAACCTCGTGTTGGCACAAAATAGAATGAAACAACAGGCAGATCAACATCGCAGTGAAAGAAGTTTTGATGTAGGTGATTGGGTATTCCTACGGCTACAACCATATAAGCAAATGTCCCTAAAGCAAGCTAAGAAGGATAATAAATTATCACCAAAGTATTATGGTCCGTACAAGGTGTTGGAAAAGATTGGTACTATGGCATACAAATTGGAGCTTCCTGCAGCTTCTCGATTGCACCCAGTTTTCCATGTTTCATGTTTAAAGAAGGTTATAGGTGACAAGCTCCCAATTCAAACAATATTGCCAGAACTTGACGAGGAAGGAAAAATTATATTGGAACCGGAAGCAGTCACAGAAACAAGAACTCGACAGCTACGAAATCGATCAATTTCAGAGTATCTTATCAAGTGGAAGAACTTATCCGCTGAAGATTCCACATGGGAGGATGAGAATTTTATGCAGAAGTATCCAGAACTACTCAAGCGTTGAGGACAACACTTTTTTGAAGGAGAGGGGCATGTTGGGTCCCTATAATACTAGTGATTACCCCATTACTATTGTAGTTATACCCCTATTTATATTGTTGTGCCCCTATTACCCCCATATTGTTATTTCTGTGCCCCATAGAATCCCTCTATTGTTATTTTTGTGGCTTTATATTATTATTGTTAGGTCGGCTGGATTATATTGTGACTCCTTAGACTCCTATATATAGAAAGGAGGTTTTGTCATTTGTATCATCCAAGAATTGTTCATTTATGTAATGTAAAGGAGGTTGCCCCCTCGAAGAGGCTGAATTCTAAGGCGTGGATCTATCTTTTCTATCTTTTCTTGAGCTGGTTTCATAACAATAACAGAGTTAGGAACACCGACTTGAAGTAATTCTAGAAATACATGGCTAGTTACCTGGCTCCTCCCAGCCTTGACACAATAAACTCAACTTGTCCCCCCAAGCAAATTAGGCCTGCAAGTTATTTTTTCTGTCTATTCTACCTGCTTCTCTTCAGTCTCTCTTTTTTCTCAGAAAAATTCAGAGACAAAAACAAGATAATTCTCAGATAATATTCATCTACCACTCTTTTGGGTGGTTATTAATTGTCTCCACCTTACCAACATGTGGCAGGTAGTTAGCTACTCATTTATGAGCCTTTGTTTCCCACTTCTAAAGATAACTTCCTGTCTTCTAGGAAACATTTAAATGGCCATTTAATAATTTACATAATTAAATCTAATCACATAGATTAGATGTCCATGACTTTTGATGGATAATAACAATTTCTAAAATAAAATTACAGCATTTTTTTCTCTTTCATCCATTTGTCCCTAGCCATTAATTTCCATATTGTCCTTATTCATAAAATAAAACATAAATACAACTTTATAAAAGTATATATACATCAATTATTATTAATAATACTATTGATAATCATATATCTTTTGTGTATAAATTTGGTGATAGAATTGCAACTACTTAAAAAATTTAATCTAAATCAATAGACACAATTCTACTCTACTACTCTACGGAAATTAATTCACAATTTAGAACAACATTCACAAGCATGCACCAATCACATACACAAGTAAACAAATGTATCTAGGGGAAACCAACTAGTAAAAACCCCTTAAGCCTGCTTGCATTAGTCAGATGAATAAAGAATCTATTACAATTACTAGCTCCATCTATGAGCTGAACCTGCAAAAGAATAAATGTTCTCTCTGCTTAATGAGAAAATTTGACCCAAAATTAGTCAATTTCTACCCCACCTAAGCTCCTATTTCCTTGCACAAATCTTGAGGAAATTGGACCCTATTTTGTAGGAATTTCCTCCAAATTGATTGTGCAATTCCCAAGGATTGATCATTAATTGCATCCAACACCTGTACACTCAAGACTAATCTACAACTGATGTTACACTACCTTGGAATCTCCACCACAGTTGGGAAATTTGAATTCCTTACATGCATGAGCTATTTTTGGTTGATTGATCAGTGAACTAGATGATCTTTGTGTTAGATCGCTATCCCACTACACAACTAATCTCCAACTAGTTCTATTAACTGTTAGAACTAGTTTAACTGAGTACAAGTAGAAATAACTAAACTAGATTGCTACAAATTAGTAATCAAAACATGCAAACTAAACTCCAAGCCCACTAACTTGAATTTACTAAGCTAACTGAGTGACAAGAGACATGTCACCTTAGTTAACTGCCTCCAAGTTGTTTGTTGATGTGGAAATTTCAAATTTTCTCAATTTAACCAAGGCTAAGTCAAATTGAGACTTTCTTGCTACACTTATCAACACTCCCTCTTAACATGAAGGGTATTATCAACCACCCCTATCCTACACCTATGGAATTTGAACTTCCCTCTTGACAAATCCTTCGTCAAGATGCTAGCATCTTGTTCCTCAGTTGAAATGTATTGTAGAAACATTGTCCTCCTCTGCACACAATCTCGTAAATTATGATACCAAATATCTATATGCTTGGATCGATCGTGAAATACCAAATTATCAGAGAGCTTAATGCAAATATGATTATCAGAATATATCATAGTTGGATCCATCTCCTAACCAAACAATCCCACAAGTATCTTTCTCATCCGTATCACTTCACATGTTGCTTGACTTGCAACCATGTATTCAACTTATACTGAGTTGAGTGCTACAAACCTCTGCTTCCTGTTGTACCAGGAAATTGTTGTGGAACCAATACTGAAAATTCCACGTGATGTACTCTTTCAGTTGGATGGACTTCCTACCCAATCTACATCTATGAAGCCATGCAACTTCACTCCCTTTTTCCATCTATACCATAATCCATAATGGGTAGTGCCTCTAAGGTGTCATAAGAAATGCCTTACTAACTTCGAATACAATTTGGTCAGCCTAACCATAGGTTGGGTCAACTGGTTAACTGCATAGCACATATCTGGTTGTGTGTTCACAAGATACATTAGTGAAGCCACTAGTTGTTAGTAAGTGGTAGCATCAACCTCTTCACGTGAAGTGGCATTCTCATTCTTCCAGTTAGTCATTAGAGTTGTATCATTACAACTCTCCATGTCAAATCTCTGCAGTATATTGAAGGCATACTTTCCTTGAGACACAAACAATTCCCCATCAGCTTGCCATACTTCCAGCCTAAGGAAGTAGTACATGACACCATGTCTTTCATCTCAAATTCCATTTCAATGTCCTCCTTGCAAGAGTTGATTAGTCTCTCATCACCTATCAATATTAAATCTTCAACATATAAAAAAATTATAAGTAATTTACCTTCTACCAAAATGTGATAGAGGTTCACATGTGCTTCACTTTTGGTGAAGCCCAATCCAATGAGATAACTATCATTTTGAGTGTAGGCTTCCTCCTCAATCGAATGTCTCAAATCCTTCTAGTTTCTCGATGTACACTTCCTCCTCAATATAACCATTGAGAAATGTTGATTTTACATCCATCTAGTGGATCTTCCACCCCATCTGCGCAACTAATGGATGAATACCTTGCTATGGGAAAAAATGTTTCCTCATAGTCAATTCCCTCAACTTGAGGGAATCCTTTGACCACAAATATGGCCTTATACTTCTCTATGTGTCCATCTATTGCATGCTTAACCTTGAACATCCATCTCGAACCCACAACTAATTTATCTGCCAGTCTTGGGACCACTTCCAAAACACTATTCTTCATGAAAGATTCATATTCTTCCACCATTTCATCAACACAAACTAGTTACTCGACTCTTTCCTCAAAAAATGAAGGCTCAATCTCTACAAGCTCAGTCATTAGAACCATGTAACCAGAGTACATCTCAAATGACCTCCTTTACCTGCGCAAATTTGAATGACCTCCCACATTCTCCCTCACATCCTACAACAATCTATTAGCTTCCCTGATTCCCTTCCTAACTTCTCTGGATGGTTTTGCATGAGTGGATGTCTCCAATTTGCCTCCTCTCTACTCCTTCATTTGTGGCTACTCCACAACTTCCTAAGGCTCCTCCTTTAGAGTTAAAAACTCCTCTTTTGATGGAATTTGAAGCTCCCTCTCAAGAGAGAATCTCATTTCTTTATCCTCATCAAACTTTACTTCCCTTCGCACAATGTAGGAATTTGCAGGGTAAGTTCCTCAGACAAAACACAAAAGGACACCACTCACAAACAGATCACAGATTAGTACACCAGTATTATTGATGTGGTTAAAACCCTCAAAAAGGGAAACAATCCACGACCTGAGCCAACGCAGCCACTTCACAAAATTTATTAATAAAAGAATGAAAATTTACATAAGCTTCTCTCATGAACGGTTACCCTACAAATGATCCTCCATGCTCATTAAATAGAGATCATGGACCAATCGGGTGTTAAGCCAAGGATCAAGTGTCGATAATACCAAGGAGAGGATGAACCACCGAATCACTACATATCATGACCGTCGGATTGTAAGTTACAAAAGTACATAGTAAAGAAACACACTTTACCTAACTCTACACTAGACCAAGTTATACTTAACTATTTCCTATGTGTCAGAATATCCTAACACCCCCCCTAAGAACAACTTGTGATAGGATTGAAGGTTGTACAAGTATGACACAATAGGAGAAGGAAGGAGGCATTAGAGCCTACCCCCCTAGTGACAACTTCCTAAACTCTAACCATAAGTCGAAGTTTAGTAAACTTTGCCTCTGTGAGAGCCTTTGTAAAGATGTCTGCAACTTGATCATCTGTTGAACAATATTTCATTTCAAGAACATGATCATGAATGAGCTTTCTGATGAAGTGCATGTGCATTTCAATGTGTTTTTTGCGCTGATGTTGGACTGGATCTTTGCATAGTTGAATGGCACTTTGATTATCACACCAAAGTGTAGTTGGATTTTTTTGTTGAAAGCCAAACTCTGACAGGATCTGACAAAGCCATAGGGCTTCCTTACTAGCTTCTATATCACCACAATACTCTTCTTCTGCTGAAGAAATAGAAATGGCACTTTTTTCTTGCAAGCCCATGTAATAGGTCCTGATCCAAGAGTGAACACATAACCTGTAGTAGACTTCCGATCATCAGGGTCACCAGCCCAATCGGAATCAGTGAAACCAACCAATAGAGGAGATGCTTCTGCGTTGTAATGAATCGCAAACTAAATTGTACCTTGAACATAATGAAGTATTCTTTTAGTTTCTTTCCAATGACTTTCATGTGGGTTTTTCATAAACCAAGCAATACGGCCAATAACAAAGGAATGGTCAAGACGAGTATGGATCAAATACAAAAGTTTTCCTACAAGTTGACAGTATAAGGTAGCATCAACTTGAGGGGAAGTATAAGTGACTGAAAGTTTGGCTCCAGACTGAAAGGGAGAAGAGGCTAGCTTACAGTCTTCCATATCAAAATGACGTAGAAGATCATAGCCATACTTGGACTAGGAAAGGGAAATACCTTACTTGGATTGCAAGACTTGAAGACCAAGAAAATAATGCAAGTGTCCTAATTCTGTCATTTCAAACTTATTTTTAAGGCTGGACTTCACATGGTTGATAAGGTTGGGATCACTGCCAGGAAGGTTAAGATCATCAACATAAAGAACAAGAATTATAAGAGACTTTCCCACTTTCTTGGTGTAGACAGTATTGTCAGAATGACACCTAGAAAAGCCAGTTTCTAAAAGAAAGCTATCCATTTTGGCATACCAAGCCTGAGGGGCTTGCTTGAGACCATAAAGGGATTTCTTAAGCTGACATACAAGATTGGAGTCAATTTGTATAAAGCCAGTAGGTTGTTCCATATAGATTTCTTCATGCAAGTCCCCATGCAAGAAGGCAGATTTAACATCCATCTAATGGACTTCCCATTTGAAAGAGGTAGAAAGGGAAAGAACAAGGCAAATAGAGTTCATTTTGGCGATAGGGGAGAAGATTTCAGTATAGTCAATGCCTTCAACTTGTGAAAAACCCTTAGCAACAAGACGAGATTTATGTTTATCAACTTTTCCATCTTGTCCATACTTGGTTCTGTAAACCCATTTGCATCTAACAAGTTTTCGTCCCTTTGGAAGAGGAACAATGTCCCATGTATCATTTTCCAATAATGAACGATATTCTTCATTCATAGCTACGTCCCAATCTGGATGGCCTGAAGCTTTTGCAAAGGTGTTAGGATCATAATTCGATGAAGCTTGAGCAAGTAAAGAAGAGGCTCTATCGAATTGATAACGTGTACATCGTTGATCTGTAGGATCACTAGCAAGAGCACATGTTGCATATCGAGTAGCACAGACCCATTTTGGAAGTTGAGGAGCTGAAGGAGGATCCTGGGAAGGTGGGGGAGGATTGCCATCCTTGTTGTCATCATTTGAAGAAGAAATGTTTTCAGAAGTAGAAGGGATAGAGAGAGATGGCACATCTGCCGAACTAGGCTTGTAGGCCGATATATTTTCATCAAACTTTGCATCTCTTCTAATGATAACATTTTTGGACTTAAGTGGAATAAGTCTATATCCTTTCACATCTTCATATATCCAAAAAAAAATACATTTTTCACTCTTAGGTTCTAAAGATTTATGTTTCTCATCTGGAATATGGGCCCATGCTTCACTTCCAAAAACACAGAAGTGACTTACAGCTGGTTTAATTGAGCTCCATGCTTCTTCTGGAGTGATATTCTTTAAAACCTTAGTAGGAGTGTGATTTACTATGTAATTTGCATAGTTAATTGCTTATGCCCAAAGATTAAGACTAAGTCCTTTAGATTGAAGCATACAATTAGCCATTTCCTTTAAGGTGTGATTCTTTCTTTCAACTACACCATTTTGTTGTGGAGTATATGGAACAGTATGTTGCATTTGAATTCCATTCTCAATGCAAAAGTTGATGAATTTTTTGTTAACATATTGCCTGCCATTATCAGATCTTAGCTTAAGAATTTGATGTCCAGATTGTTTTTCAACAAAGACCTTAAAGGCCAAGAACATGTTAAATACTTCACTCTTGAGTTTTAAGAAGTATACCCAAGTGCGTCTGGAGAAATCATCAATGAAAGTTAAGAAATACTTGTAGCCAGAGAATGAAACAACTAGAAGTGGACTACATAAATCACTATGCACAAGCTGTAAAGGGGCTGAGGCGTGCCAAGAGGCATGTTTTTCAAAACTATCCTGATGATGTTTTCCGAGTACACAGCTGGAACAAACACCATCTCCGCAAGATGCCATTGGAAGACCTATCACCATATTTTCTTTACATAGATTCTGAAGGGAGTGATAGTTTAAGTGATCAAATCGCTCATGCCAAAGTTTGCTCACTTCATCATTATGAGCAACAAATACCAAGGGAATATTTGATGACCCAAAGTTGTTAAACTTATACAACCTTATAGAATCATCAGCAATGCCAGTAGCTAAAATCTGTCTAGGATCTCTTAGGTCCTTAATTACAACATCGTGAGGTGAAAATTCAACGATTTTACCTTCACCTGAATAAGTTATCTGATATACAGATAGAAGGTTGCAGGATAAGCTTGGAACACATAATCCATCATTAAATTAACCATTTTCTAGATGAACAGTTCTAGTCCTACAACACTAAGAGATCTACCATCACCAACATATATATTTTTGGTGTTACAATCATTTAAAGAAGAAAATATGGCTTTGTTTTTGGCCACGTGATATGAAGATCTAGAATCAATGAGCCACTCATGAGAATGAGAAGAAGAAGATACATTTAGTGCATAACCAGACCGAGATGCTAAACAACCACATGCAGAAAGTGTTATTCCTGAAGATGAAGTTGAATTTGAAGAGTGCTCCAAATGGATGTTATGCTTCTTCATTGTTGCTTCCAAGGCTTCCATCTTTTTAAAGCATTTGGATTCTAAGTGGCCATCTCAATTACAAAAGTGGCAATGTCTATCAGTCTTCTTCCCTTTGTTTTTATTTGCCTTATCATTTTGTTGAAATGATTTTTCATTTTGAGGCTGAAATTGCTTAGGACCCTAGTTTGGTTTAGGACCATTCTTTTTAGGATATTGCTTCTTAGGATTCTTTGAATTTGGTTGTTGCTGGGCAGTTAAGACTTTCTTAGAAGAGTTTCCAAGATTAAGAAGACCAAGATATAAGATTTTTTTTCTTATTCACTTATTAAAGAATCACAAAAGGCATCAAAAGAGGGGGACTTGTAGTCTTGTCCTTGAGAAATAAAGACTTCTCTAGTAGAATGGAAGGTGGAAAAAACACAGAGTATGCTGGTCCCAACTTAGTAAGAATGGAATAGATAACGCTACCACCTTCTTTCTTAATGTTAACACCTTCCAAGAGAAGTCTAAGGATCTTAACCCTGGACAAAAAATCTTCAATGGAAGAAAAATTATTGGGGTCCAATGTAAATAACTCATTTTCGAGTTGATGGGCTCTAATTTCATTTTTAATTCCAAAAACTTTAGTGAGTTGTTTCATTACTTCATGAGAAGTATCAAGTTCTACGATATGGAATCTAAGGTCTGGAGAAATCGACATCCCTATCAACCCATGTGCTTGATCTTGCCTATTTTCCCATTTGGCTACCTTATCTTCATATTGAGGTTTGGTTTCTTGGCATGAGGCTATTCTGTAATGACCTTTACTTCTAAGTAAATCCACAATGTAGGACCACCATTGGAAGTAGTTGGTGCTGTCAAGAATAACTTAGCATGGACTTTCCGTTTTAAAATAAAATGAAGCTGTAGATGCTGAAACTAAGTGTTCCAATGGAAATATCTCAAAAAATTAGGCTGATTAAAAAAAAACAGCTATGAAAAAGGCTTCTGGATGAAGAAGTTATGGTTTTTTGAAGAAAAGTAGCTGAAGATGCCGACGAAGTACGTGAATGTGCAGAAATGAATGATAATGTTATATTTAAACCCCCCCTTCCCCGCGCCCACCCCACCCTCGCCCCCCTCCTTTCCAAACATAAATCTAATTAGCTTACTTTTTAAAAAATATTATGTGACTCACTTTTATAAATAAGTGAAAGTCACTTTTACAATGGTACTTTATGAGCTACCCACTAAATTGTAACTTAAATAAAAGATAAAGAGATTTTAGAATTATAAGTGACTCACTTTTTATAATGGGTGAGAACACTTTTACATAAAGTAACTTTAAAACATAAGCTACATGTGCTTTTTGAAAAAGTAACTCAACAAAAAGAAAGACTTGAACTCAAGACCTCTATTCTCATAAAGTAACTTTGGACCAAGTGAGCTAGTTTAAAAGGTTAGTAATTTTTGGAAAAGAGAAGGGGGGGGGGGGGAGGGGGGGGTGGATTTAGTCACTGAAGCTTTGGGGTGTGTGCTTTCTTGAGAAAACTCTTTTTTCCTACAAAACAAACACCACAAAACCCAACACAGACATACAAAAAAAAAAACCTTATGGTTTGAAGTTAGCTTTACCTGGAAACTAAAATTTTCCTCAATGTTTCTGATTTTCCGAGATCACACTAAAGCGCGGCGGAAAAGAGCATATGCATGAAAAAAATCCTTCCTTTTTATTTCTGATTTGCCTAGATCACACAGAGTCACGGGGCAAAGAGCATACACAGAAATGAAAGGTATAAATCCGGTAATAAAAAACAAAGAGATAAATAAACCGAAATAAACAGAGAGAAAATAACTAAAAATTGCAAATAAACACTATATACCTCTAGATCTTAAAGGGCTACCGAAAACCTTTTCGCATGAAACAAAAGGGGTTCATCACTGGAACATCTGATCCTAACACAATAGAGTAGTCCTCTTGGCCCAAAAGCAGTCAGAAACAGTAGATCTAGGAAACGACAGTGGATGCAGTTCAACCGGCTTCAAATTTGGATCACTAACAGATGTAGCCCTCAAATATCTCTAATACCATGTAGGAATTTGCAGGGTAAGCTCCTCAAACAAAACACCAAAGGACACCGCTCACAAACAGATCACAGATTAGTACACCAGTATTCTTGACGTGGTTAAAATCCTCAAAGAGGGAAATAGTCCATGGCCTGAGCCAACGCGGCCACTTTAGGCAATTTATTAATAAAAGAATGAAAATTTACATAAGCTTCTCTCATGAACGGTTACCCTACAAATGACCCTCCATGCTCTTTAAATATAGATCATGGGCCAATCGGGTGTTAAGCCACGGATCAAGTGTCGGTAATACCAAGGAGAGAATGAACCGTCAGATCACTACATATCATGACCATCGGATTATAAGTTACAAAAGTACATAGTAAAGAAATACAATTTACCTAACCCTACACTAGACCAAGTTATACTTAACTATTTCCTATGTGTCAGAATATCCTAACACACAATTGTCATTCTAAGGGAAAGTAAGTACACCTGGTAATTGTGTGGATTTTCGGGTAACCCAAAAAAACTCACAACTTTGTTGTCAGCTCAAGTTTCTTCCTCGAATATTTGGAGACATGGTAGTAAACAGAGTCTCCAAAAATTCTAAAATGAGACACATTCGGATTTCTCCTCGAGAAATCCTCCTCTGTTGTAATCATACCAAGAATTATATGAGGATCCAGTTCTACAAATAGATTGATGTATTGCATGCCTCTGCCCATAAATGTAGTGGCAGGCCTTGGTCATGTAGCATACCTCTCACAACTCCCACAATGCTTTGGTTCTTTCTCTCACCTACCCAATTTTGCTATAGGTTGTGGGGAGCTATCGTTCTCTTCGAATTCCTTCTTTGGCACAAAATTCCTTAGAGTCATTCGAAACATACTCACCTGCATTTTTTCTGAGAGCCTTCACATTCTTGTCGGTCTCTTTCTCAACTAGTGCCTTGAATTCTAAAAATTTTGAGAATGCTTCATTCTTCTTTCACATGAAGAAGATTCATCACTTTCTTGGGAAATAAGCAATAAAAATAACATAGTATTTATGTCTGGAAGTAGAGGATGTTAAGAAGGGTCCACAAAGATTTAAGTGGACTCTCTCCAATACAGCATTTGCTTTGATGTCTTGATCATGGAATATGGATTTTACATACTTCCCCAAGGTACAACCCTTACAGACATCATGTTACTTAAGTGATCCTTTAGGGAGGCCAATGGTTATTTGTTTCAAAATTTTAAGGGCACCATGGTGCAAATGACCAAGTCTTATGTGCTAGAGTTCACCAACATTTTGACTCTGCACTTTCTCTACCTTACTACTTAATACAGTGCAATCTTCCACATCAATTTTGTATAGGTTCTTCACACAAACCCCGATTTGCTTCACATGCCCAGTAGTTATGTGTCTCAGAAAGGCTTTCCCTTTACTAAAAATAACATCATAGCCACTATCTTACAAACTTGTTATAGAGATGAGGTTATTCTTCAGGCCTGGTACAAACATGACATCTTTGAGCTGAAGAGGGGATCTTTAGTCCCTCTTAAAGGTTATTGTACCAATCCTGGTAGAATTGTACCTTCTATTGTCACCAAGCTCAATATGCATCTAAATAGCTTCTCCACCAAGTCACTAAAAAACTCTCTACACCATGTCATGTGGAACAAGGCACCTGAGTCCAATTACCACACACTCCCCATCATATTTTTGGTCATGAATGCGCTTAGGGTGAAGTCTAACTTGAACTATGAAGCCAATGCTTCACCTTCTGCTGCTCTTGAGTTATTCTTACTAGACTTTTTGTGTGGACACTTTGTAGCATAGTGCCAAAATTCATGACAATTAAAGAATTTAATTTTGGACAAGTCTTTCTTCTTTCCCCCTTGGCTAGAATCTAGTTTAGTTTGAGATTTCTTCCCTTTTCCCTTCTTTCCCTTTCCAACCAATGCAAAAATTTATTCATTCTCTCCCTTAGATGAACATCCATCTCTGGTATTTCGTGTGATTTCTTCTTGTACCAAATCAGATCATAAGTGTTCCGAATTCGTTATTTCTCCCTCCCATTCACCAAGTCTTGGTAGTTATGTTAGGATTTTCGAAGGCCTAGAAGATCTAGTCTCACTAGGTCATCTTCCGCAACATTCACACAAACCCCTCCAAGCTCATCTCAAACTTGTGTAGATATGATAAGGTATTATGGAATAATATCATTCTTCTACATCTTAATGTTTCAAATTTTTTCTTTGAGAGTCGGTTTCCTATGGTCACTATTATTCTAAAATAGCTTAGTCAGTGCCTTCCACATTGCGAAAGGAGTTTCTTTCCCATGGATATTTGAGACAATGTGGTCTCTCACTCCCTCCACGATTATTCTCCTCTCCTTGGCTACATATTTCTTCCATTGGGCTAGGTTCTAGGCATAAGTTGATCCTAGTTTTGGAATGTTTTTCTTGACATAATTCAGCAATACATTTTCATCAATCATTGCCTCCATGTTGTCTTTCCAAATAATGAAATTTGAGCTGCCTTCCAAGGCATACTCTAATCTCAGTCCATTGAAGGCCATTGTCCTAAATCTAAGGAATGCACTGAAGCTACAAAGTCAAACCTCCTAAGGAACAACTTCAAAATTCTTGTTCTAATGTGAATCCTTCTCTAATACCATGTATAAATTTGGTGATATAATTGCAACTGCTCAATAAATTTAATCTAAATCAAGAGACACAATTCTACTCTACTTCTCTATGGAAATTAATTCATAATTTATATCAACATTCACAAACATGCATCAATAACATACACCAGTACACAGATGTATCTAGGGGAAACCAACTGGTAAAAACCCTTAAGCCTTCTTGCATTAATTAGATGAATAGAGAATCTATTACAACTATTAGCTCCAACTCTAAGCTCAACCTACAAAAGAATAATTGTTCTCTTTTCTCAATGATAAGCTCTAACCCAGACTTAGTAAATATCTACCCCCACCTGAGCTCATATTTCCTTGTGAAAATCTTGGGTAAATTGGCCCCTATTCTTTAGGAATTTCCTCCAAAATGGTTGCGATTCCCAAGGATTGATAATTGATTGCATGCAACACATGTACACTCAAGACTAGTCTAAAATTGATGTTACATTGCCCTTGAATCTCCACCATAGCTGAGATATTCGAATTCCTTGCATACATGAGTTATTTTTGGTTGATTGATCAGTTAACTAGATTATCTTTGAGTTAGATTGTTGTCTCACTGCACAACTGACCTCTGACTAGTTCTATCAACTGTTAGAACTAGTTTGACTAAGTAAAATTAGAAATAACTGAATTAGATTTCTACAAATTAGAAATCAATGCATGAAAACTAAAATCCAAGCCCACTAATTCGACTTTGTTTAGCTAACTGAGTGACAAAAGTCATTTCACCTCAGTTAACTGCCTCCAAGTTGTCTGTTGATGTGGAAATTTCAGATTTTCTCAAATTTACCAAGGCGAAGTCAAATTGAGCCTTTCTTGCTACACTTCTCAACGATTTTTATTTCTAATATAGCATACTAACTCAAAAATTAAACGTATATACATATAATACAATCAATTCATTAAGCTGAGGGATATCACATCCTCCCCCATTTAAATTTTACACCGTCTCGGTGTCTTTATTAGTTCTCTTTTTAACCATTTGAGAATTTAAACCATAAAAGGATAAGCTTCCTTTAAATCATCCTCCAATTCCCAAGTTGCTTCCTCTGGAGTGAAATGTTTCCATTTAACCTTCAATTGCACCACTTCTCTATTTCAAAGTGTAGCCACCATCCGGCCTATAATATGCAGTGGGTCTACTAGGAACTCTCCCTTTGGTTCCACCTATACAACATGTCAATCAATCACATGAGAAGGATCATGTACATATTTATTTAATAATGAAACATGAAACACATTATGAATCTTAATGTTGGCTAGTAGGGCTAGTTGGTAAGCAACAAGTCCAACTCTAGCTAACACTTCAAAGGGTCCACAATATCTAGGAGATAGCTTAGCACAACTTCCAAGCCTAAGTGTACTTTTCTTAGGTGTTAACTTCAAGTACACATGATCCCCCACATTGAAATATTTTTGAGTTCTCTTCATGTATCCATAAATTTTCTGGCGATATTGAGCTTTTTTCAAGTTCTGTTTGACCTGCTTGACTATCTGTTGCATTTATTTTAACATGTTTGGTCCTAGTATCAATATGTCTTCAAGGTGATCCTGACTCAATGGTACCTTGCATTTTCTCCCATACATGACTTCAAATGGACTCATTTTTAAATAATTTTGATATCCATTGTTATAGGAAAATTCATCTAAATGTAAGTAATCCTCACATCTAGTTTGTTTATCCTTCACATACATCCTTAGCATATCCTCCCATATTTGATCAGTCATTTATATTTGATCATTAATTTGAGGATGATAGGATGTCCTAAATTTTAACTTGGTTCCCATGTTTTCAAATAATCCCTTCCAGAATTTGGAGGTGAACTTGGCATCTTTATCTGAAATTACAACCTTATATATCCCATGAAGCCTCAAAATCTCCCTCATAAAGATTTTTGCAATGTTTAAGGTTTTAAAAGTGGACTCGACTGGAATGAAGTGTGTTGCTTTGTTGAGTTTATCAACTATGACCATAATAGAATCATGTTGTTTCCTACTTCTTGGTAGTCTTGTAATAAAATTCATTGAGATATGCTCCTATTTCCATTTAGGAATGGGTAATGGTTGTAACAAACTAGTAGGATGTTGATGAGATTCATTAACTTGATGGAATTCAAGACAGACGGCCACACAGTTGTCTCATTTTTCATGTTTGGCCAATATAAATCCCTTCTTAATGTTGTAATCAAATTTTTGTAACCAAGACGAGGAGTTGTTGGAATTTTATTCAGCTCATCTAATATAAAATTTTCAAATTTACCTCATTTGGTATGTAAATTCTTCCTTTAAACAATAATAAATCTTGTTTGTTCATTGAAAAAACAAATTCTTCTTATTCTAATTTTCCACTTTTATGCAATTTCTCCTTAATTTTTACATACTCTAAATCTAAATTTGCAGCTCTTTGAATTTTCAACTAGATTTGTTGACCAACTAGTTGTTGTTGCAGCACAAATCTGGTTAAGCCTTTCTACTTAAAGCATCATCTATATTGTTTTCCTTCTCTTTAATTGTAAAATCTCAAAATCATATTCACTAATGAATGCTAACCATATAACTTGTCTAGCATTCAAGTTAGGTTGATCAAATAGATATTTGAGATTCACATTGTTTGTCCTTAGCTGAAATTTTCTCCCTATCAAATAGTGTCTCTGCATTTTAAATGCATGAATCATTGCTACTAATTCCAAATCATGTGTATCATATTTTTTCTCATGTTCCTTCAATTTTCTGGACTAATAGAAATTGACATGGCCATATTGCATTAGAACTCCTCTTAATACTTCCTTGCTTGCATTTGTGCACACCATGAATTCCTTATTTGGATCAGCTAGTTTTAAAATGGGAGTCGTTGTTAAGAATTGTTTAAGCTTGTCAAAAATAGCTTGACATGTTGGGCTCCACTCAAAATTGATTCATTTCTATTGTAGACTAGTGACTGGATAATCAAGTTTAGAGAATCCTTCGATGAATGTCCCATAATAGCATGTGATGCCCATAGAGGATCTAACTTCTTCTAAATTTTTAGGTGTTGGCCACTCCAAATTTTATTTTAACTTTCAAGGTCAACAACAATTCCATCTTCTGATACCACATGTCCCAAAAATGTATTTTCTTCTGGTAAAATGAACATTTGATAACTTTGGCATATATTTCATTGTCTCTTAGAGTTTGGAGAACCATTTTCAGGTGTTGGTCATGTTCTTCCTTACTCTTTGAATATACCAGAATATCATCTATGAAGACAATGACAAATTTGTCTAGGAAGAGCCTTAACACACTGTTCATGAGACACATGAATGTGGCAGGTGCATTAGTCAACCCAAATGGAAGCACCACAAACTCATAGTGCCCATAGTGGGTACAAAAAGTTGTCTTGTGTATATCTTCATCCTTGATTCTAATTTGATGATATCTTGACCTTAGGTCAATATTTGAAAATATAGAAGCTCCCCTAACTTGATCAAACAAGTCATCTATTCTTGGTAAGGGGTATTTTTTTATGGTCATTTTATTCAATTGTCTATAATCTATACATAACCTCAATGTTCCATCTTTCTTTTTCAGAAACAATACAGGTGCTCCCCAAGGAGACACACTTGGCCTTATATACTTTTTGTCCAATAATTCTTGTAACTAAATCTTTGGTTCTATTAATTCAAGTATACTCATTCTATATGGGGCCTTGGAAGCTGGAACAACACCAGGTACAAGATCAATTGTGAAGTCAATGCCCCTTTTTGGACGAAGTCTTGGTATTTCTTCAGGAAACACATCTATAAATTATTCTAATATAGGATACTCAACTAATGAGGGTTTTTTATCATTTTCAGATAGTTCCTGCACTTGAACATTGAATAATTGGCGACCGTTCCTAGCATATTTTGTCTTTTGTACAACAAAAATTTTCCTGGCAGATATTTTTCTTGGAATGCCTTGAACCACGCAAGCTTCCCCTCCATCATCCACACAGGTAAAGAACTTGTCTACATAGTTTAATATCAATTTATTTTTTTCTATCCAATCCATTCCTATGAGGACATCATAGGATCCTAATGGTAAAATGTTTATATTGAGAACAATTTGTATTTTGTTTAGGCCTATATTTCAGTTCTTATAATTTTAGACACTTTTCTTTTGGTTCTAGTATCCATTTGTACTAGACAAGGTTTGTGTTATTTTTCCTTTCTAAGTTTACATTTTTCAAATATAGTAGGGGATACATAGCTTAAGGTAGATCCTAGATCTACAAGCACAAATACATTATTGTCAAAAATATTACCTTGTACCTCTATCGTAGTTGCTTGATGATATGCCTCCTTTCCATCTAATGTAGTGATGGTCCTTCGTATATTATAGGCTACATCATTTACTATTGATGCTTCCTAAATTTTATTTAACATTGGTTTCTTCTTTAGCAGATTCTATGGATAGTCTCTCCACGGGTGATTTTCAACACATCCCCAACATTTTATGGAAGGTCTCACAAATTCACTAAAATTTGTATTTCTTACAACAATTCCTCCTTTTTCGTCCAATGTTTTTTTGTTTATTAAGATTTCTATTATAATTTCCATCTTCTATACTTTTTGTAAAAGTGGGATTTTAAACCCCTTTTTCTTACACTAAATTTTTTTGATTTCTTAGACACCCATCCTTTATAGCTTTCCACTTTTTTGCTTGGTCCAGTTGAAAAATAATTTTTATTTTCTAATAGTTTCATCCATTGTTTTAGTTGATCAAATTCAATTCTTTCTTTATATGAGAAAGGTAGACAACTAACAAATATTTGGATTTTTTCTTTTTCTTCCTTCAAATAAGGAGCATGCCTCAATAGACTCATAAATTTATTAAAAAATTCATCCATAATGAGTTTCCCCAGCTTCAACTCATGAATCTCCCTAGCCTTTTCATCAAAGTATCTTTAGATAAGTACTTCTTAAATTCCTTCTTGAACAACTTCCAAGTTAGATTCTTGCTTCTAAATCTTTTAGCGGCTTTATTCTCTTCCCACCATAAAGCCACTTTACCTGTCAATCGGTATGTGGCCAACCTTTCCTTAATATTACTTGTATAGCTATACACTTCAAATTATTTGGACATATTGAGGAGTTGTGCCTTTACTCCTTCTATTTCACCATCAGAATTGGGAGGTCTAATTTTCTTCAACTCTCCCTGTAACTGAGAGGATGATTTCATTTTCCTAGATGAAGAAGTGCTACTTCTTTATTTCTAGTCATCTTGATCACTTGACTCATTTGTTTCATTATTAGTAAAAGTTTTTGAATTACTTCTACTTGTAGTACTAACAAGTTTACTTCTATGTATCTTCCTATGATCCTTTTTTACTAGCTTTTTCCTTCTCAAGTTTTCTTAACAGATACCCATTAATTTCTTATTGGTATTCTCTTGCTTTGACAAGCCTTTCCTGATCTTTTTTAATATCATCTAGATCATTTTCCAGATTCCTTATTACTTACAGCGATTCAAGATTCCACCCTTCCGCATTATTGGTTCTGCCTCCAACCATTCCCATCTCAGTACCATGTTCTGTTTCACCTCTAGGTGATCCCACATAGGTTTGACCATTAAACTCTTCCACCATTTTCAGTTCCTTAGTTCTTCAAAATAATCTGTTCACAAAAGTTATACTAGTTTCAATTTCTTGGACCTAAGAAAGGCCCAATGTTGTAAGTACAGTGTTGATACCACTTGTAATGACCACACTTATAATGACCCTATAATACCCCAAATAATTTTTTTTAATAGTTAATATAAAATATAGACTAGATATTTCAAAAAAAATATATCCTACCATTGCTTAATATATGACTATATCATTGGAGAATCTTCACAACTATATAACTCAATTATTCCTACAAAATGATTCTCATATTTTACTCTATATCACACATCAGTCCTTACTATTTTCTTTTGGTAGAAATTGTATTTTGAAATCTTAAATTAGTAATGTCTTTCTTTACATACTTGGTTATGTGTGTGTGTGTATATATATATACATAGATAGATAGATATATCTTTCTATCTATCTATCTATCTATCTATCTATATATATATATATATATATATATATGCTTAGATGAATTAATCTTTAGATGCCACTTTTCCTCTTATAAAGTTTTCCTTATTAAAATGATACTCATCACACATTCACATATTTGCATTAACCATTTTGAATTTTATTTTTGAACTCTTTATTTGAACCATTAAAGTTTTGGACCTTATTTCAATGTTTGAATGTGTGTGTGTGTGTGTTGATAGCACCATAATGGTTCCATTTCTTAATGACATCACAACATATGTGACTTATCAATAGTTTGAACAACAATTAACCACTCATTGTTTTTTAGCTCGAGCATGAACTCTTAAATTTATGTTTACATGATTATGGTTATCGATATGGGATTAAATATTACAGTCCAATTTTTGTATGTATTTGGTGGATTTCCTCGAGTGTTATTTCCCATGATTGGGAAGGATATTACATCTACCATGTGGTTATCCATAACAAGTGTATCAACGATCTAGATCGTATTTTACGAGATCAATGGTTTTGATCCTATTAGGGTTATTGCAAGTGTTAATGACTTGACAGAATTTAGAATACCAGTCATTTTTGTTTCTAGGTTTCTCTTAACATGTTTCTCCAAGAAGCTAGGGTTTTACCTAAACCCTCAATAGCACATGTTTTTTGCGTTGATTGTGTGTGAATAGGTGTGTTCATATCCCTTTTTCTCGGTGTATAGTTCCATTTTTCATATAGAAGTAATATGAATCTACTTGTTGTCAAAGTGAAAGGGTTGCGAATCTAAATACCTAGGGTTTACTTCATGAAGGTGACACTTTTATTTAAGAAACCACAGAAAAAATTGTTATTTCAACTCTCTCTTATCTGAATTACTTACTGCATACTTATTTTATTCTATTTATTAATATATTTGAATGTTTTAGCTGCCAGATTTACAGGATAGCTAGAACAATTGCTTTATACCCTTATTCAAATAACTATTTGAGTATTATTTTTATGTTGTTGGCAAGACCTTTCTCAGGTAGTATTTGGAATTGAGTGACCTCCTAATATGAATTTTTTGTTCATAGTGCTTGTTGGTTACCTCTTTCCTAATTTATTTATTTCTATAGGAATACTCTAGGTTTTTTTTTAGGGTTTTTCCTATTGTATATGTTTCTCATTATGAAAATTGTTACCCTTCCTCTCTTTTTAAGTATTTTACGTCATTATGGATTATGGTAGTCATAGTTATTTTTCTGTTTTTAGGTTTTTAACTTCGTATGAAGGGTTTACGCCCCACAGTTTTTTTTAGATACCCATTAGGATTACAGGAAAGGGCTTCTCCTCCATGTCAAAAGGTCTAGGGTTTCGACTTATAATATAAATATTGTCACCTTGTCTGGATGAACATTTAGAGGATTTACGAAGGTATTTTCGACTTACAATAGATCTTGTCACCTTGTCTCGATGAACATTTAGAGGATTTACAAAGCTTATTTGCAATTATAAATACTCATTGAACTACAATGTTATCCTCATGCTTAGAAGAAGTATTTGTTATTGTGTTCTGGTTTTTCTTTTGTTTAAGAAAAGAGTTATAGATGTATGCCCCCACATCATTGTATGCTTTTTTTCTACTATATCAGTCTTATTATTTAGTCACATCTTTTATGTAACACCTATTGGTTGTTCGTTTCCAAGTGGGGATCCAGAGCGATCTATTAACTACACAAGGTAATTAATTTCCTGAACAAGAATGCTAATTTTATCATCTTTTTTATTATTATTTCATGGGTATTTATTATTAATTACTGAAAAACTATTAATTTTGTTGTAGGCATCCACTAATTCATTTTCGACTCTGATTTCACATCTCTTAGGACTTCGAGGTTCTTAATTATGGTTACACAATTGTTAACATATATTCAGTTTCTTTTCCAGGTTGGAATAATTACTCAACCTCCGTCTACATGGAGAATTACTTTTGAGAATATCTACATCTATTGTTTATGAACTTTTGTTGGTTTTGCAATGCCATATAACATAGGAAATACCATTGTTATAAAAATCCCTTTCGTCCAATGTTGGGCTTTAGGACCTAGATATTTGAAGTAACAATTGTTGGTTTGAATGTATTCAAGAATTTATTCAAATGAGTCCTTAATTAACTACACTTGCATCATTTGTATATGTTTATACATATTTACTTTTTATATTGTTCTCTTGGGGCTTATACTTGATATAAAAGAGGATTCAAAGATTTATAACTCTATTGTTTATATAAAATCTTATGGTTTATATTTCGATTATATCAAAAGATTATAGCCTTTGTAGATTATATATGTTCATATACTACTTACGGAAAAACTTCTCTTATAAATTACAACTCATTTTTTAGTTCCTTCTCGTTTATTGTGTTTACTTTTTTTTATGTAAACATTTCTTTTTCTAAATCCTTAAACAATTTTCCTGATACTGAAAAGTTCTTTATTCCTTTATGTATCAATATTTTTCTGTTAGCGTAATAGTTAACATTAGTTTATCAATGAGAGAAAACATATTTTTCTAATGTCTTTTCTCAGAAATCATTTACTTTTCTCATCTATTGTACAAGAATTCTAATTTTGAGTTTTCTCTAAATAGTAGGACAATATGCCTACAAGCTTGAGGACAATATGCCTACAAGCTTGCAAGTCCTCTATAAATAGATGAATATTATTTTTCCAAATGAAAATAAGTTATTTATTTTATTTACAATTATCTATGGAAAGTTGTCGCTTCTAACTCCATCATGGCATTTTCATTTGTTAAAGTCCTAGTCTATTATCTTTTAATATTAAGAACAATAAAGTTATTAAGGCTTTTCTTTCTCAGTTCTATAAGAGAATTACTTCAGAATCTCTTCTCTATATTATTGCCCTTTCATTTTAGATTAAAAAAAATTCTAGACCCTTCAGCAAAATACAAATGAATCTTATACATTGTAACTTCTTATACAATTTTTCATAATAATATCATAATTTCATTTTTCCTAATTTCCCTTTTACCAATTATACTTATAGGTGTGAACACATTGTAAAAACATAGACCATTGAACTCATATATATATATATATATATATATAGAGAGAGAGAGAGAGAGAGAGAGAGAGCATATATATATATATATATAGAGAGAGAGAGAGAGAGAGAGAGAGAGAGATGGGTAATAATTAAATTTAATCGTAACATTCATCTCTTCTTATTAATTATATAAAATAAAAATTCTTCTTTCCTATAACCAGTAAATAAATTTCCACAGATAGAATAATAATTATCTTTCACAGATTAGAACATGAATTTCTAAAGAAAATCATAATCTATGTTTTTTTATCTTTAACATAGATGAAGTAACAGAGTTAGGAACACTCACTTGAAGTAATTCTAGAAATATATGGCTAGTTACTTTTCTCCTCCCAACCTTGACACAACACACTCAGCTTGTCCCCCTGAACAAATTAGGCCTACAAGTTATTTTGTTTGTCTATTCTCCCTGCTTCTCTTCAGTCCCTCTTTTTCCTCAAATAATCAGAGACAAAAACAGGATAATTCTCAAATAATATCCATCTACCACTCTTTTGGGAGGTTATTAACTACCTCCACCTCACCAACATGTGGCAGGTAGTTACTTGCTCATTATGAGCCTTTGTTTCCCACTTCTGAAGGCATTTTCCTGTCTTCTAGGAAACATTTAAATGGCCATTTTATAATTATCAGAATTAAATTTAATTACCCAGATTAGATTCCTAGGACTTTTGATAGATAATAGCAGTTTTCAAAATAAAATTGTAGATTTTTTTTCTCTTTCATCCATTTTTCCTTAGCCATTAGTTTCCAGTTTATCTATATTCATAGAATAAAACATAAATACAACTTTATAACAGCAAATATACATAAGTTATTATCAGTAATACTACTAATAATTAAATATTTTTTTGTATTTATAACATAGCATACTAACTCAAAATTTAAACTTATATACATATAAATACAATGAAATCCTTAAGCTAAGGGATATCACACTAATTAAAAAATAATATTCTCCTATGAATAAGTTAATTAAAGGATATGCTCAAGTTGCATGGTACAAAATTTACAAATTACTTTCTTTTAACATTACTCGTATTCACAGGGAATTAAATGCCTTATCTGATCGCTTGGTTGTATATGTTGCTAGTCCTCAAAGACATCTTTTGTCTGAGAGGCTTAATTGCATTTATGCTTAGTATATTGACCTCATTTACCAAACAATGAGGATTGGCAATTGTTCTTGGATGATGAGAGTGTTTTCTCATTTATCCAAGGACAACCCTCAAGTAAGAAGGAAATTATTTCGCTTGAAGACAATAAGTACCATAAATGGTTTTCTCCCCTTGAAAGTCATTTTTCACCAAATGATGTGTCAAATAATAAAGAAATACATAAATAGGAGTCAAAAAGAAAAATAAGAGAGACCATATATGTGAATATTTGGACTAGAAAAGAGCCAAATATTTTACAAATCAGGGCCCAATGTTCAGAGGAAGAAAAGAAAAGGTTCTTAGACCTTTTTTGTGAGTTTAGTGATGTTTTTTATGGTCGTACAAGGATTTATGTGGTTTTTATCCTAGCATAATTCAACAAGCCATTCTAATTAAGGAAGATGCCAAGCCCATCAGGTAAAGGTAAAGGCCCAAAAATCTTTATCTTGAGGCCACAATTAGAAAAGAGCTTGAGAACATATTGGCCACTAATATCCTTTTTCCTATTAAATACTCAACCTAGTCCCTATTCGAAAGAAAATTGGTGACATTTGTTATGTGTGGACTATCACACTTTAAATAAAGCAACAATGAAAGATGATTTTTCACTTCCTAATACGGATTTGATTTTACAACAAATCACGGGATCTCAAATGATGTCCCTTCTTGATGGCTTATTTGGTTACAACCAGACACACCTTAAGAAGGAAGATAAATACAAAACCATATTCACTACATGATGGGGCACCTCTTCCTATGAATGTATGCCTTCAGGTCTTATTACTGTAGATGGCATGCTTCAATGAGCTATGAAAATAACTTGCGATGATCTCATAGGGAAGATCATATAAGTTTATCTGGATTATTTAATTGTTTATTCCAACTATTGTAAAGATCACTTTTATCATCTTAAATTTGTACTTCAAAGATGTAGAGAATGCGACGTGACTTTAAATCCTAGGAAATCCTTTTTCCATATGACCATAGGAAAAGTTCTTGGACATTTTGTTTCTAAAACTAGAGTCAGTATTGACCCAAAAAGAATTGAAGCAATTAATAATTTTCCAACTCCTAAATCCAAGAAAGAAATTCAATCATCCATGGGCATAATAAACTTTTTCTGAGGATTTATCATTGATTTTTCCAAAATTGTTAATCCCATTCATAATCTACGGAAACAAGATATAAATTTTCAATGGGATGATGCAACCTAAAAATATTTTATAGCTATCAATGGGGCCATAGATTCAACCCCTATTTTAGAAAAACTGAATTTTTCCAAAGAATTTATTATATATATATCAATGCAACAAAAGAGGTTATTTCAGATATTTTTTTGCAGATAAATGATCAAGGTGAAGAACACCCTATCGCTTTCATGAGTCAAAGCTAATAAGATGATGAATTGAAATAATCACTAATTGAAATGTGTACTTATGTGTTGGTTAAAGCTATAGAAAATTTTCAACACTATATTCTTAGCAAGCACATAGAGGTAAGAGTCTCATTACCTACAATGAAGTTTTTACTTTCTTATAATTGTTATTTGGGAAGTTCCCTCATTGGCTTGCAAAGATATAGGAACATGATCTAACAATCATTACAACTAAGACTATTAAGGGACGTGATCTTTCTCTCCATTTGGCCCAACATCCTAAGCCAAATGAAGGAAACGACAAATATGATTCCTTATCTACCCTTTTCTTAATCAATGATGATCAGGTTGACATTACAAGTCATCCTTGGTATAAAGATATCATTTTCTATCCGCAAACTAAAAGGTGCCCTATGAACTTAGATAAGTCTCAACAAAGAATACTACAACTTGAAGCCTCCAAATACATAATTCTTAATACCGTTCTTTTTCACAAGTATTTTGATGGGTTAATTTTACATTATTTAGATGAAAAACTACTACAAGTATTGCATGGGTCTGCTTTTTTTAATATGCACATTATGAGCCATTTCGCTGCCAAATCCACAACACACAAACTTCTCAAAGTTGATTTCTATTAAGTTGTGAGGAAAGTTAGAAGGTTGTTGGAAGAGAAAAAAATTATGCACTTCCGTTATAGTCGATATGTTATGCTCTTAACCTGCAAAAATGGTACCCAATACAGAATATGCGAAGAAAAGATACCCAGAACACAGAATAGCAATGATTTTATTATTCAGAGAGTAATGTTCACTTGCCTCTTCGAGGGGGCAACCTCCAATAGAGCAGAGCTCGATTACAAAATAAGACATGATACTCCTCGCAGGGAGTCTCTATCCTTTATATATGACTCATACATTCAATACCACGGGCCAATACCGTGGGTTTTATTAATACCATCTATCTAATACTACAGCCCATTTGCAACTAACTGTGGTCCCGTCATTAATTGCGGGTTAACCACTTACAAATATTAATATGGGCTTTATTGACTCTTGACTATGACGTGATCCCATGACATAAATAAGGGGGTTAGGGTGGGACCCTAACATGCCCTCCCCCTTAAGACTAGCCTTGTCCTCAAGGCTAAAGCTGTGGAAACTGCTGAAGAATAGTGGTTGGTTCCCAAGTTGCATCTTCCGGAGAGGTGTCTTTCCATTTGACGAGGACTTCCTTAATCATGCGGCCGCGCAGGTGTTTGTCTCTTGTGTCTAGAACTTGTTCGGGTTGAAGCCAGATTGACCCTTCTTCGTCCAATTCAGGTAGACCGGTTTGAACTCAGCAATTGTTCCCGATCACTTTCTTGAGGCACGATACATGGAAAAATGGATGGATTTTTGCAGTAGGTGGCAAAGCCAACTTGTAAGCCACTTCTCCAATGCGCTGAAGTACTTTGTATGGTCTGTAGAATTTTGGAGATAGCTTCTGACAACCCTTGTCTTTGAGTGATGTTTGCTTATATGGTTGCAACCTCAAAAAGAGCCGATCCCCTTCTTGAAATTGGCGCTCTGAGTGATGCTGGTCTACCTGTTGCTTCATGCGGTTCTGAGCTTGATGAAGATTCTCTCTAAGATGGGCGAGCATGGTTGCGCGGTGTTGTAGGAGTTGATCCACTACTTGTACTTTGGAGCACCCCTTGAGATAAGAAGTAGGGGAAGGTGGAAGTTGACCATATACTGCTTCATAGGGAGTCATTTTGGTGGTGGCATGATAGTTGGTGTTATACCACCATTCAGCCAGAGGTAACCATTGTACCCAAAGGTGTTGCTTTTCTGAAGTGAAACACCTAAGGTAGGTTTCTAGACATTTGTTGACGGCTTCAATTTGACCATCCGTTTGCAGATGATAGGAAGTACTGAGTTTTAGTTGAGTGCCTTGTATCCTGAAGAGTTCCTGCCAAAAATTACTGGTGAAGATTGGGTCGCGATCGGACACAATAGAAGTGGGCATGCCATGCAATTTGAAAATCTGAACCATGAAATATTGAGTGACCAAAGTTGGTGTAAATGGGTGGGGTAGGGCGCAGAAATGAGCATAATTCGATAGTCGGTCCACAACCACCATGATGACTGACTTGTTCCCGGACTTTGGAAGACCTGTAATGAAATCCATAGAAACTTCCGTCCAAATGGATGTCGGAATGGGCAATGGTTGTAATGTGCCTGGTGTGTTGACTATTTCCCCTTTGTGGCGTTGATAGACATCGCATTCTGCTACAAAAGTAAGGATGTCCTTTTTCATGCCTGTCCAAAAAAATGATCTTCTGGTGTGAGCATACGTCTTCTGAAAGCCCGAATGTCCTGCAATGGGCGATGAGTGCAATTCTGCCAAAATGCGACCTTTGAGGGTGGATGTTGGGGATATTACGACTCTGTCCCTGTAGCGAAGAATATCATCCTGCCACGAGTAGCCCTTGGTGGAATTTGGATCTACCTGCAATTGAGAAATGAGTTGGGATAGCTCGGGGTGTGAAAACCATTCCTTGCGAGCCTCTTCAATCCATTCTGGAATGGGGAGGGAAATTGCTAGCAGAGTACTTTCTTCCTCAAATTGGCGAGATAATGCATCTGCTACACTATTGTCTTTCCCTTTCTTGTAAATGATCTCATAATCATATCCCAGCATTTTGGCGAGCCATTTATTTTGTTGTGGGGAGGATAGGCGTTGCTCCAAAAAATATTTAAGACTGTGATGATCTGTGCGGATTTGGAAACGCCGCCCCAATAAGTAAGGTCGCCAGGTCTCGACGGCATGTAAGATGGCCATCATTTCTTTTTCGTAGGTAGATTGGCCCAGATTCCTCCCACTTATTTGTTGGCTTGTGAAGGCCAAAGGTCACCCTTCCTGCATTAAGACCGCCCCAATACCGGTCCCCGAAGCATCACATTCAATGACAAAGGATTTGGTGAAGTCAGGTAGTGCTAAGACTGGAGTGGAACACATGGCGTTTTTTAGAGCGGTAAATGCCTGTTGTGCTTCCTCATTCCAGAAGAAGGAATTTTACTTTAGGAGTTGAGTGAGGGGCTTCGCTATGCGGCCATAGTTGCGGACAAATTTACGATAATAGCCTGTGAGACCCAAAAATCCTCTCAAGCTCTTCAAAGTCTTAGGTTGAGGCCATTCTTGCATTGCCTAGATCTTTTTGGGGTCCACCTTGACACCTTCACGCCCCACAATGTGGCCCAAATACTCAACTTCTTCCATGCCAAACGAACACTTGGACATCTTGACAAATAATTTATGCTTGCGGAGTAGGTGTAAGAGTAGATCTACATGCTGAAGATGTGCAACCCAAGTGCCACTATAGATGAGGATGTCATCGAAGAAGACAAGGACAAATTTCCTGAGATATGGTTTGAGAATGTGATTCATAAGGCTCTGAAAAGTAGAGGGGCATTACAAAGACCAAATGGCATGACCAGGAACTCATAATGGCCTTCATGAGTTCGGAAAGCAGTCTTGGGAATGTCGACTTCCTTCATGCGAATTTGGTGGTAGCCTGAGCGAAGATCCAACTTAGTGAAGAATTGAGCCCCATTGAGTTCGTCCAGCAAATCGTCAACCACCGGAATGGGAAATTTATCTTTGACTGTCAACTTATTGAGGGCCCTGAAGTCGGGACACATCCGCCACTCCCCATCTTTCTTGAGCACCATGACCACTGAGGATGAATAAGGACTAATGCTGGGACGAATGACACCTGCTTCCAAAAGTTCCTTGATGATTTTTTCTATTTCATTCTTTTGGGTGAACGGATATCTGTATGGCCGCACATTTTGGGGTTGGGCCCCTGGAACCAAGGTGATGCTATGATCATGTTCCCCTCACGAGGGTGGAAGCTCATGAGGCTTGTCAAAGACCGGCAGATGGTTATTTAAAATCTGTTGCATCTCAGGATGAATTGGCAGAGACTTGGTTTCGACGACCTTGATGGCATTAAATTGAGCTACCACTCCATGACTTCCCTTTTTTAACAATTTTTCCATCTGATGCGAGCTGATGATAGAGGGGGCTCCCGCCTGGAGTCCACGGAGGGTATGTGTGTAGTTGTTCTGCTTAAAACTCGTATATAACTCCTGAAAATCCATTGTGATTGGCCCAAGCGTGCGGAGCCATTCAGCACCGAGGACAATGTCGCAACCCCCCATGTGTATGGAAAACATGTGGGTTTTCAACTGATAATCCCCCATTTGAAGTTTGACATTTTCACAGCGGCCTTCACATTTCATTGTGCCCCCATCCGCAATTTGGACTTGGAAGTTAGAAACTGCTCGTACAAAACAATGCATTGCTTTTGCGATTTTTTGATGGATGAAATTATGGGTACTTCCACTATCAATCAAGACTACTACTGGGCGATGTTTAAGAAAACCCCTGATTTTTTGAGTTTGAGGGGAAGAAATCCCTGCCAATGCATGCAGCGAAATAACTGGTTCATCAGAGACATTCTCCTTTGGGTTGTCTTCTTCTAGCGCCTCATGTTCCTCAAGTGGTGGATCTTCCTCTGTTGAGTTGTAGTCAGTGGCATCTATTTGAAAAAAATTGGGCTCCTTGCATTTATGACCCGGGGAGTATTTTTCATCACAGTAGTAACATAGTCCTTGCTTCCTTCTTTCGGCCATTTTCGCAGGTGACACCTTTTGGACCTTAAGTGTTTGAGTCGTGTTGTGAGCCTGTGGGAGACGACCTTTAGCGGGGAAATTTGGGCGACTGTATTGGGCTGCTAATGCACGTTCCACGTTACGGGCTACCTTGCAAGCCTCTGTCCAAGTGGGAGGGTGGTGCAATAAGACTTGAGCTTTGATGGCTTCTTTAAGACCACTGATAAAACATTCCGTTTAGAACTCATTTGAGAGACCCCAAGTGCGGAAGGCTAAGGCTTCAAAAGCTGTAATATATTCATCCACGGTACCTGTCTGTCGGAGCTTCGTAAGACGACCCAAAAAAGAGTCCTCCTGTTCAAAGCGGTCTCGAAGAGCTTTGGTAAATTGGGTCCAAGTCTTAAAAGGTCCATTGCAACGTTGATGCCATTCCCACCATTGCCACCGTTCATTGTCCAAGTACATGCTCCCCAACATAAGCTTAGTCGCATCATCTAAGATATGATTCAGCTTGAAATACTGCTCCATTTGTGCTATCCATGCGGACGGGTGAGAACCGTCAAACTTATGCATATCCAACTTGGGAGGTCGCTGACTGGGTGGTGGGTGGGTGTGCCAGACGTGAGGAGAGTGGCTAGACTCACCCTCATTGTATTCATTGTCATTATAAGCCTCCTCATGGGCTTGCTCCTTGCCCTTCCTGATCAATACTGCAGTCGCCAAATCCTGAAAATGTCAATGTGGCCAAAAGTCCTGCGAAAATTATACCTCGGTATAGGAACCCTTCACAACAACTCCGATCTGGTGGATCTGAGAGATCTAAATGGCAGATCGGATAGCTCTGGGCGGCGGAACAGACTGCTGCTGCGGATCGACTGGCTCTAATAGATCGGAATGACTGATCTGCGAACTCGAGACTGCGGGACTGATGTCAGCTGCTTCTGCACCCCTTTGCACCAGCGGATCTGGAATAGATGATGTGCGATGTTATGCTCTTAACCTGCAAAATGATACCCAAATAAAGAATATGCGAAGAAAAGATACCCAGAACACAGAATAGCAATGATTTTATTATTCAGAGAATAATGTTCACTTGCCTCTTCGAGGGGGCAACCTCCAATAGAGCAGAGCTCGACTACAAAATAAGACACGATGCTCCTCGCAGGGAGTCTCTATCCTTTATATATGACTCATACATGTAATACCACAGGCCAATACCGTGGGTTTTATTAATACCATCTATCTAATACTACGGCCCATTTGCAACTAACTTTGTTCCCGTCGTTAATTGTGGGTTAACCACTTACAAATATTAATATGGGCTTTATTGACTTTTGACTATGACGTGATCCCATGACATAAATAAGGGGGTTAGGGTGGGACCCTAACATGCCCTCCCCCTTAAGACTAGCCTTGTCCTCAAGGCTGAAGCTGCGGAAACTGCTGAAGAATAGTGGTTGGTTCCCAAGTTGCATCTTCCGGAGAGGTGTCTTTCCATTTGACGAGGACTTCCTTAATCATGTGGCCGCGCAGGTGCTTGTCTCGTGTGTCTAGAACCTGTTCGGGTTGAAGCCAGATTGACCCTTCTTCGTCCAATTCAGGTAGACTAGTTTGAACTCGGCAATTGTTCCCAATCACTTTCTTGAGGCACGATACATGGAAAACTGGATGGATTTTTGCCGTAGGTGGCAAAGCCAACTTGTAAGCCACTTCTCCAATGCGCTGAAGTACTTGGTATGGTCCGTAGAATTTTGGAGAGAGCTTTTGACAACCCTTGTCTTTGAGTGATGTTTGCTTATATGGTTGCAGCCTCAAAAAGAGTTGATCCCCTTCTTGAAATTGGCGCTCTGAGCGATGCTGGTCTACCTGTTGCTTCATGCGGTTCTGAGCTTGATGAAGATTCTCTCTAAGATGGGCGAGCGTGGTTGCGCGGTGTTGTAGGAGTTGATCCACTGCTTGTACTTTGGAGCACCCCTTGAGATAAGAAGTAGGGGAAGGTGGAAGTTGACTGTATACTGCTTCATAGGGAGTCATTTTGGTGGTGGCATGATAGTTGGTGTTATACCACCATTCAGCCAGAGGTAACCACTGTACCCAAAGGTGTTGCTTTTGTGAAGTGAAACACCTAAGGTAGGTTTCTAGACATTTGTTGACTGCTTCGGTTTGACCATCTATTTGCGGATGATATGAAGTACTGAGTTTGAGTTGAGTGCCTTGTATTCTGAAGAGTTCCTGCCAAAAATTACTGGTGAAGATCGGGTCGCGGTCGGACACAATAGAAGTGGGCATGCCATGCAATTTGAAGATCTGATCCATGAAAGATTGAGCAACCAAAGTTGGTGTAAACGGGTGGGGTAGGGCGTAGAAATGAGCATACTTTGACAGTCGGTCCACCACCACCATGATGACTGACTTGTTCCCTAACTTTGGAAGACCTGTAATGAAATCCATAGAAACCTCCGTCCAAATTGATGCCGGAATGGGAAATGGTTGTAATGTGCCTGGTGTGTTGACGGTTTCCCCTTTGTGGCGTTGACAGACATCACATTCTTCTACGAAGGTGAGGATGTCCTTTTTCATGCCTGTCCAAAAAAATGATCTTCTGGTGCGAGCATATGTCTTCTGAAAGCCCGAATGTCCTACAATGGGAGATGAGTGCAATTTTTCCAAAATGCGACTTTTGAGGGTGGATGTTGGTGAGATTACGACTCTGTCCTTGTAGCGAAGAATATCATTCTGCCACGAGTAGCCCTTGGTGGAATTAGGATCTACCTGCAATTGAGAAATGAGTTGGGAGAGCCCAGGGTGTGAAAACCATTCCTTGCGAGCCTCTTCAATCCAGTCTGGAATGGGGAGGGAAATTGCGAGCAGAGTACTTTCCTCCTCAAATTGGCGAGATAATGCATCTGCTACACTATTGTCTTTCCCTTTCTTGTAAATGATCTCATAATCATATCCCAGCATTTTGGCTAACCATTTATTTTGTTGTGGGGAGGATAGGCGTTGCTCCAAAAAATATTTAAGATTGTGATGATCTGTGCGGATTTGGAAACGTCGCCCCAATAAGTAAGGTCGCCAGGTCTCGACTGCATGTAAGATGGCCATCATTTCCTTCTCGTAGGTAGATTGGCCCAGATTCCTCCCACTGAGTTGTTGGCTTGTGAAGGCCAACGGTCGCCCTTCCTGCATTAAGACCGCCCCAATACATGTACCCGAAGCATCACATTCAATGACAAAGGATTTGGTGAAGTCAGGTAGTGCTAAGACTGGAGTGGAACACATGGCGTTTTTTAGAGCGGTAAATGCCTGTTGTGCTTCCTCATTCCAGAAGAAGGAATTTTTCTTTAGGAGTTGAGTGAGGGGTTTCGTGATGTGGCCATAGTTGCGGACAAATTTACGATAATAGCCTGTGAGACCCAAAAATCCTCTCAAGGTCTTAGGTTGAGGCCATTCTTGCATTGCCTAGATCTTTTTGGGGTCCACCTTGACACCTTCACGCCCCACAATGTGGCCCAGATACTCAACTTGTTCCAGGCCAAACGCACACTTGGACATCTTGACAAATAATTGATGCTTGCGGAGTAGTTGCAAGAGTAGATCTACATGTTGAAGATGTGCAACCCAAGTGCCACTATAGATGAGGATGTCATCGAAGAAGACAAGGACAAATTTTCTGAGATATGGTTTGAGAATGTGATTCATAAGGCTCTGAAAAGTAGAGGGGGCATTACAAAGACCAAATGGCATGACTAGGAACTCATAATGGCCTTCATGAGTTCTGAAAGCCGTCTTGGGAATGTCAACTTCCTTCATGTGAATTTGGTGGTAGCCTGAGCGAAGATCCAACTTAGTGAAGAATTGAGCCCCATTGAGTTCGTCCAGCAAATCGTCAACCGCTGGGATGGGAAATTTATCTTTGACTGTCAACTTATTGAGGGCCCTGAAGTCGGGACATATCCACCACTCCCCATCTTTTTTGAGCACCATGACCACTGGGGATGAATAAGGACTAATGCTGGGACGAATGACACCTGCTTCCAACAGTTCCTTGATGATTTTTTCTATTTCATTCTTTTGGGTGAACGGATATCTGTATGGCCGCACATTTGGGGGTTGGGCCCCTGGAACCAAGGTGATGCTATGATCATGTTCCCCTCGCGAGGGTGGAAGCTTATTAGGCTTGTCAAAGACCGTCCGATGGTTATTTAAAATCTGTTGCATCTCATGATGAATTGGCAGAGACATGGTTTCTACTACCTGGATGGCATTAAATTGAGCTACTACTCCATGATGGCCCCTTTTTAACAATTTTTCCATCCTATGCGAGCTGATGATAGAGGGGGATCCTGCCTGGAGTCCACGGAGGGTATGTGTGGAGTTGTTCTGCTTAAAACTCATATATAACTCTTGGAAATCCATTGTGATTGGCCCAAGAGTGCGGAGCCATTCAGCGCCGAGGACAATGTCGCAACCCCCCATGTGTATGGCAAACATGTGGGTTTTCAACTGATAATCCCCCATTTGAAGTTTGACATTTTCACAGCGGCCTTCACATTTCATTGTGCCCCCATCCGCAATTTGGACTTGGAAGTTAGAAACTGCTCGTACAAAACAATGCGCTGCTTCTGCGATTTTTTGATGGATGAAATTATGGGTACTTCCACTATCAATCAAGACTATGACTGGGCGATGTTTAAGAAAACCCCGGATTTTGAGAGTTTGAGGGGAAGAAATCCCTGCCAACGCATGCAGCGAAATAACTGGTTCATCAGAGACATTCTCCTTTGGGTTGTCTTCTTCTAGCGCCTCATGTTCCTCAAGTGATGGCTCTTCCTCTGTTGAGCTGTAGTCAGTGGCATCTATTTGAAAAAATTTGGGCTCCTTGCATTTATGACCGGGGGAGTATTTTTCATCACAGTAGTAACATAGTCCTTGCTTCCTTCTTTCGGCCATTTCCGCAGGGGACACCTTTTGGACCTTAAGTGTTTGAGTCGTGTGGTGAGCTTGTGGGGGACGACCTTTAGCGGGGAAATTTGGGCGACTGTATTGGGCTGCTAATGCACGTTCCACCTTACGAGCTACCTGGCAAGCCTCCGTCCACGTGGGAGGGTGGTGAAGTAGAACTTGAGCTTTGATGGCTTCTTTAAGACCGCTGATAAAACATTCCGTGTAGAACTCATCTGTGAGACCCCTAGTGCGGAAAGCTAAGGCTTCAAAAGCGGTAATATATTCATCCACTGTACCAGTTTGTCGGAGCTTAGTGAGACGACCCAAAAAAGAGTCTTCTTGTTCAAAGCGATCTCGAAGAGCTTTGGTAAATTGGGTCCAGGTCTTAAAAGGTCCATTGCAACGCTGATGCCATTCCCACCATTGCCACCTTTTATTGTTTAAGTACATGCTCCCCAACATAAGCTTATTCGCATCATCTGGGATATGATTCAATTTGAAATACTGCTCCATTTGTGCTAGCCATGCGGACGGGTGAGAACCGTCAAATTTATGCACATCCAACTTGGGAGGTCGCTGACTGGGTGGTGGATGGGTATGCAAGACGTGAGGAGAGTGGCTAGACTCACCCTCATTGTATTCATGGCCAATATACGCCTCCTCGTGGGCTGGTTCCTTGCCCTTCGGGAGGAATTGCTGTATCTGGAGACTTAGTCCGTGAATCTCATTTTGGATGGAGTTCATCGCAGTTTGGATGGAGGTCACATTTTCTTCAAGTTTGTCCATCCTTTCATTGGCCATCGCTTGAGCTCTAGTTTCTACCATACACCAACCTGATGAAAAATTGGGACCAACTAAAAATTTTTTACTAATAAATTGAATGGTAACACCTTGCTCAGCTCGTCGTCCTGATTCTGATGGGCTAGATCACCAATAAGCACCCCGGAGTTTTACTCCTTGATCAATACTGCAGTCGCCAAATCCTCAAAATGTCAATGCTGCCAAAAGTCCTGCGAAAAGTATACCCCGGTATAGGAACCCTTCCAACAACTCCGATCTGGTGGGTCTGAGAGATCTGAATGGCGGAACAACTGCTGCGGCGGATCTGATGGATCTGCGGGACTGATGTCTGTTGCTGCTGCACCTCTTTGCACACGTGGACCAGGAAAATATGATGTGTGATCCCCCGATAGAAAAGGAAACTATGGTCGTGAGGAGTGTCAGGTGCTACAGATCGCAATATACATAAGGGTCTGGTAGTAGTACTCGGCCCAACATTTCAGGGCTCTAACTAAGGAGGATCGATCGTACCCTTATCCGTACCACCCAACTTCCCTATTGTATGGGCGAGTAATCTCTCCGAGTGTTGTTCTCGGTGTACTGTAGCCACAAGACAGCCGACGGTTTATCTATGGCGAGGTTTCAAGGGAGCCTAGGGGGATTCTGATATACCCAGAGGGTACGTGGAAGACAGTCCGTGCGCGGTTCTGTCTAATGCGCTACTACTCGAAGGGGTACCCATAGGGGTTACAAGGGAGTCCAACAGACGTGACCACCTCTTGTATTTCCTGTGTGCATGCCTCCCCAAATCCACAGGTTTATGCGCTTAATGACAGATCCCGTGGTTTAAAGACGCTAGAACACGTCTCTAGCCGAAAAAAAAAAAAAAAAAAAAAAAAAAAAAAAAAATTGCTAAGAATTGGAGATCCCACCGGCCCTGGAAAGTGCTCTGATACCACTTGTTATGCTCTTAACCTGCAAAATGATACCCAAATAAAGAATATGCGAAGAAAAGATACCCAGAACACAGAATAGCAATGATTTTATTATTCAGAGAATAATGTTCACTTGCCTCTTCGAGGGGGCAACCTCCAATAGAGCAAATCTCGACTACAAAATAAGACACGATTCTCCTCGCAGGGAGTCTCTATCCTTTATATATGACTCATACATGTAATACCACGGGCCAATACCGTGGGTTTTATTAATACCATCTATCTAATACTACGGCCCATTTGCAACTAACTGTGGTCCCGTCGTTAATTGCGGGTTAACCACTTACAAATATTAATATGGGCTTTATTGACTTTTGACTATGACATGATCCCATGAAATAAATAAGGGGGTTAGGGTGGGACCCTAACATGTGATCCCCCGATAGAAAAGGGAACTATGGTCTTGAGGAGTGTCAGGTGCTACAGATTGCAATATACATAAGGGTCTGGCAGTAGTACTCGGCCCAATGTTTCAGGGCTCTAACTAAGGAGGATCGACCATACCCTTAGCCGTACAACCCGACTACCCTATCGTACGGGTGAGTAATCTCTCCAAGTGTTGTTCTCGGTGTACTGTAGCCACAAGACGGCCGACGGTTTATCTATGGCGAGGTTTCAAGGGAGCCTAGGGGCTTCCAATATACCCAGAGGGTACATGGAAGACAGTCTGTGCGCGGTTCTGTCTAATGCGCTACTACTCGAAGGGGTACCCACAGGGGTTACAAGGGAGTCCAATAGACGTGACTACCTCTTGTATTTCCTGCGTGCATGCCTCCCCAAATCCGCAGGTTTATGCGCTCAACGACAGATCCCGTGGTTTAAAGACGCTGAAACACGTCTCTAGCCAAAAAAAAAAATTGCTAAGAATTGGCGATCCCACCGGCCCTGGAAAGTGCTCTGATACAACTTGTTATGCTCTTAACCTGCAAAAATGATACCCAATACAGAATATGCGAAGAAAAGATACCCAGAACATAGAATAGCAATATTTTATTATTCAGAGAGTAATGTTCACTTGCCTCTTCGAGGGGGCAACCTCCAATAGAGCATAGCTCGATTACAAAATAAGACACGATACTCCTCGCAGAGAGTCTCTATCCTTTATATATGACTCATACATGCAATACCACGGGCCAATATCGTGGGTTTTATTAATACCATCTATCTAATACTACGGCCCATTTGCAACTAACTGTGGTCCCGTCATTAATTGCGGGTTAACCACTTACAAATATTAATATGGGCTTTATTGACTCTTGACTATGACGTGATCCCATGACATAAATAAGGGGGTTAGGGTGGGACCCTATCACGATCATTCCATATTTCCCTTACTCTAAATGGAGATTATATTTTATTCACCCTATCAACCCACCTTCATATGTTGGGCATATTTTCATTCTAACTACTACCAATTATTTTTAAAAATGGATAGAAGAAATACCTATGAAAAATTCCATAGATGAGCATGTAATTGAAATAGTTTAGTCTACCACTGGAAATAGTTTCAAATAATAGACCATCCTTTATCTTCGTCAAGTTTACTTATCTTTGTGAAAAATTATGAATTAAGAATTCTACTTCCTCCACCTATTACCTACAATGTAATGGGTAGGCTAAGTCCACTAACAAAAATATAATCAAAATCCTAAAAAAAAACATTAATGATAAGCCAAGAAATTGGCATTCTCTTTTGAATTATTCTTTATGAGAAAATAGATCCACTACTAATTCTAGTACTCAATTATCTCCATTTCAACTAGTTTATGGCCAAGAAGTTATCATGCATGTTTAAATTGAACTAATTTATCTATGTTTAGTATTTCAAGGTGAAGAGTTAAACTTTATTGATGTCACTTAGTGGGTCCTTACTCTTTTGGCTTTGAAATCATAGATAAGTCATTTTCTTAATAATATGTGTAACACCCTATATCCACCCAGGTAACCATTTCGACCAGGGTAAACATGAGGCGAGAGACTACTATGATGAAATTTTACCTCCTATGTGACCTTAAGGAAGTGGAATCGACCGAACATCACACACAGGCATCCAACATCATCAAGAGAACCCTCATGATACAAGTCAGCCACTCAGACAGCTTGTCCCTGGGTCCCAGTGTTCTTGATCTTTTAGGCCATAGTCTCTGTCATGCTATGGGCAAGGGAGCGAACAATAGCCTAAATTCGCTTTCACAAGCTTGGCTCCCAGCGATCAGAGACCAAAATTGCCAGTTTTGTGCTAACAACCCTGGAGTTGTGCTAACCACTTCCAGAAACAAATTGTGAAAATTGTTGTACTTCATCATGACTCCTTCAAAATTCATAAAAATAATACTTCTAAAATAAATAAAATTTTATGCCTCAGTAGGTGGGTTCCCTTGGAGAAATAAGAAGTGTTTACATGACATCATTTGATAATGTTATTTTTCTATGTTAGCACATGGTGTTACAAGGAGTTATAAATGGTTTTATATGCTTGGATATACATTTCAAATGTGGTTTGAAGGTATTCACTATACCAACACTATTGATATATGTAGTTACAACATCACTACATGCCTACTTTTGCCACAATTCTATGGCTAGTTTTTTATATAACTTAAACAATGAATACATTCCTCACCGAGCAACTAATGTTCACATGTTTATATCTCTAAGCAAAAAAACATTGTATAAACTAAGTTTCAAAATGCCAATTTATTGTCAATATCATGAATGGTATGAAAGGTATGAGAGCATAGATATCAAAGTTTATTATTTACTAGCATTTGCACCAGATGTGGCAAAAGAAATGCCATAAGTTAGTAGAGCATATGGAGGAAGAGTATAGATGAAAAATGATGTGATATTTTATGTGATCTAAATATAGCCCAATTTGAATGGAAAATAAATAGTAATGTTAAATGTAATACAAACAAACAACCTACTCAAACAAATGCATGTGAAACTTCCTTCCCAAGTGCTCAATCCAAGAGCTTATTTTCATTGATTACATCCCACACCAAACATTTTCCTTTCATTGGCTCAGCTAGACTGAACTCTTCACCCTCATATGGTAATGGTTCCATATCAAATTTACCTGTGAGTAATCTCCAAAGGCGTTTCCATTTATACACGTATCCATTAGCATAAGTAAAGGCCTGATTCTTTGGATAAGGATACGTGGAAGCCCCAGTTTCATGTTTTGCAACCAATTCTGCATCAGATGCATCCATAAAATGTTCCCACAAAATATTGTTCCTTGGGCACTTGAAAGGGAACCCCTCATGTTTGCAAATGGTAGTGTAAACACACAATGTGCCTAAAACATTCATCAAGCTCCAACCAGAGAAGCCAAATATGTGTGTCGGATGGTTTATGGACCAAGTTAATCCTTCTTTCTTTTTTTCAGCCTCAAATACAATATACTCGAGTGTGTAGTAAAAGTTGGGCACAGGTAGCCTAGGAAGCTCTTCATGAAAGGGTGCCTCATGGGGCTGATATTTACGATTCTTTGCCACTACATCAAATGGACCAATGTAATATTCCCCACCAGTTTGAAGAAAGATATGTGGTAAATTATCTGCATTAGGAAGGAGGGCATATAACACATTACTGAACATTCTTCCATTGTCTACACAGTTATGCTCCTATGACTCTCTGCTAACCTAAACAACCCAATAGAGATGGGTGGCATCCTCCAATGGTGAGATATTTTCTAAATTTTACTATCTATCTAAAACATCACATTGAACATATTCCACATGACTATCTGGAGACCAATCTGGCTTAGCCCTCCTAGCAACACTCCATAAAATTCTAACGTCCACCAGGAGTATCAGATTACCCTTGTAACCAACGCCACTCTGTTATGCTTCTCATATTTCTCTCTGGAGCTTTCGCTAATGGTTTCGAATTTTCTCTGCATTGAAAGACGTATGAGTTATCCAAATAGGAATCAACAATGTAATATAATTAAGCCAAAACAACAATTCCAAATGTAGCAAGATGCTTATCATCTAACCCATCCAAATATGAGTTTGACAAACACATCAAGATTTTGAAGCCTAAATATGCATATTCAAGTTTCATACATGAACCATTTCTATGTTGTCAAAATACGCAACCAAGATTCACAACCCAAATATACATATCAGACCAGGTTTAAATGGATATGTGTTAATATCCATACTCAGTGCAATGTACGTTCAATTCACCTATACAAAAAAAAAAAAAAAAAAAAAAAAAAATTAAATCATTTAACATCACCCAGTAGAGCACCTCAATTTGTGTTTGGGTTTAGGTATATTTGTGTTAGTGTTGGTATTCAATGTGTTCTACCTACAATCCACCCACCCATAAATACAATGAGTGTTGATGAATCCTTGACCCTCACCTTATCTAACACATCAATTTGTGTGACCTCAACATTTGTAACTTGTCATTGATATTGAACTTGGTTTACATGACTCTCTACTAATTTCCATATTCAATGGACCCTAGATTCAATGAACTCAACCCCCACCATGTACAACACATGGCTCTCTCGATACAATAACCTAACCCTAAAATCCTAAATAATTACAGGGGAGAAGGAAGAGAGGATAACACTTTCATTAGTGAACTATGTAACAGTGTAATAAACCTGAACGAGGAATCGTAAGAGATTATATGATAGAAGCACATTATCATTGATAAATATATATATATATATATTTTTTAACTATGTGAGATATATTTTAATCCTACCCGTATCAAAACCCTTCATGGATCATCAGGAAGATAGTAAGAAATAAAGTGGTGTTTGCTTGTAGAACTTTGTCTGACAAGCAAAAACATATCTGCAATCCAAGTAATTTAACAATAAAAGTATGAAGCATGATTCACAAACGGAAACGAGAAGAAATATTACTATAATGACACTCTTCATTGATTTCCCAAAAGTGAGCAACTGCATTATAGTGAAGAAAAAATACCGAAACACCAAAGAACCACTCACCCCAAGTTTATCAAAGTTTCAAGGACCAATAAATTGACATAGAAATAGATGTGCAACTATAAACTAAAACACTTACCCTACGATGGCCAAGGGAACATGTCCACTGGGAATACTAGTTCATTGTGATAAAATGCACACTAATCCAAATAATTGAGTAGATATAAACATTAGGTCCCCCCAAAATATTCACTCACTTGAACGAAGGGCATTGAAAAATAGAGATAAAAATCAAACTATCGGGAGATTTATATGTGTGATGTGTGAAGGAGGATGGATGGTAGATCCTTGGGTATTTCTAATACAAGTCACCTTGAGTTTTGGCTATAAATTCATCATTTCATGTACATGGTTCTTATTGGTTGGGTAATGTGACTTGGCCGAGTGGAGTTATCCCAATATTGCATTTTCATTAACTAAAAAGGGAAGACTTGTTTGTGAATTGAAAAAAGAAATTTATTTTCAATATATATCTATTAGGTAAGCTTCCCTTCAAGAGGAAAAACTTTGAGAAAAATAACCTTCAATCCTAGACCTCAATTATTTAATACCAGTAATATTGAAAGCCAAATAAGAAATGAAAAGGCACAAAACATGATAATGACAATGCGATAAATATGATAATGACAATGCCATAAATCAAAGAGACAACTCTACCTCCTATTCAAAAGAATAAAATTTTATACAACATTTTAAATAATTTTACAACCTTTGAAATATACTTCACCTAGTTTAGACCCTTGGAAATATCAATTTAAATGAAAAATATACATAATGTACCCTCTACTGATGGATAAATATACTTGAAACTAACTTTAATGTAATATATTATCACAACGTAACATTTCCGAGATTCACAACCCAAATATACATATCAAACCATGTTTAAATGGATCTGTGTTAATATTCATACTCAGTGCAATGTATGTTCAATTCACCTATACAAAAAAAGTGTTTAAATCATTTGACATCACCCAGTAGAGCACCTCAATTTGTGTTTGGGTTTAGGTATATTTGTGTTAGTGTTGGTATTCAATGTGTTTTACCTACAATCCACCCACCCATAAATACAATGAGTGTTGATGAATCCTTGACCCTCACCTTATCAAGCACATCAATTTGTGTGACCTCAACATTTGCAACTTGTCATTGATATTGAACTTGGTTTACATGACTCTCTGTTAATTTCCATATTCAATGGGCCCTAGATTCAATGAACTCAACCCCCTCCATGTACAACACATGGCTCTCTCGATACAATAACCTAACCCTAAAATAAAATCCTAAATAATTACAGGGGAGAAGGAAGAGAGGATAATACTTTCATTAGTGAGTTACTCTATAACACTGTAATAAACCTGAACCAGGAATCGTAAGAGATTATAAGATAGAAGCAAATTATCATTGATAAATATTTTTGGTTTTAACTATGTGAGAGATATTTTAATCTTAGCCGTATCAAAAACCTTCACGAATCATCAAGAAGATAGTAAGAAATAAAGTGGAGTTTTCTTGTAGAACTGTCTGACAAGCAAAAACATATCTGCAATCCAAGTAATTTAACAATAAAAGTATGAAGCATGATTCACAAACGGAAACGAGAAGAAATGTTACTATAATGACACTCTTCATTGATTTCCCCAAAGTGAGCAACTGCATTATAATGAAGAAAAAATACCGAAACACCAAAGAACCACTCACCCCAAGTTTATCAAAGTTTCAAGGACCAATAAATTGACATAGAAATAGATGTGCAACTATAAACTAAAACACTTACCCTACGATGGCCAAGGGAACATGTCCACTGGGAATACCTGTTCATTGTGATAAAATGCACACTAATCGAAATAATTGAGTAGATATAAATATTAGGTCCCCCCAAAAAATTCGCTCACTTGAACAAAGGCCTTGAACAAAGGGCATGGAAAAATAGAGATAAAAATCAAACTCTCGGGAGATTTATATGTGTGATGTGTGAAGGAGGATGGATGGTAGATCCTTGGGTATTTCTAATACAAGTCTCCTTGAGTTTTGGCTTTAAATTCATCATTTCATGTACATGGTTCTTATTCGTTGGGTAGTGACTTGGCCGAGTGGAGTTATCCCAATATTGCATTTTCATTAACTAAAAAGGGAAGACTTGTTTGTGAATTGACAAAAGAAATTTATTTTCAGTATATATCTATTAGGCAAGCTTCCCTTCAAGAGGAAAAACTTTGAGAAAAAGAACCTTCAATCCTAGACCTCAATTATTTAATACCAGTAATATTGAAAGCCAAATAAGAAATGCAAAGGAAAAAAACATGATAATGACAATGCCATAAATATGATAATGATAATGCCATAAATCAAAGAGACAACTCTGCCTACTATTCAAAAGAAGAAAATTTTATACAAAATTTTAAATAATTTTACAACCTTTGAAATATATTTCACCTAGTTTAGACCCTTGGAAATATCAATTTAAATGACAAATCTACATAATGTACCCTCTACTGATGGATAAATAGACTTGAAACTAGCTTTAATGTAATATATTATCACAACATAACATTTCCGAGATTCACAACCCAAATATACATATCAGACCATGTTTAAATGGATCTGTGTTAATATCCATACTCAGTGCAATGTACATTCAATTCACCTATACAAAAAAAAAGTGTTTAAATCATTTGACATCACCCAGTAGAGCCCCTCAATTTGTGTTTGGGTTTAGGTATATTTTTGTTAGTGTTGGTATTCAATGTGTTCTACCTACAATCCACCCACCCATAAATACAATGAGTGTTGATGAATCCTTGACCCTCACCTTATCGAGCACATCAATTTGTGTGACCTCAACATTTGCAACTTGTCATTGATATTGAACTTGGTTTACATGAGTCTCTGCTAATTTCCATATTCAATGGACCCTAGATTCAATGAACTCAACCCCCACCATGTACAACACATGGCTCTCTCGATACAATAACCTAACCCTAAAATAAAATCCTAAATAATTACAGGGGAGAAGGAAGAGAGGATAAAACTTTCATTAGTGAACTCTGTAATGGTGTAATAAAACTGAACCAGGAATCGTAAGAAATTATATGATAGAAGCACATTATCACTCATAAATATTTTTGGTTGTAACTATTTGAGAGATATTTTAATCCTGCCCTTCTCAAAACCCTTCATGGATCATCAGGAATATAGTAGGAAATAAAGTGGTGTTTTCTTGTAGAACTTTGTTTGACAAGAAAAAACATATCTGCAATCCAAGTAATTTAACAATAAAAGTATGAAGAATGATTCACAAATGGAATACAAGAAGATATATTACTATAATGATGCTCTTCATTGATTTCCCCAAAGTGAGCAACTGCATTATAGTGAAGAAAAAATACCGAAACACCAAAGAACCACTCACCCCAAGTTTATCAAAGTTTCAAGGACCAATAAATTGATATACAAATATATGAGCAACTATAAACTAAAACACTTACCCTGCGATGGCTAAGGGAACATGTCCACCAGGAATACCAACTCATTGTGATAAAATGCACAATAATCCAGCTTATTGAGTAGATATAAGGATTAAATGCCCCCAAAAAATTCACTCACTTGAACAAAGGCCTTGAACGAAGGGCATGGAAAAATAGAGATAAAAATCAAACTATCAAGAGATTTATGTGTGTGATGTGTGAAGGAGGATGGATGGTATATCCTTGGGTATTTATAATACAAGCCTCCTTGAGTTTTGGCTATAAATTCATCATTGCATGTACATGGTTCTTATTGGTTGGGTAGTGTAACTTGGCCCAGTGGATTTATCCCAATATAGCATTTGCATTAACTAAAAAGGGAAGACTTGTTTGTGAATTGACGAAAGAAAATTATTTTCAGTATATATCTATTAGGCAAGCTTCCCTTCAAGAGGAAAAACTTTAAGAAAAATAACCTTCAATCCTAGACCTCAATTATTTAATGCTAGTAATATGGAAAGCCAAATAAGAAATGCAAAGGCACAAAAAATTATAATGACAATGCCATAAATCAAAGAGACAACTCTGCCTCCTATTCAAAAGAAGAAAAGTTTATACAACATTTTAAATAATTTTACAACCTTTGAAATATAATTCACCTAGTTTAGACCCTTGGAAATATCAATTTAAATGACAGATCTAAATAATGTACCCTCTACTGATGGATAAATAGACTTGAAACTAACTTTAATGCAATATATTATCACAACATAACATTTCCTCATTAATGCATCATACTTTTACATAAAATTGAAATAATAGTGCTCTTGTGGCTAGCGAATACACAAATCTACTTTATACTTTGAAGCACATAATAGAAGATAGCATAAATAGTAGTATGTCTCATAGTAGGATTATGCCTTCTACACAGCTAAAAAATCTTAATCTTGGCGAATTGTTAATTTAACATTTTGGTAATGATAGACATAAGACAACAATAAATTATACTATTGTTTATCACTTCATTTTATGCTTCTACAAATCCCATAAAATTCATTGAAATTATGTATTTATCGTGCATGATGATGAGCAAAGTTGTAATGTAATAAGAGAGTGAAAGGTCAGTTTTATAATATCTCCTATGGGGAACTATCTCGTCCACATCTAATATGAATTAGATGTAAATGAAGGGAACAAGGAAGTAGAATATTGTAACACTTTGTAGCTTTTGAGAGCATCAATCTCATGGATGCTTCTCCAGGCATAAGACAACATTACACTGAGTTGACTCTAACACATTAGAAATAATGAAATCTCTGGTGAAATTTGATGTACAAATGTTCTGAAAGACTCTTATTTATATCAATTGTTGACAAAAATTTACAGGAAAAATAAAAGTTTAAACCAATTGTTATGATAATAGGTTACTCCTCTTCAAAATAGATTTTTAATGTCCATCATCGTAAATTCCTCCTCCAACCATTAAATGGTGTTCTATCAAAAAGTTATGAGTGTGTCGTTTTAGTTGAGGAAAGAAGTCAAGAAAATTTACCAAATAATACCAACATGTCCATTTCCCAAAAATAATTTCCATTTATGTCATAAGAAATTAGTAGCTAGCTTAGCACTGGAAAATAGGAGTAGAAATCAACATCTACACTAAAATCAATGCATTAGTACCAGCAATTAAATAGGGTTAGAAATAAATATCTACATTGAAACCAATGAATCTAGTGCAAGCAAATAAGAGTAGAAATTAACATCTGCATTGAAATCAATGCATCTAGTCTAAGGTATTAAATAATATTAGAAATCGGCATCTACAATGAAAGCAATGCATCTAGTCTGAGGTATTAAATAATATAAGAAATCGACGTCTGTAATTAAATCAATGCATCTAGTTTAAAGTATTAAATAATATTAGAAATCGACATCTGCACTGAAATCAATGCATCTAGTGCAAGCGATCAAATAGGATTACAAATCAATATATACATTGAAACCAATGCATCCAATGCAAGAAATCAAATAGGAGTAGAAAGCAACATCTACACTGAAATTAATGCATCTAGTGTAAGGTATTAAATAGGATTAGAAATCGACATCTACATTGAAACCAAGGCATCTAGTGCAAACAATAAAATAGAATTAGAAATCAACAACAACACTAAAATCAATACATCTATTTTAGTGAAAAAACAAAACATTCATGACTTTCTAGATCGAAATTTTATGTCTATATTTGTCTTTGTGTGTCTCTTTCTTGTTCCCTCTCTCTCCACCTTCCATTCTGTGTCTATCTCCCTCCCTCTCTCCTCTCTCTCACCCTCCCTCTCTCTCCCATTTCTCCTTCTCACCCCCAAAACATACACACTCTCTCTCCATATATATCTATCTCTCTCTCCCTCCCTCCCTCTTCCTCTTTTCTCTCTCTCTCTCTCTTCCCCTTGTCTCCCTCCCTCCCTCTTCCTCTTTTCTCTCTCTCTCTCTCTTCCCCTTGTCTCCTTCTCTCTCTCTCCTTCTCCCTCTCTCTCTCTTCCCTCTTTCTCTCCTCTCTCCCTCACCATATCTCCATCTTTCCCTTGTCACTCCCTCTCCATATCCACCTTTCTCTCTCTATGTCTTTCTTCCCCTTCCAACTCCATCTCTCTCTCCCCCTCTCTCTCTACTCTCTCTCAAATCCTCTCTCTACCTTCCTCTCTCTCCCTTTCTCTCCCACCTCCCTATGTTCCTCCCCCCCCATCGCACTCTCTCTTTCTCTCCACCCTCCAAATATGTCACTATCTCCCTCCCTCTCTCCTCCTCGCTCTCCCCCTCTCTCCCCAATTCCATATTCATCTCTCTCTTGTCACTCCCTCTCTCTCCACGTCTATCTCTTTTCTTCTTCTCGTCCTCTCTTTTCTCCTCCAAATCCATCTCTCTCACTCCCTCCCTCCTCCTCTCTCCCCCTCCTCTCTCTCCCTGTCTCTCCCACCTCTATGTCTCTCTCCCACTCTATTCCCCCTCCATCTCACTCAAAGTATCTAAATTAAAAAAAAAAAAAAACGTAATTGTTGTAAAATATTAAACCTATATTTTGGATCAATCATGTGAAATAAAATACAATAGTAAAATAATTAAAAGAATCATGCACTATCTTTCCTCCCCACCTTTATGTCTCTCTCCCCCACTCTATTCCCCCTCCATCTCACTCTCTCTTAAGAAAGTATCTAAATTAAAAAAAAAAAAAAACATAATTGGTTGTAAAATATTAAACCTATATTTTGGATCAATCATGTGAAAGAAAATACAATAGTAAAAAACTTAAAAGAATCATGCACTATCTTTACTCTATCATTGTTGGTGACTATGATTTCTCTCTTGCTTGGATCCTTGGTCAAGATGCATCTATCTTGGTTTTTAATAATATTGCTTATATTACCTAAATTTCACATATGTATTTATTAAAACCTCAATTACCTCTATGGGAATATTTTTAGTAGTTGTGACGATAGAGGGTTTAGATATACTTCAAAAGTAATTATAACCTTTTTTCTTTTAGATTTAATTAAAAATGTTATAAAATTAAATTAAAATAAAGTATTTCTAAAATATTTTGATTTTGAAATAAGTTATGGTTTTTGGGCATGTGGTGTTGATAAGTCATGGTATTGGCCCATGGTATTGTAATAGAATAATTAAAAGCCTAGATCCATAACATAATAATCAAAAGCCTAGATGGCCCATGGTATTAGCCCATGGTATTATGATTTTTTTCCCTCCTCTCCCTCTCTCTCTCCCTCTCTCCCCTATGTCTATGTTTCTCTTCTGGGTATGGCCCATGATATTGTAAAAGAAACTATTTAGAAGGCCCATCTTTCTCTTCTAGGTATGGACCATGATATTGTAAAAAAAACTATTTAGAAGTTAATAATATGCATGGTAAATATTCTTGATTAAAAATCTTGTCATATTGTAAATATTAAGTTTTTATCTACTTATGGTTATGGAATCATTATTTTAATTTATATGGTAAAATGGATGTTAATTTATAAGTACTATTTATGTTACATATTTTAATGTGATATGTATATTATATTTTCTTTTATCTAAAAAATTGTTAGTAATTCTATTAATAAAAAACAAAATTACAATAAAAAAATTTGAATTTATTAAATATCTAACATCTCACATTTAACATCTAATGTCTAACATCTAACATCTCACATGCTCAATAACTAAACTCAAATTTTAGTTTTAGAAGATCGACTTCTTCTTAAATATTAGACTCATTTAAAAATGATAGATTAAATGGTTGTAAAATATTAAATCTACATTTTGGATCAATCATGTGAAAGAAAATGCAATATTAAAAAACTTAAAAGAATCATGCACCATCTTTCATCCCCACCTCTATGTCTCTCTCCCCCACTCTATTCCCCCTTGACACAGGAAATCATATGTATACCCACAGTGTGCATATACTATGCATAAATCCTGTCTGTCCCAGGTTTTTTTAACTCTCTAAGGAGTCAAATCTTCAATTCTTAAGGTTTAAGGCCCATTAACAATTCTCTATGCGGAATGATTTATAGACTAACAAAGTCTAACCATTAAACCACCCTTTCCTTTATATCGGAACTCATTCTCCTTTTATCGAGACTTAATCACCCCTCTTAAACCTTCGTTAACCTTTTATTAACCCAAATATATATATAACCACACATTAAACTAAATCCCACTCATTCCTTTGGACTTGCACATGAAATCCTCATATCCGCGCTATATTCTATTATAATTCTTTTATAATAGAAATACTCCACAACATAGGAAATCTTACCTTTTCCGTGCTTTTCCATGTCTCTGCACATTCTTCGATGCATGCTTTATCGCAATCGCAATCGCTATCTCCACGGGTCACATTACACATGAACTATCGCATCCGATATGCGATAATGCATTATCGGATTTCAAATACCATTAAACGCACCCATATAACTGATCGGGTCCGCTTCTTATCGCATGCCTCAATACTCTTTTCCCCGATCAATACCATTGTATGTTTGTGATGAGATCACTCCAATGATCACATCGGCAATCGCTTGTCTCTGAGGTTAGTTCACATATCAATATAACATTGCAATGCGATATTTAAGAAGGCTCCACCACGCCCATGGGGCTTTGGATTGACGGTGAATGGGTTCACTGTTAAGGCACTCCTTGCGATAGGTCACTGGTTCAAATCCCCTGTGGGTGCTTACCTACCAAAAAAAAGGCTCCTCCACCATTGATCTTATTTCTGATCCGAAGGTCCACGCTTTAATAACATATCACAATCGCTCAAGGCATGAGGCCTGTTCATTCACTCTTGAAGCTTTCCTCCGATGCAATATTAACTGCTCTGCTTGTCATGACTTAATCCTGCCCGTTGATCCTAAATATCCGACGAATCCTGTGCAACAACACTTCATTACTTATCCTTCTCTTTACGTGTGTTTTTACGGCATTCTTCAATGGTTTTGGTCCTTCTATCGTTCTGTTGCGCGACTCCATCCTAAGCTTAATCCATATATTTCTTTAATCAATGTCACTCCAAGACTTTATTTCAATCCTTCAATCAGATTCAACAACCCATTATGACTCTCTGTCCATTCAAAAAAGAATCTTGATTCTTCATGCTTACACACAAGTTTTAATTAAGAAATTTAAATACTAATTCCATGAAAGAATTTCCATCAGCCATTCATGTTATTCGTGCATAATTCCATAGTATTTCATAGGTTCACAATCAAATGAATTATAGCGCTATTAAAGCACATATAAATACAAATTCCCACACATGGTATCCACAAATCCACACTGATTTGATATTAAAATATTTACAAGGGAACCAGTCACATTCGACTGATTCAGTCCTTCTCCATAAAATCCATCTATCACTCCTCCTAAATTCTCACTTCTACTCTTAATATCTTCTAACTCTCTCACTCTAGCTAGCCTCTGGCTAACCTGTCTAACCTGTCTAACCTCTTGAATTATCTAAGATATTACAATTTATACAAGAATGGATTCATGAACCAATTTAGTTCAGATCCAACAATCTCTCACTTCCTCCTAAAGTATCTCTTCAGCTCCACCTTTACCTCAAACAAATCCTAAATGAAGCTTTTGAATCCCTCAAATCCTCACTCTTCCTAAGATTACTCAACTTCCTCTCAAATCTCTACATTCACAATATATTCTTCATTAATCAAGTTTACAATTAAAAATCCCCTCAACTCAACTAAACTTAGGAAAATAAATAAAATGATTAAGGGAACCCACTCCCTTTTGTAAATGTGAAATAAGACTCATGGGTCTTATAGACTTTGAAGAATGCTCCTGCATCAGACTCCCCAGGTTGAAATAATTCATGGACTCCTGTTCATGAGTCTTTCCACTTCCTCTGTTGTAAACTTCATCAGATTTCATCTTCCAACTGGCTGCCTGATCTCTTTCAACTGCAGGTGCATTTACTGCCTCCTTTGTTTCTCTTGGGTGCCAAACTCCGTGTTGTGGATGTCCTTTTGCTCTGCATTCATAAGAATCTCCTTTGCATAATGTTTTGGTGCTGATACCCTACATAAACATCTCCTCAAACAACATAAATATCTACTTCTCTATCCATTGTTGTCTTGTCATCATCTCAATAGAATTGATCTCCATCTTTATGTATTTTCTCCTGTCCTGTACCTGACTGTTTCTTTTGATTTCTGACTCGATCACCAACATCTCCTTTTGTCTATAAACCAATTTCTTTATGTTGTCCTGTATATCCTTCCATCTTCCCTTGACTTGTTGACTTTGATAATTCCTCATGTTCATCACCTTTGTAGTTTTCATCATCCACCTATCCAATAGCTTAAGTAGAGTCCTTCCAATCTCGAAAGAAGATTGGTTCTTGTTTAATACAAGAACATATAACCTTCCAACTACACATTGTTCCCTGGCTGCAAATATTTTAGTTATTGAACTTTGTTCAACTCCCTCCATTTTCCTATCAAATTTAACTGAACTGTTCACCCAATTTTCCAATTGCAACCTCAAGATAAACTCTTGACATTTAAGCCTCCTTTGTATTAAGAACAAAATCTGTCTATGGACTGTACTTTCACTTCCCCTGCAATTTTCTTCCTCTTCTACAATAACTTGTTTAAGAGCTATGCCAACTCTCCTTCCTCTATTCCAAGCTTCTGAGTCAACTCGTTGCTTACTCTCATCTTCTTGTTTCCATAAGGAAAACTGACTTTCTGTAATTCCAGGATTTACACATTCCTTCATGTTTACTTGTGCAAACATATCTCCAAGAGTAGGTTGTCCTTCATCCTGAAAACCACATTCAACAATTAATAACTCAAAATCAGAAAATATATTACATTTTCCATCTCTTTCCTCATTAACTCTGCTCCATAATTTTTCTGATTTTTCATCCTCTTGATGTATATATGACATATCAAACTTGTCATGTCGTCTTGTCTTGGAAAAGTCTTCTTTGGCTTCACTTTGTTCTGAATGTTGTCTAAGTTCTGAATTCTGTTCTCTGCTCTTCTCTTTGGCCTTCCTTCCTTTCACACTCCTTTTCATTCTTCCTGTTCCTTCCTTACAAATCTGTAAGCCACTAAGTTGTCTTTTCCATTCTTCCTTTGTTTCAATCAAAATCTGCCAATCTCTGAGTTTAGAACCTAAAGTTCTATTTGTTTCAATACAAGAAACAAAATCACCATATACCATAGGTTTTCCATTCCACTGTAGAGTCCCTTTTACAACAGTGAAAATTACTGTCAACACCATGAATATCACCTTCCATTGCTCCCCTTGGTTGCTCACTGCATATGCATAGTTCACAAAAGCATTCTTACCTTCATCCTCTGAGATTGCCTATCTATTTTTAGTTTGTTGTTTACATTCACCTTTACTCTTTTTGCAATTTGTACAAATAACATTGTCTTCAATTTCCAGTTGTGCATCAGTGTCTACCAACCTCTCTTTGAGTTCCTGTTTGTCCTCTTTTCCTTTCTTCTTCATAACCTTGAATGGATTAATTGTACCTCCTTGGGTTGAATTCTCTTTATAAGCCTTGTTTCTATCATCTTCCATAATACACTCTTTAGTAAGAGTCCTTTCCATTAATGATCCATTATGTCTTTCCAATATAATTTCTTGTCCATTAACTATTAATACAGGTTCATAATTTTTGAATAAAAATTGAAGAGATAATTCCATTACCTCAAGTGTTTGTATTGCATCTACACTCTTGTTTTCTCTTTTCATAAGGTCATCTTCATACCTCTTTTCTACTTCTCCTTTTGCAATCTGCAATTTCCTTTTGTTTTCATACTGTCTGCCATCTTTTTGCCAAGTCTTACTGGATTCATCATCTTCATCCTCCTTAGTAGTCTTCAACATTTGTCCATCTCCAGTGTCCTTGAACACATGTTTAATCAAGAATTGTTCTATCACATCCATCTCTTCTAACAGTTTCATTTCTTCAGCAACTTGCATAAACATATCTTCTAAAGGTTGTTCATCACCTGCATACATGCACAAATCATTAGTTTCACAAATACTAGGCTCCTTTTTCTTTGATGTTTCAATCATCACATCTCTCTGTTGGTTCGAACTTGTCCAACAATTCAAGAAATCATCAATGATTCCTTCCTCAGCAAGGTAAACCTCTTGCTTGTGTCTACAATAACTATCTTCCATCTCTAACTCAGTTGCTCTGAGTTCTTCTCTTAACTTGACACATTTTCTCCTCTTTATCTGTTTCTGCAACAGCTTCCACTTTATCTTCTTTCTTTTCATAGTCCAACCATACCTTTGGTCCTCTTCACATTTTTCTAGTAGCACTATTATGGCATCCATAATTGCCTTCAGTTCTGTAATTTCTCTATCAAATATCTCTTGACTCATCTTCTCTCCTTTGCCTTTTTCCTTGGCATCTTCCTTTCTTTTGTTGTGGCTTCTCTCTGAACCCCTACTATGACTATCAGTAGTCATTTCCTCATTATCTCTATGAGCTTCTCACTCACTATGAGTTGCACTAAGCCTTTGCGACAACAAGTCCTCCCTGTTGTCACTTACCTCACCAATCCCTCCTCTGGACTTGGTCTTTTGGCAAGCATTAGTTCTCTATCTCTGGAACCTCTTGAGCATTCTCTTATGCTCTCTTTAGGCTTGTATCCTCAACTCACCTTCTCTTGAGAACACTTTAATTGTCCTCCCTGTCCAACTTTCAGCTGGAATATTTAGGTTCACTACCACTAACACAACTCCTCTCTTTCTTTACACAGTATGCTACTGTGTGTTGTTGCTATCACTCTCTTCCCTTATAAAAAAAATTCAAATGAACCAACATCAAAATACAACTCATACCTGTTGATCTATCTCTTTCATCCTTCACTGGCTGGGCAATACACATGTTGCTTTACTTTTCGCTGTCTGCACTTCAATTCTTCTTTCAACCGAATTTCTGTTCTTGCTGAGTACATCCATATTCACTTTCTTTCCTTACAATATCTTTGCTGCAATTTCTTCACTTGCTCCTTTGTCACAACTACTTGCTGGAATTTCATTACCTGCTACTTGCATTCACCTACACATACCATTAAAGCTTTAAAACTTACAAGATCCTTTCTGATCCTATCTTCCTCAACCCTTTTCCACAGTCTATCTTGAATGAATCAACTGAAGTCTTCATTGCCTGTAACATTTTAGAGTTCTTCTATGCATGAACCCTTGTGCTCTATTCTCCCTCTGTATCAGATCCATTACAATGCAAATTATATATATGCTAGGAATAAAATTCAATCCCTCAACCAATCTCTACAGAGCATTAATCTTGCTCTGATACCAAATGACGCAGGAAATCATATGTATACCCACAGTGTGCATATACTATGCATAAATCCTATCTGTCCCAGGTTTTTTTAACTCTCTGAGGAGTCAAATCTTCAATTCTTAAGGTTTAAGGCCCAGTAACAATTCAACAACAATTCTCTATGTGGAATGATTTATAAACTAACAAAGTTTAACCATTAAACCACCCTTTCCTTTATATCATAACTCATTCTCCTTTTATCGGGACTTAATCACCCCTCTTAAACCTTCGTTAACCTTTTATTAACCCAAATATATATATATATATATATATATATATATATATATATATATATATATATATATATAACCGCACATTAAACTAAATCCCACTCATTCCTTTGGACTTGCACATGAAATCCTCATATCTGCGCTATATTCTATTATAATTCTTTTATAATAGAAATACTCCACAACATACGAAATCTTACCTTTTCCGCGCTTTTCCACGTCTCTGCACATTCTTCGATGCATGCTTTATCACAATTGCAATCGCTATCTCCACGGGTCACATTACACATGAACTATCGCATCCAATATGCGATAATGCATTATCGGATTTCAAATACTATTAACCGCACCCATAATACTGATCGGGTTCGCTTCTTATCACATGCTTCAATACTCTTTTCCCTGATCAATACCGTTGTATGTTTGCGAAGCGATCACTCTGATGATTGCATCAACGATCGCTTGTTGCCGAGGTTAGTTCACATATCAATATAACATTGCGATGCGATATTTAAGAAGGCTCCTCCACGCCCATGGGGCTTTGGATTGACAATGAATGGGTGCACTGTTAAGGCACTCCTTGCGATAGGTCACTGGTTCAAATCCCCCATGGGTGCTTACCTACCAAAAAAAAAAAAGCCTCCTCCACCGTTGATCTTATTTCTAATCTGACAGTCCATGCTTCAATTGCATATCGCAATCGCTCAAGGCATGAGGTTGGTTCATTCACTCCTGAAGCTTTCCTCCAATGCGATATTAACTGCTGCGCTTGTCGCGACTTAATCCTTCCCGTTGATCCTAAAGATCCAACAGATCCTGTGCAACAACACTTCATTACTCATCCTTCTCTTTACTTGTGTTTTTATGGCATTCTTCAATGGTTTTGTTCCTTTTGTCGTTCCGCTGCGAAACTCCCTCCTGAGCTTAATCCATATATTTCTTTAATCAATGTTACTCCAGGACTTTATTTCGATCCTTCAATCGGATTCAACGACCCATTACGACTCTCTGTCCATTCAAAAAGGAATCATGATTCTTCATGCTTACACACAGGTTTTAATTAAGCAATTTAAATACTAATCCGGTGAAAGAATTTCCATCAGCCATTCGTGTTATTCGTGCAAAATTCCATAGTATTTCTCAGGTTCACAATCAAATGCATTATAGGGCTATTAAAGCACATACAAATACAAATTCCCACACATGGTATCCACAAATCCACACTGATTTGATATTAAAATATTTACAAGGGAACCAGTCACATTCGACTGATTCAGTCCTTCTCCATAAAATCCATCTATCACTCCTAAATTCTCACTTCTACTCTTAATATCTTCTAACTCTCTCTTTCTAGCTAGCCTCTAGCTAAGCTGTTTAACCTATCTAACCTATTGAATTATCTAAATATTACAATTTATACAAGAATGGATTCATGAACCAATTAGTTCAGATCCAACAATCTCTCACTTCCTCCTAAAGTATCTCTTCAGCTCCACCTTTACTTCAAATAAATCCTAAATGAAGCTTTTGAATCCCTCAAATCCTCATTCTTCCTAAGATTACTCAACTTCCTCTCAAATCTGTACATTCACAATATATTCTTCATTCATCAAGTTTACAATTAAAAATCCCCTCAACTCAACTAAACATAGGAAAATAAATAAAATGATTAAGGGAACCCACTCCCTTTTGTAAATGTGAAATAAGACTCATGGGTCTTATAGACTTTGAAGAATGCTCCTGCATCACCCCTCCATCTCACTCTCTCTTAAGAAAGTATCTAAATTAAAAAGAAAAAACGTAATTTGTTGTAAAATATTAAACCTATATTTTGGATCAATCATGTGAAAGAAAATACATTAGTAAAAACTTAAAAGAATCATGCACTATATTTCCTTTATCATTGTTGGTGACTATAATTTCTCTCTTGCTTGGATCCTTGGTTAAGATGCATCTATCTTGGTTTTTTATAATATTGTTTATATTACATAAATTTCACATATGTATATATAAAAGCATTCTCATTTAAAATTATTAAAACCTCGATTATCTCTATGGGAATATTTTTAGTACTTGTGATGATAGAGGGCTTAGATATACTTCAAACGTAATTATAATCTTTTTCTTTTAGATTTAATTAAAAATGTTATAAAATTAAATTAAAATAAAGTATTTCTAAAATATTTTGATTTTGAAATAAGTTATGGTTTTTGGGCATGTGGTGTTGATAAGCCATGTTATTAGCCCATGGTATTGTAATACAATAGATAAAAGCCTAGATCCACAACATAATAATCAAAAGCCTAGATCCCTCCTCTCCCCCTCTCTCCCTCTCTCCCCCTCTGTCTATGTTTCTCTTCTAGGTATGGTTCATCTTTCTCTTCTAGGTATGGCCCATGATATTGTAAAAAAAACTATTTAGAAGTTAATAATATGCATGGTAAATATTCTCGATTAAAAATATTGTCATATTGTAAATATTAAGTTTATATCTACTTATGGTTATGGAATCATTATTTTAATCTATATGGTAAAATGGATGTTAATTTATAAGTACTATTTATATGTTACATATTTTAATGTGATATGTATATGTCATTTCACACCAATAAAATATAATATACTAAGTGTATCTAACATCTCACATTTAACATCTAATGTCTAGCATCTAACATCTCACATGCTCAATAACTAAACTCAAATTTTGGTTTTGGAAGATCGACTTCTTCTTAAATATTAGACTCATTTAAAAATGATAGATTGACTTCTTCTTAAATATTAGACTTATTTAAAAATGATTAAAGATATCGCTCATATAAAATATGGGTCACACTTACACTTACATTCACCAAACCAATAATCAAAAAATAATATATATATATATATAAACAAAGCATTAAAATATAAGATCTTAGAATAAAACCCTCTAATATAAGATATGGAACCTAAAGAAAATTGCTCAGAAAAATTGATTCAAACATAATTCTAAAAACATAACAAAATTCTAAATTTTTTAGATAATGCTAAATATAATATTATATTTACTAACCAAATTGTAATTAACAATAATAATAATTTCAATAGTCTAACACGAAAATCAATCAAGAGCTCACAATACTACAATTAACAATAATAGTTTCAATCGTCTAACACGAAAATCAATCAAGAGCTCACAATACTACATGTGTCATAAGAGGAACTTCATAGGAGGTACTTCTTTTCAAAGAGAAACGCCTTACGGGGTAAAAATATCAAGCACAATAATCTTCTAGCATTTCCACGGATGGCATGAGCATATGGTTATAAAGTTGATTACAAATTTTATAATATATACAATGTTTTCGATGGTGTAAACTATATACTATTGTGAGGGAAAGCACACATTTGGATTTAAGTGTTTGAGAATTCTTAGAGCGAAGATATACGCCACCTATGAGATATAGAAACTATATGCAAGCAATATAGCACTAGGGTGATTGTTTGCTAAATTTATGAGATGTGACATGAGTTAAAACCATCGGTGTAGTTCGCAAACATGCCTCCAACCTACTAGAAAGCTCATGCGGAGAAGTTGGGCTCAAAAGACTCACTAGTGCTCAAAACCACTAAATGGAACCGTTGGAAACCAACGCATAGGGAAATAGAGGTGTGTTGGTCACAGGGATGAGAAACAATTGGTCTCAAATTTTGTTGGTTAATGATTCCTCACTACAAATTTTGGATTTTTTAATTTGTTAAGCATGGTTCCCAGGGGTTACTCCTATTTCATTGCTTCCGTTTCCATTACGCCATGTGTTTTCCTACTGGCATGCATGCATGCAATAGATGATGTCATGACTTCCTTCACTATACAAGTAGTCCATTTTTCCTCACATGACATGCAATGAAATATCGCATGCATGCAATAGATGATGTCATGACTTCGTTCACTATACAACTACTCCATTTTCCCTCACATGACATGGCATGAAATATTGTTTGCGTTATTATGGTCTTAAATGCCCTCTTTTGTTTCCAAATATGTTATACGACTTGGTTCTAATTTTATGTTTTTTTTAAACAAGTATACACCCCTCAGCAGGGGTGGTAACATTGCAACTCTGAATTCCAAATTTGTGACACGCTGAGTATATCCCCCTGGCCACAGAAAGAAATATGCAAAATCCTGATGCTCACAGAGTCATCTCGCATTTCATCTCACCATGTACACAGGTTATTGTTTCACTCTACACGTAGTTTCAAGTCATATGTCATCCCAACCGACACCCACAGTCTAAGTCATGAAGTCTCGGCGTATATAACCAGGTTGTGCCATGCAGCTTCAATAAATAAATAAATAAATATATATATATATACATACAGTCTAAGTCATGAAGTCTCGGCGTATATAACCAGGTTGTGCCATGCAGCGTCAATAAATAAATATATATATACAAATGTTTCAAGCCATTTTCACTTCCTGTCGTTACAAATTCGAGAAGGGGTTTGTCACCTTATGTTCTTTTTTACTTGTGCATGATATTCTAAGCCCCAACCATGGTAAAAAGGAAATAATGTGAATTACATGAGGCTTAGCCCCCCTGCCAACCACATTTCACCCCACATAGATGTGCATATGATTTTTTTTATACATGCTACATAGAAATGTATTTGATTTGTGATCCTCCGTTTTGGTTTATATATTTAGGTTGTTCTACACAGCTTTCCTAACCCATATTTTTATTTCTCAAACATGAGCACGTAATCATTTTTATTACACATATGATATGAGGTTGTATTTATATGCTGTCATTCCATTTTGGGTTACATTTCCAAATTGTGCCATAGTCATTTTGGAAGCACGTCATGCAAGTTCAAAAAGGGCTTTTTTAGCATCTTGTGATTGTGAGTATTGATAGAAATGCTCACCATGATTCCATGTAATTTTTCATCTGCCAAATTAACTTGGAGTTTACGTCTTAGAAAAGTCAAAATTCAACATTTATCCACAATGGTTGCACTTACATGCCATACTTGTTACTTGACACCTCCCATGCTAAGACAACATCCTTTACCCTCAACCATTTTCAAAATCACATTCGAAATGAAATTCTTTTCTGTTTGGTAGTTTTTAAAGCATATCCATGGCTTGTAGACCAAAAAAAATGTAAAGCTCATGCTCTTAGTTCTCACACATGTGACAAAATATACTTGTTTAAAGGTTTTATCCTCAAATGATGTAGCTTCTCATGTCTCCTATCGATAGCTTTATTCATATCTATTTATAATCCTTGGCTAGTCTTGTATCTAAGCGCTCTTCCATGTCGATATCCATGGCCACAATGAAGCAACAAAAACAAAAACTCAAAATATTATATTGCATTTATCAATCACAAATTCTCACCACTGTAGTTTAAGAGATATATTGTTGCATATTTTGCTTCATATACAACATTCATGACTCAACTTATGTCATAAAAAAATGGGAAATATTTCACAGTCTTCCCTCTTTATAAGCACATTGTAACACTATTTGTATTGCTCTTTGCACATAGTTTCATGATGTTTTGATAAACAACCTATGTGAGCACAAAAATGTTTCATTTATTCTAATTTTCATTTTATTAGCATGTTGTTCAAAACACTTTTTCTGATTGCATGCATAGACAATTCCCTCCCCTATTTTATACATTTTTCCTTGTGTGTGTATGCAAAACACTCCAACATTTATGTGAGACATGATTTTAAATAGTTCTTTATTTGTTGATTACTTATTTATCCTCAAGAATTAATCACTTCATGATATATTTTCTTGGTCATAGCACACTATGAGTTTCTTTAGTAGAGGTTCTCTAGGTAATCAAAGGGGGGAACCCAAAAGAACAAATGTATCATGGAGAGACAATAGAAACAAAAGAATCATATTTTCCATACACTTTGATGTTGACTCTGAGGAGTTTAATCAGTTTGCTCAGATAGGCCACTTATATCTCGGAGCGCCCCCCCCCCCCCCCTCCTACTCAACATGCTTCATAAAATGTACCTCCTCTACATCCGAACATCACGAAAATCCCAAGACCCCATGTATCTCAATAATAGTCATTACAACATGATGGTTTTGGGACCATCATTCGAATTTTCACATTAGCCTTCTATTTCGCATCATTCAATTCACCCCATGGTTATTTCTCCTCAAGTACCTTCTGCATTATCTCAGGCCACATCTTTACGTGTTCATCATCCCCTAATGCCCCTGCTTATATTGCATTTAGAAAATTTCATGTGTCATTTGTGCCTATACATTCTCCCTCTGAGGCCACTTCATCACACACACACCCTGACATATTGACAATAGAAGTAGAGGCGAAGAGAGAAATCTCCTTACATGATAGGCATCTGGAGGTACAAAGAGAGAAGGAGAAAGAAGAAAAAAGATCATTTTACATGGTTGGCCCTAGCAAACCTCGTGAGTTGACATAAGTTACTTATTTTGTCATGATTTTTTTACTTTACTTTACTTCAAAATATTTTAGAGTGTGACATATTAGATGAATTCCCAAGAATGTAGTTATCTTTCAACATTATTTTTTATTAATGTTATGTAAATCATTGTTATATAATGGCGTGTTTTGGAGACTGTACAAGATACATTTGGTTAGAAGCATAGTTGGACATAATTTTTCATTTTGGGCATGATCCTAGAATTCTGGAAAAAACTGCATTTTTTTACAAAATTTCCTAAAAGAACTCCGCATAACTCTCAAACTATGAATAATTTTGGAAAATTATTTGAATGGAGCCTAATTTTGTTTATTTTGAACACAACCCATGTTTCCAAATTTTGGGATTTTCCCTCGTGGGCATGTGAATCGAGGAGACAGTTGGCAGTTTCAAAATTACTGCAAATTTAGGGTTGTAGCATTAATTAATTTCTAAAAATCCATATGTATGACCTAGGTGCATTTTGAATCATGTGGAAGTGTTAAAAAATCATTTTGGACAAAAACCATCTTCGGTTTTTCCTGAAAAGTTTCCAGTGTATGAAAGCCCCAGATTGGTGCAGGAATGTTGCTGGTGCAGGAATTGAACTGCACTCGATAAACCACCATTTGGAGAGTGCACTTGACCTTGATTCAAACTTAAAAAATATATTTGATAAGTGTAATAAATAGGCTACGTTTTTGTTCTACCCACTCTATCTATAGCCACTTTTCACTTTGATTTCTACAACGTTGGATTTCATCGCCAACTAGTGATATCGCTGTGAAAAGCTTGTTTGCATGGTTTAAATCCTTATATTTTTAAGCATGTTAATTGTTTGTTTTTACTTTTTAGAGACCATAGGATTGGATTGTGAATATTTTTTTCTTTTGTGATAAATTTTCATCTAGGCTCAATTGCCAAGGTAGTCACGTAGAATGCAAGGTAAACCTCCTAAATGCACACCTCATCAGTTGGAAAAGATAAAAGCTAAAAGGTCAAAGTCAACATGATCTAAAGCCTTAGAAGAACCTGAAACATTGATATTTTTACAATCTGAGACAGTAGAAACCGAAGTGAATCAAACACAAGAAATAAAATCAAGCTTAATTCACTCTGGCCTAGAGATTACTAAAGTAGTTCAAATCGAACCTGATACTGGTGAAGTTTCAAACACTAAACTAACCGAACCATCCATAGAAGATCCTGAGTTTGTAGTTTCTCAACCTGAATAACCTTCGGATTTTATAGCTCCTACTCCTGAGCCACCTTCACCTCAAAGGAGGTTGGTAATTACAATTGGATTACCTCCTTGGTTAATTAGCATAGAATATATTACCAGAAATGAAGAGACAGAAACACCTCATTCACCATTTACCAGTAGTGAATCCTTTGACCCAAGAGTTCCTTTCTCTCTTTTTCAACCTGACCCTTGGTATTATACCACTTTGAGCTTTTTAGGTCACAATTTGTCACCGCCACGCATTCGTTTTAATTCACCAGAAAGAACTTTGTCATAAATTCCTATTAGGAGCCAACCCATTTATTCATGTATGTTTACCAACTGATCACCAGAATCACTATTGTATGGTGGTCCTTTAGTTCCTCCTGGATACCAGTCACTTACTCAGACTTTTTCAGGAGCTGCTTATTCTCCTCAACCATGTACTTGGTCATCTGGTTTATCTGCATCTGATGTTCAGAGCATGAAATCCATGCCTGAAGCGCTTACGGCATCAAACCAACAAATTCACATCGTATTCGATAACTCAAGTAACCCTCAAGTAACCCCCAACTGGTGTTTATTACTCGCTTGGGGGGAAACCACATTATCCTCCACCTGGAGGGTAACCTGTTGTCAGATTTTATCCTACATTTGGAGGTCAATATTTCACCAAAACTTATGGTCAGATACCTCAACCCGGTTTAGGTCAACCTGCTATAATTCAACCTTTGTTTGGTACTCCTTACCCTGGGACAAACACTATTTGGAATCCTTCTTTTACTCAATATTTTGGTCCAATTTCTCCATAAGTGCCACTTTATCAACCTGTTCAACCTACTGGACAACATATTCCTCAAATACATGTTCCAAGTATTTTTGTACCTGTCCAGCAACCTGTTCAAGGGGTTCTGCAAATAGTTGTCCAACAAACTGCCCAGGGAATTCCTAAAACACTTGCTCAGCAACTGATTCAATGACCTATTCAGAATGCACCACGAATACCTATTGAAACGCCTATTTTGCAATTGGTTCCATGTTCTCCTCAGACACTTATCCCAGGAGTATCACAAACATTCGTTCGAGTTACACCTCAAATATATGTTCCTCAAACTACTTAGGAAATCCCTCATGTTTCTACTTATCAAACAGTTCCTACGGTCCAGTCTATACCACATATTCTTATCAAGAAACCCACTATAGGACCAGTGCAAACACATTTTCAAGGTCAAGCTTTCCAAATCCCACCTCTTCAAGGTCAATATTATCATGTTCCACCTTTTCAAGGAAAAAAAATTTCAAAGTCCACCTTTCCAAGGTCAAACTTTCCAAAATCCACCTTTTCAAGGTCAATTTATTCAGAATCTAGCTGTTTAAATTCAATTTTTAAACTCTTCAATTTCAACCTCTACGGGGGCAATATTACTTAAGTAAAATGGGTCAAGCTCAACCTTTCCAGAGTCAACCATACCCTGGTCATACTTATCAAGTCCCTGTTCAACCTGAACCTGGTATGGTTCACCTTGGTTACCCTAGTGGAATTCCAATTCTGACTATACAGGTTATTCTATGATATCTTGGTTATCCTCCTCTAGGGGTTGGTCTTAACCCGCAAGGTTATCAAACTTTACCGCAAGACCCTAACATGTAGTTCTCGTTTATTGCAATCCTATATTTACCTAATTCATCCTGGTTAACAAACGATCACATTTATTATTATCCTTATTAGTCAGCGATTCCTAGCAAGTTACTGAGTGACATGCCAAAATTTGAAGGAAAATTGGGAGAAGACCCATCCAATCATGTCATGACATATCATCTTTAGTGTGCACCAAATTCTTTAATCGATGATTCTATCCGTCTTTTCCTTTTCCAATGAAGTTTAACTGATTCAAAAGCCAAATGGTACATTGAGCTACCTCACGCCTTTGTCCATAACTTTAACTCTCTATCAACAATGTTTTTAACCCATTTCCAACAACCAATTAGATATGATATTGGTACTGAACTATTTACTTCTTTAAAACAATCAAAATCGACTCATATTTCCGATCATATACATGAATGGAGATGTAGATATCGGTTAGTCAAAGTTTTTATTCTAGATCAGATTTTAGCTGAATGGTTTATGAAGTCACTTCTTCCCATTATTACTGAGGATGTTGCTAAGGGAGGTGTCATCACAGAAGAGTAGGTAATTTCTCATGCCCAATATTTAGACTTAGTCTACACCAAATTTGGCACCTTGTACAAGAAAATCCTGAATTTTCCACGCCCTACAGGTGATCCAATAATTATGTCTCCTATAGGATCTAATGTCGCTAATGGTATAATAGGTTTTGTTAGCCAACATTCTAAGGGGGAAAAGAAAATTTCTAAAAGTACTTAGACTTTGGCCATACAAGATTCACCGACTAAAAACCTTTCTCCGGAAGTTATTTCCAAAATTAATGTCGTAGAATCATCTACTGGCAAGGGTAAGTCAATCAGAGGTAAAAAGAAGGGGAAAGGTAAATCAAAACAAAATACTTCTTCAAAAGAGAAACCCGCTAAAACTAAACCTACTGATGAGAAATGAAAACCTCACTATCCTTGCCTTATTTACAATGAGGATCATTATACAAAGGAATGCCCACATTGGGCAAAGGTTTCCAAATTCATTAAATGTTCTCCAACTCCTGTTGTTTTGAAGGATTAATTTCCTTCTCAAGATAGCAAAATGGTTTCTCATAACACATCTTCCTCTTCCACATCATAATATATCATGATGATTTCTTCACAGCAATTTATGGTAGCTACGAGATCAAAATATTACGGATCTAAGTGTCTTGTTGACAATGGAAATGAGACTAGTTCATCTGGTAAACTTTCCACTTCAAATCCTCCTTCTCCTTCTGAACCATTATAGATAGAGAAACCGAATCCTAACATGATGATCTGACCACCTCCTAAAGGTGTGCTTCGGAAATCAGCTTTCAACCCACATGCTAGAGCTGCACAAAATTACAACATTATTGAAGACTTGGCTATGTCTCCTTCCGTAATGTCAACTCTCGAAGTGCTGAAAACATGCCCCGCACAGCGAAATATTTTATTGTCAGCCATAGGAGCTATTGATCCACAAGATTCTAACCTAATTATATTTGATCTTGAGAGTCATATCATGAGACTCCCTCATCAACTGACATTCTAGATTCCATTTTTTTTTTAAACTAGACGAGTGTTTCGCACAGTTTTTGACGAAGGAGCTTCTACATGTATTATGTCGATTGATTTTTGGAAAGATTTAGGTTCTCCAACCATCAATCAGTCACCTACCACTCTGAAAGCCTTTGATGGAATAGGTTTTTGTCCTTATGAAATCCTGAATGATCTGCCTATAGAGCTAAAGGGTAAAATGGTTGCGATCAAAGTTGAATTTTTTGATGCTCAACTCGATTACACCATTTTTCTTGTTCGAAGTTGGACCTATCCTATGTCAACAATGGTCTGATTGCTTTTTTGAATGATACAATTTACTCACAAAGGGAAAATTGTCAAAGTATACTAGATTTCTTACTACACTTCAGACCCTAACTCTATGGGTAGCATACCTTTTGTCGGAAAAACGGATACTCTTTATGAGAATATTGGTGTTTTTTTACTCAAAGACTCATCACTGATGGGAACCTTTGTGATCCCTCCACTGAATTTTCCTTCTAATCTTGTCGAGGTTAACATGATTACATCAAGCACTATGGAATCTTTTGATTCATGGATAGTGCCTTTAGAGTCTAAATTAGCCTCCTATGGAAATGAGATGCCTTTGACCCCATTCGAATTGTCTTACTAATCAGATCAATCATTTTTCAACCCATCATCTTTTGATATTGATCGAGTGAATGCAATAAATGATGATTATTCTCCTTTACCTTGGTTAGAACCAGTTTCACTCCCTCATCCTTTCAACTATACGTTTCCAACTAACAAAAGTATTATGGAGGTCATGACTTCAGATGAAATTCCTTGGAACACTTACCATCATTGTTCATCTTTTCTACCTAACCCCGATAAAATCGAGACTGATTTTTCAACTATGTTTTCACTTGAGATAGTAGATAGTCCAGAATCACCCATTTCAGTTTTTCAAGATGACTCCGAAAGGAATTTGGGAAACATATCTACAATGATACCATAGACATATTAGTAAAAACAGGAATTATTGAAAATATTCACATAGGTTCCTCATGCTAATTCGAAGAAATTCAAACATATAAGGCCCCTATTTCAATAATTTCGCGACATTTTTGCCTATTCCTATGAGGAAATTCCAGGAATTGACCCAAGCAATCTTGTGCACGATATTAAGACTTACCCGAATGCAAAACCTATCAAACAACGATTACATATAGTTCTTCCGCGAAGAGTTGTTGCGATTAAAGTTGAGGTCGAGAAACTGCTCAAAGCAGGTTTCATTTACCCAATTCCCTTAACTGATTAGGTGTCCAATATTGTACCTGTTAACAATAAACAAAGAACCAATAGAGTATGCATCGATTACATGGATATCAATAAGGCTTGTCCAAACGATAATTATCTTATCCCTATATCAATCAAATCATTGACGAATGTGCCGGAAATTATTAAGAAACTAGCTCACAAAAAGATATAAAATATAAATAAATGACTTCAGAATCAACCTCTTCGAGGGAGAAACCTCCTTTACATTACACAAATGAACAATTCTTGGATGATGCAAATGGCAAAACCTCCTTTCTATATATAGGAGTCTAAGGGGTCACAATATAATCAAAGCCGACATAAAAATAATAATATAAGGGCATAACAATAACAATAGTGGGCTTTTATGGGGCACAATAATAACAATATGGGGACAATAGGGGCACAACAATAACAATAAGGGCTACAATGACAATAGTAATGGGGAATCACTAGTATTATAGGGACCTAACATGCCCCTCTCCTTAAAAAAAGTGTTGCCCTCAATGCTTGAGTAGTTCTAGATGCTTCTTTATAAAATTCTCATCCTCCCATGTGGAATGTTCAGCGGGTAAGTTCTTCCACTTGACAAGATACTCCAAAATTGATCGATTTCGTAGCTGTCGAGTTCTTTTTTTTGTGACTTCTTCAAGTTCCAATATGATTTTTCCTTCCTCATCAAGTTCTGGCAATATTATTTGAACTGGGAGCTTGTCACCAATAACCTTCTTTAAGCATGAAATATGGAAAGCCGGGTGCACTCAAGAAGCTACAGGAAGCTTAAATTTGTATGCCATAGTATCAATCTTTTGCAACATTTTGTACGGACCATAATACTTTGGTGATAATTTATTATCCTTCTTAGCTTGCTTGAGGGACATTTGTTTATATGGTTGTAGCTGTAGAATACCCAGTCACCTACATCAAAACTTCTTTCGTTGTGATGTTGATCTGCCTGTTGTTTCATTCTATTATGTGCCAAAGTTAGGTTATCCATTAAGAGTTGGAGAAATTGTTGTTGATGCTCGATGTGATCTTGCACTGCTTGAACCTTAGAATTTTCTCTTAAATATGATGTGATGGACGGTGGGTGATATCCATAAAGTGCCATAAATGGGGTCATTTTTGTTGTAGTATGGAAGGAAGTGTTATACCACCATTCAGCCAAAGGCAACCATTTGACCCATTGTGTCTGTTTATCAGATACAAAGCAACGAAGATATCCTTCCAAACATTTGTTTACTATCTCAGTTTGACCATCAGATTGAGGATGATAAGATGAGCTATGAGCTAACTGAGTACCAAGACAAGAAAATAATTATGTCCAAAAATTTCCAGTGAAAATGGAATCTATGTCGCTTACAATAATCTTTGGGTTTCCATGTAGATTTTGAATTTTTTCCATAAATGCAGTAGAAACTGTAATGGCTTAAAATGGATGAGATAATGCACAAAAGTGTGCATACATGATAAGGTTGTAAATTACCACCATGATGACACTCTTTCCTTCGGACTTGGGTAAACCTGTTATAAAATCCATTGAAACTTCCTCCCAACATTGACTAGGAATGGATAAAGGTTGTAATAGACCCGAGGTCTTAATTGTTTCAACTTTATTTTGTTGGCAAACCAAACATTCCGCCACAAACTTTTGAATATCATATTTAAGTCCATCCCAAAAAAAATCCTTCTTAACCCTATGGTAAGTTTTTAAAAATCCTGTGTGCCCTCCTAAGGGAGAGGCATGCAATTTTATAAGAATATTTTGTTTGAGTTGGGAATTCTGACATAGGTATAAGCGATCTTTGTACCATAAAAAATCATTTTTCCAGCTAAATGTATCAGATGTACTGGGATATTGCTGTAAATTTTGAATGAGTCCCCACACTTGTTCGTCAATCTTCCATTCATCCCTTGCTTTGTTTATCCAATCTGGTTGGATAATAGAAATGGCACAAAGCAATGCTTCCACATCCTCATCCTTTCTTGAGAGTGCATCTACCACAACATTTTGCTTCCGTTTTTTGTAGATGATTTCAAAGTCATAAACCAACATCTTTGTGACCCATTTTTGCTGCTCTTCTGAAGATAATATTTGTTCTAAAAAGTATTTAATACTATCATGATCCATTTATGAAGTGTCTTCCCATTAGGTAGGGTCGCCATTTCTTAAGTGCATGTAGTATTGCCAACAATTCCTTCTCATAAACAGCTTTGTGTAAATACTTTCCTTTGATTAGACGACTTTCGAAAGCAATGGGTCTTTCTTCTTGCACTAAAACAGCACCAATTCCATTTCTTGAGGCATCACATTCCACAATAAAGGTTTTTGTAAAGTCCGGCGTAGCTAAGACCGATGCTTGGCACATTGCCTCTTTAAGATGTTCAAAGGTCTTCATTGCTTCTAGAGTCCATAAAATGCAACTTTCTTCAATAATGTTGTTAGAGGTGCTGCTATTCTCCCATAATTCTTAACAAACTTGCGATAATACCTTGTCAACCTGAGAAATCCTCGCAGATGCTTTATGGATGTGGGGATTTTCCATTCCTTAATGGATTCAATTTTTCTAGGGTCTACCTTAACACCTTCATGAGATACAATATGACCTAGATATTCCATCTCTTGTACTCCAAAGAAACATTTGGAGCTTTTTGCATATAATTATTTCTCCTTCAATAGTTTGAGCACCCTATCAACATGTTGAACATGATTCTTCCAAGACTTGATATAGATTAGTATATCATCAAAAAATACTAACACAAATTTTCTAAGGAATGGTTTGAAAATGGAATTCATCAAACCTTGAAATGTAGAAGGTGCATTTGTAAGGCCAAAAGGCATGACCAAAAATTCATAATGACCCTCATGAGTTCTAAAACTTGTTTGCAAAATGTCTTCAGTCTTCATTCTGATATGATGATATCCTGAATGAAGATACAACTTGGTGAAGTGAATTGATCCATGCAATTCATCCAATAGTTCATCAATGATAGAAATGGGAAATTTATATTTAATAGTGATCTTGTTGAGCTCCCTATAAGTGGGACACATGTGCCATGATCCATCCTTCTTGTGCACCAATACTACTGGAGCAAAGAAAGAACTTTGACTAGGTTTAATTATACCAGCATCTAGCATTTCTACAACCATACGTTCAATTTCACTCTTTTGGGCATAGGGATATCTCTAAGACCTGATGTTTGGAGGAACACTTCCTGGAATAAAATGAATAGCATGATCGTGATCACGAATAGATGGGAGACCTTTGGGAGTCTTAAATACCTTGGAATGATTGTCCAAGAGTTTTTGGAGATCTGGAGCAATAGATGATTTCGATGTGGGAACCTCTAACGAACAAAATTGTGCAATTACGCCTCATTGTTATTTCTTTAGAAGCTTTTTCGTTCCATTAGCGCTGATTATCTTTCCTGGTTTCCTTGTGATACCTCTTAATTCAACTTCCTTTCCTTCCGAAGAAAATTTCATGAAAAGTTCTTAAAAATTAAAACCTATTATACCCAAGGATTGTAGATATTGGACTCCTAGTACAACATCAGCACCACCCATTGGAATGGAAAGAATTGGGTTATTCAATACATATTCTCCCATGGATAGCTTGATATGATGGAAATTTCAAGAGCAATTTATGGTTCCTCCATTTGCAACCATCACTTTACACTCTAGTGTTAGATATAGGAAGCAATTCAATTCCTTGGCTATCTTACAATGAATAAAAGTATGGGTACTTCCCGAATCAATCAACACTATTACCTTTTTCTTCTTGATATGTCCTTCTATCTTGATAGTTTGAGGAGTGGTAATTTTGTCCAATGCATTACAAGATATGGTCGGATTCTTTTATTCTTTCTATAGGGTTTGTTTCTCATGTATATCCTCTTATGTTGACGTTTTTTGTTCCTTTTCTTCCTCCTCTTCACAATCTATGTAAAATAATTTTTTCTCAACACACTTATGACCTTTAGTGTATTTGCTATCACAACTATAAAAAAACCCTTTTGTTCTTTCTTCTTCCAATTGTTGGGGTGTCAACCTTATAAGTTGTGGAAGGCTAGGGGAAACAACACTTCCATCCTTATAGTTGTGAGTGGTAGGCTTCCTTGTTTCCATAATTTTGCTTTCCATTTTTCTTTCCAACCTGAATGCCTTCTCCAATGAGTCAGGTTCCCAAAGGCGAACCTCATGTTGGATGTTATCCTTTAAAGTCCCTATGAACACATAAATCCTATGCTCCTCTGGAATATCTTTTACCCTTATATTCAATTTTTGGAAGTCCTCAATGTGCTCCATCATTGAACCCTTTTTTTTTAGGTTTATCAATTGGCTAAAAAAAGTGTTGCTTTTTGTATCCTCATAATGTGCTATCATTTCTTCCATAAAAATTACCCAAGTGACAATTTGTTTACGAGAGCAAATCCATCGATACCATACAAATTGATTTGGTTCCAAATATAAAGTTGCAATGTGTACCTTTTGTGTGTTTTTCACATTATGGAGATCAAAATATTGCTCCATCTATAGTATCCATGTTACCGGATCCTTGCCCTCAAACTTCCTCATATCGATCTTTGGGACATGGTGGGTCTTCAATCCAGTGTTAGTGTTTATAAAATCATGATTAACATTTCTTTTGTTCTCATCATGAGTTTCCTTTACTACCCTTTCACCATTAGTAAGCATTTCTTGTAGCAACTTAGTCAAATCTATCTTCAAATCTTCCATGTCGCCTTTCAGTTTTTCTTCTATACCATCCATCTTAGCATCCATGCCATTCATCTTAGTTTCCATGCCATTCATATTAGCTTCCACGACATTTATCGTAGCTTCCATGCCTTTCTTTAAACCATCAATATTAGCTTCTATTACCTTTTGTGAGAATGAAATTTGTTGCCCTTGGTCTCGTAATTTTGATATATCATGTTCCATTTCTTCCTCTTCTTCATGAGTCATACTAGAGATTTCAGGTTTCTTACTAGGTTATTCCATTTTCTTTCTTTGGGGCATCAATTAATGATAATTATGCTTCACTATGCCCTTTGAACTTCAAACTATTTTTTCAACCCAAACTTATGCAAAATTTTTAAAAGACTATACACCTTTTTTCGCTTTGTAGAAGCTCGATATTGAATCTGTTGTATCTCTGTAATTGTGGATCTCCAAGGTCTAAAATTCCTTATTGAGGTATCCCTCTGAGTCCTCTTTCTAATGCCACCAGTCTGATCAAAGTTGGATTCTCCAAGAAAGAGTTATGCCCAATCTTCCAAGATGAACTAATTATATAATTTTTCAGTAGAGAAAACTTTTACTAGGTGCCACATGTCACTTTTTCGACCTTCGGATCTGAAAACGATATAGAGAAAACTACAGTCCGTCCTCTTTCTGTAACTTCTTACTAAATTTCAATCTGATGCTCAGAGAGAAATTTATGATGATTTTCCCAAGGTCACATGTTTGGAATGTAATTTGGGAGTCTACATAAACCTTAACTTCCTCAGATCATATATCCTAAAATATAGTGAGACGAGATTTGAAATTCGGACCTGAGGTTCAGAACAATTTCGGATCAATTGGTTTTTTTTAGCTTATGAAACTTTGTAGAGAAAAAATTATAACAAAAATGCCACGACGACTTGTTTGGAGCAGTGAAACCCTAGAATCCAAACCTCTGATACCAAATGTTAAGAAACTAGCTCACAAAAGATAGAAAAGATAGATCAATGACTTTAGAATTAGCCTCTTCGAGGTCAAACCTCCTTTACATTAAACAGATGAACAATTCTTGGATGATACAAATGACACAACCTCATTTCTATATATAGGAGTCTAAGGGGTCACAATATAATCAATGCCGACATAACAATAATAATATAAGGGCACAACAATAACAATAGTGGGCTTTTATGGGGCACAATAATAACAATATGGGGACAATAGGAGCACAACAATAACAATAAGGGATACAATGACAATAGTAATGGTGGAATCACTAATATTATATGGACCTAACAGAAATAACATGTTTTTGTTTATGGACGATTTTCTGGCTAAAATCAAATTAAAATGCTCCCATCTAATCAACACAAAACTGCTTTCCTCTGCCCATGGGGGACTTTTGCCTATCGCAAACTCCCATTCTGTTTGAAGAATGTCGGTGTAACTTTCAATGGGCTATGTATTATGCATTTCACGATATCAAGCATATTGTGCAACCTTATTTGGATGACTTGCCAGATCATTCACTGAGATGGGAAGACCATCCAATGCATTTGAGAGCAATCTTTATCAGATGTCATCATTACAATATTCACTTGAATCCACACAAGTGTGTTTTTTTTGTGCAATTTGGTCAATTGCTAGGATTTTTTGTTTCAAATGAAGGCATTCGTGTTGATCTACTGAAGGTTGAGGCTATTCCTAATTTGTCTCCTCCTCCAAATCTCCGCCAACTCCAAAGTTTGCAAGGGAAAGAAAACTTTCTACGTCAACTCATCCAAAACTATGTTGAGTTGGTGTCAACCGGATGAGTTGTTCTTGCAGACAAGACCGACCTCCCTAGTATCTAATGATATCTACGGACAAACAAACCAATCAACTTCTATCTTTCTCTAAATATGCAATTTATAAATAAAGGCAAACAAGTGTTCTAGGTCTACCTTGGGTCCAATGCAAGTTTGTGGAAGCCTCGCTCCATTGATCCAAATGAGCTCCCTTGTAGAGAATATGCAAACACAAACAAGCACATAAATTAAATAGCGCCTGAAAATCCAATATAATAAAGCATACTTATCATGATGATCAAGGAATTCATGAAACAAATCACATAAGACAATTTGTTGAGAAAAATGAATCTGATTGTATTAATTTAAATCAAAAAAGAACTTTACAACATGTGCCTTGATGTTGTACAAGCTCCTCCCAGGGTCCATCAAGAAGTCTCCTCTAATTTGACAAGTTTCACTCTCTTCCCAATGAAGCCAAAAGGTATGTGATCTCTCCTCTCAAGCTTAACTAGGAAGTCTCAATTCCAACAGCATTTACCCTCAAAAATGTTCAGCTTCTAACCTCCCTAGCAACCATCCCAATGCCTTAATTTATAGTGCAATGGAGGGAAGTTACTAGGTCCACCTTCAAAGGGATAAAGCCCTCCTTCAAAGGGATAGCTCCTCTCATCAAGGGATTAGCTCCTTCACTTTTGGGATGCATGAACCACCTAGGAGCGAACCATCCACATCAAGATTCCTTCTAGAATCATCTAGAATTAACACAAAGTGAGTTTTTAAGAATAGACTTGTGCCTTTTTTACTTTCGCAGGGGTCCGCACCCACTCCTTTAGAGACAGAGCGGGCAGGTCCGCAGGTAACACGAACAAAGGGTGCAGGACCACAGGCAACAGTGAGAGAAAGTGTGGAACCAGAGCTTTGTTGATTTTTAGTGTCTTTCTCTCATTTTCAAAGCTTGACATGAAGAGCTGAGGTCCAAGACTTGCTTAGGAGGACAGTATAAGTGATGATAGACCCATACTGACTGCAAATAGTCATGGTGACGATATTTTTGTGTAACAGATTGCCCCCTAAAGTGCGAAGTCTGTAGTAGATGAGGATTTCATTTATAATTTAGGAAGAGTGAAGTACTTTATCATTTTGAGGATCATCTTGTGGAGAGCTCGGTTGGAACCTGTAAAAACATTCAATGCAAAATATATATATGAGATCATATCATTGCTGAGGTAGGCATTCCCATACTCAGATCAAAACTGACTAGAAAACTAACTACTGCTCTGATATAGGAATGATCTTGTAATACATCATAAGTATAGACATATGTAGACACAGTATGGACGCAACCATCTGTTTATTAATAGTCCACAGTATAATGAATACAAAATTCCTCGCAGCCTGGATGGCGGAAACTAGATCCAGGGTCTTCATCTCTACTTCCCGAAACAGTACAATTCTATCCATGCGAATGAATGTGTTGAAGTCGAACATGGTAGAAACCACTTGATTACCAGTCAATGACGTAAACCGTTAACAAGTGTGAGAGAAACCACCAGTAATGTCAATGGCTCTCAAAGTACTCAGTATAATCCATGAGATGTGAATAGTTGTGTTGATGTTGAAAATTCCACGGAATCCTTTGATCAAAGGTCAATGATGCAACCTATCGTTGAAGGCGAGAAACCTGCCATTGAGGCATGCAGATTCCAAGGTACTGACGATTTCTAGATAATGAGCTGAAGTCGATAGAAAGCGATCCGTCGTAGGCAAGCCCACAACACGAAATCATAGATCAAGTTTGAAGAAATTTAGTTGCAAGGACTAACTCAGGGATGGTCAAGATGGATGATAGATATTTTGCAGATGAATGGCTTATTTGCACTGACCTCTTGAACACATAACGACACAGCAGATGGTTTGGTGACAATTGACCCAAAGTTAATACCCAGAAACCGGCTGAAGACTTTCAATGTGGTTTGATCAACTGTTAGGCAAATGATTTCCCAACCCAGGTGAATAAAAGTGTCGTGTTCAAGAGTGGTTACAAAGTATGACAAACAGGCTCATTTTTCTCTCTTTTCCCCCACCATTTCTAGCAAGTACCTCTTTATTTTTGACAAGCTTGAGGAGGATAACATTTGCTTGATTATAAGCTCATCCTTCGAATGAGTCCAACTTAGTTTAAATTCGAACCCTAAGAAGGAGTGGTCCATTCCTGTTTGTAATTGAACAGGTCCTTTACTGTTAAATTTTAACGAGTCCAGTATAGGAGAAACTCAGCGTTTTTCAATTTTAGAGAGTCTGAAAAAACTTAAGAAGACTCCATGGTTGTCCTTTTTCGTAAATTTGTGTCTCCCAAGCCCAAAAAAGTATAAAATAATACTTGAGAAAACCGCTTGATCATTACGACCAAGGAGTACTTTTCATAATTAGTGCCTCTGATCCGAAAAGTAAAAAAGCGATCAATGACACGTCGTTTTATAACCAATATCGAATTTGAAACGACAAAAATCCGGCAATCTTTTCATGTTTTTAAGGTCAGAAAAGGGCTGTAAGTGGACCGTATTTTTGTTACGTTTTAACGAGCTTAAAAGAAAAAACTTCGCAATCTTTTCATGTTTTAGGAGTCAGAAAAGAGCTTAAAGGTGACTCTAAGGTTTCACTTTTTCGTAAGTTTTAACGAGTTCGAAAAAATGATAAAAATGTACTCATATGGCCGACTTTCAATTTAATTTATGAGCAGGAAAAGACAGAAAGAACTCGGCATTTTCATTTGTTTTACGAGAATGAAAGATAGCAAAATAATCTCGGGATTTTGATGAGTTTAACGAGTCTTGAAAATAACTGAAATTGACTCGAGATAGGTTTCATTTTTACAAAAGCTTGAAACAGAGAAAAACTATGCTTCAAAGTAGTTTCATTTTCACACAAGCTTGAAATAGAGAGAAAATTGTGCTTGATTCCCCCTAAGCGTAACTTCTAGAGCGCATTGAATCTGATTGTATTAATTCAAATCAAAGAAGAACTTTACAACCTATGCCTTGATGCTGTACAAGCTCCTCCCAGGGTCCATCAAGAAGTCTCCTCTACTTTGACAAGTTTCACTCTCTTCCCAATGAAGCCAAAAAGGTATGTGATCTCTCTTCTCAAGCTTAACTAGGAAGTCTCAATTCCACCAGCATTTACCCTAAAAAATGTTCAGCTTCTAACCTCTTTAGCAACCAGCCCAATGCCTTAATTTATAGTGCAATGGAGGGAAGTTACTAGGTCCTCCTTCAAAGGGATAAAGTCCTCCTTCAAAGGGATAGCTCCTCTCATCAAGGGATTAGCTCCTTCTCTTTTGGGATGCATGAACCACCTAAGAGTGAACAATCCACGTCAAAATTCCTTCTAGAATCATCTAGAATTAACCCAAAGTGAGTTTTTTAGAATAAACTTGCGCCTTTTTGACTTTCACAGGGGTCCGCACCCACTCCTTTAGGGACAGAGCGGGCAGGTCCGCAGGTAATGTGAACAGGGGGTGCGGGACCGCAGGCAATAGTGAGAGAAAGTGCGGAACCAGAGCTTTGTTGATTTTTAATGTGTTTGCTTGTTTGTGTTTGCAGATTCGCAACAAGGGAGCTCATTTGGATCAAAGGAGTGAGGCTTCCACAAACTTGCATTGGACCCAAGGTAGGCCTAAACACTTGTTTGCCTTTGTTTATAAATGCATATTTAGAGAAAGATAGTTTTTGATTGGCTTGCTTGTCACTAGATATCGTTAGATTCTAGGAAGGTCTATCTTGTCTGCAAGATCGACTCATTCTGTGTGACAAAATGGCGACTCCACTGGGGACCTAAATATACAACTTAACATTTATGAGATCTAGTCAAACTCTCGACTCAATTAGAGGAGGATTTGTTTCATTTTTCAACGAGCTTGACACAGGAAAAGAACCATGCTCGGATCCGGTTTCATGTTTACGCAAGCTTGAAACGAAAAACTATGCTTGTTATAAGTTCGCATGCCCCCATCATAATGATGCAAATCGAGGTACATGCCCCCCAAGCTTCATTGCATTCAACCAAGTGGATGAAATGAAGGTTTACTTTCGAAATCTTGGAAAGACTCGTGGGAGTTGTTTCATTTATTAGTGAGGTTGACACAGGAAAATAACTATCCTCAAAACCCTTGTTTCATTTTTAAACGAGCTTGACACAAGATAAGGAACTATGCTCATAACTACTCTCTACAATCTATCTAACAAGGAACTATACTCTAAAAACCTTCATTCATTTTTTTAACGAGCTTGACACAAGACAAGGAACTATGCTCTAAAATCCTTGATTCATTTTTTAACAAGCTTGACACAAGACAAGGAACTATGCTCATAACTACTCTCTACAATCTACCTAACAAGGAACTATGCTCTAAAATCCTTGATTCATTTTTTAACGAGCTTGACACAAGATAAGGAACTATGCTCATGACTCCTTGTTTTATTTTTTAACGAGCTTGACACAAGACAAAGAACTATGCTCATAGGCCTAAAACACTTGTTTGCCTTTATTTATAAATTTCATATTTAGAGAAAGATAGAAGTTGATTGGTTTGTTTGTCGCTAGATATCATTAGATACTAGGGAGGTCGGTCTTGTCCGCAAGAACGACTCATCCGGTTGACAAAATGGCGACTCCCCAGTGGAGTCACCATTTTGGGAGTCGCCATTTTGTCAACCGGATGAGTCGTTCTTGCGGGCAAGATCGACCTCCCTAGTATATAATGATATCTAGCGACAAACAAACCAATCAACTTCTATCTTTCTCTAAATATGCAATTTATAAATAAAAGCAAACAAGTGTTTTAGGCCTACCTTGGGTCCAATGCAAGTTTGTGGAAGCCTCGCTCCGTTGATCCAAATGAGCTCCCTTGTAGAGAATCTACAAACACAAACAAGCACACAAATTAAATAGCACCTAAAAAGCCAATATAATAAAGCATACTTATCATGATGATCAAGGAATTCATGAAACAAATCACATAAGACAATTTGTTGAGAAAAATGAATCTGATTGTATTAATTTAAATCAAAGAAGAACTTTACAACCTGTGCCTTGATGCTATACAAGCTCCTCCTAGGGTCCATCAAGAAGTCTCCTCTACTTTGACAAGTTTCACTCTCTTCCCAATGAAGCCAAAAGGTATGTGATCTCTCCTCTCAAGCTTAACTAGGAAGCCTCAATTCCAACAGCATTTACCCTCAAAAATGTTCAGCTTCTAACCTCCCTAGCAACCAGCCCAATGCCTTAATTTATAGTGCAATGGAGGGAAGTTACTAGGTCCACCTTCAAAGGGATAAAGCCCTCCTTCAAAGGGATAGCTCCTCTCATCAAGGGATTAGCTCCTTCACTTTTGGGATGCATGAACCACCTAGGAGCGAACCATCCATGTCAAGATTCCTTCTAGAATCATCTAGAATTAACCCAAAGTGAGTTTTTAAGAATAAACTTGCGCCTTTTTGACTTTCACAAGGGTCCGCACCCACTCCTTTAGAGACAGAGCGGGCAGGTCCGCAGGTAACACGAACAAAGGGTGCGGGACCGCAGGCAACAGTGAGAGAAAGTGCGGAACGAGAGCTTTGTTGATTTTTAGTGTCTTTCTCTCATTTTCAAAGCTTGACATGAAGAGCTGAGGTCTGAGACTTGCTTAGGAGGACAGTATAAGTGATGATAGACCCATACTGACTGCAAATAGTCATGGTGATGATATTTTTGTGTAACAGTTGACTAAAGGTTTCACTCGACTATTGAAAAAGGGAATCTCATTCATTTATGGTGAAATGGCTCAAAAGGCCTTTGATGCACTTAAACATGCATTGACCCATACACTGTTAATGCATCGTCACTGATTATCATCGAGACTAATTTTTATACTTAGTTGCATCCGATGTCACTATTGTAATGGTTTTAGTTCAAGAAGATGAATCAAACGAAGAACATGTGATATATTACTTAAGTAGAAAAATGACCAAAACTGAAGCGAAATATGCACATGTGGAGAAATTGGCCTTAGCAGTTGTTCAAGTTGTCCAATGTTTTCGTCACTACATTCTATTGCCCAAAACTACTTTGATTTCCGATTGCAACCCCATGCTTTACACTCTTACCAGACAACTGCTAGGGGGGGATATTCCAAATGGATAGTCATCCTACAAGAATTCGATTTGGAATTCATTAAATCTAACTCTAATAAATCGTTTGTATTTGCTAAATTATTAGGTGATTTTCCCTGTGCTTAGATGGAAAATGTGGTAGAGGATTCCCTTCCAGATGAATCTCTCTTTATGATCAATACTTTATATCTCTGTTACACAGCATTTTGTCATTGTCCCTATACTCCTCGTTCCTTGATCCTGGAGGACTCTACAGTGAACCCTACATGCTTACCCTTCATGAAGAAACTCCCATTGTGTCCATCTTCATGAACAGAGCAATTCCCTTTTGCACCATTTCCCAAAAACTTTTGTTTTTCCCAGTTTACAAGACCGACGCTAATGGACTTTATCCTCCTCACGCCGATATGTAGTGATTAACATTGTCCCTAGCATTGACCGAAGCAACTGAGCTTTGTTCCATTTGCGTTGGTCATCTTATGGAAAAAAATTTAAATAAAGAGCCAAAGCATCCAGCTCTAGAACCTTCATAACGGAAGTCTGGTAAATGGTTTGGCCAGATGGGGTCAAGGATGTCAATTTGGGCTCCTTTCCCCTATAATGATGGAACTACCTCTAGAGATAAGACCTTCTACCATGAGAAGAGGATCCATCTCCCATCCATTCATCCTATATAAACATCCCTTTTTCCCAAGCACAAGCTAGTGTTAATATTGGTGTGCTAGTGTTAATTAAGTTTGGAGTAAACAAAAAGTTATTCATAGTTGTAGCTCTCTAGTTGTGTGAGGGAGAAGTGTGAATTTGGTTTAGTGTGAAGCCTAAAGGGAAGAGCCTTAAACTACTATTGTTGAGGCCATTATGGAATGCTAGCAGAAGTGTGTGGGAACCTGGTTTTGTCGGAGGAGAATGGCAATGTCAACACAATGATTGTAATCTCTTCTTGATTCAATATATATGCAACTATCAATTGATTTCCTACATGATAATTTTGTCATCTTACATGTTCATGGCTTAATGTTTCTTGACTTGTTAAGTAGGTAATTACAATTTGTCTATTATCACGGTTGTTGTTTGCTATTGTTTACTTGTTTCAAGTGTTTGAAGAAGGAAGCAAGGGATAGCTAGAGCGAGCAAGCAAGGACATCATCAAACGGGATAAGCATACTAAGAGGTAGGCCATATTAATTGGTTCTAACCTAAGGAAATATTCAATAGAATGTATCAGTTTTGGCTAGACCCATTATCGGGCTAGAGGAGTTTGTTTGTGTCCGCACTCATAATTTTACTTCACCACAAATTGGAAACCATACTGCGGGGCCAATCTCTCTGTTTGTCTTGTTTGAGATTTCATGATTTCATGTGAACTTTTCTAGTTCCACTTTTTCCCTTTGGTTTTGTTTCTTTTCTCCTGCTTACTGGTTTGAGTTTGAAATTCATAGTAGTAGATATGGTCCCTGTTTAAAAAAAAAAAAAAAAATCTTCGCTCCCTCGCTTAGCGCACTTAATCCGCTGACATTCGCGTTGATCAAAGCGATATGCTAAGAAACAGTCATGTCGACCGACCTCTAGTGCTTGTTGTCAGTTAGGCAGTCACACCGATGCCTATAAGTGAAGATTAGGCTTTGTCCCCAATCTTGGCCAGTGTGTTTTTCTCTCATGATTTCAACCCCGTAAGCCTTTTAGACCATTTTCTCACTGACTAGAAAGTTTCTTTTCATTTGGTTTTGTTTGCTTGTTGGCTTATCATCTTTCTACTTGATTTCTTGAGTCATTGGATGGTTAGTGACACTAGAGCATCTATATTGTCATCCATTTAGCTTATTGTGAACTCAGTAAGTTGAGTTGTAGGTGTAATTACTCCTTGTGTTTCGTTTGCAGTCCTTTTACGACTTTTACCTCCATTACACAAGTTTGAAAAGTTTTCGTATGATTGTCTAAACTTTTCTTTTCCGACATGGATTACATTGCTTGTCTTGCTTTTAGTAAAGTCAGTGCTTCATTACTCTGAATGAGTCTCTCTTTTCGTGTTTTCATTTGCTTGAAGAGCTAATTGCCTCGAAAAAAAATTTCATTGAAGTATTGTATGTGAAAAATTCATTTCATTGTTTCATGAAAAAGTATGAAATTCTATTTTGTTGCATCATTATGCTACGATAGTGAGCATCATTAAAAACTAGGATTGAATTGGCATTTGAAAAGGAAAAGAACATTTTTTGCTTTTGAAAGGACTGTTAGAAACGCACTTGTCAGGAAATTAGGAATTGGAATATATTTTTCATTAGTTCATTTTTTCGAAAAGTGAAGTAGTGAAAGATCATTTTGCTTTCAGTTGCTTGGTTGTTTGCATTTGATTGTGTAGTTTCTACCCTCTCTAGTGTAGGTAATTCATCAAATTGAAAGGTCTTGTCTCATTTAGTTGCATTTAAGGTTTTTTGAGTGACATCGCTAAGCCCTGAAAACTGAAACATAACTCAAGATAAACTTTAAAATGAACTCAATTAACCTAAGGCGCATTTTACATTTAACAATCATATCTAGAAGGTCTAGGCTAGAGACGTGTTCTGGCGTATTTAAACCTAGCAGTTGTCATTAGCTTCAACATTAGACAGCGTTAGTACGGATTTGTGCTCCTTGTACCGTTGAGTATATAACAAGAGACCCCTCTAGGCTGCAATCCTTTATCCTTAGGAAGTCGAGTCGGCCACCTTGCAAAAGTGATACACCGAACATAGCATTCAGGGAGATTTCCTACTCGTACTTCTCGGTTCGCCAAGAGATATTTTGCAGTTCACGGTTTCCTAGTAATCATGTTTACCTAGATCATCCAGAGCAGTCATTTGATCTTTTTGACTCATTAAACTTAAAAGATCATTCAAGCACTTGTCCTTTCGAGCTCGTTTCCAATCAAAAGCGATAGAGTCATATTTGTTTCTTTCTCGACTCTTAAAAAATGAAAGAGCACTAATCTTTTTATGCATCTTAATAATTGATTTCCCACGATCTGATAACATCCTATTAGTATTTTTTAGACCAAATCATGAGTTTCCCTTAAAGAACATTTTAAAGCCTTGAATTTTATTTTTCTGTCAACTAAGACAAGGTCATCGTGGCTGAACCATCTGGTTCACCTAGTTCCTCTTCCTCTCCTCCATTTGAAAGATTGCCTGAGGAGTTGTTTCCTAAGTTACTAGAGTCACTCGAGGACCAAGGTGTTGAACTTGGAATTGTTCTGAGCATTCAACCTTTGTCATCTCATCCTCCACCTACTTTAGATACTGGGTCATCTGTTGATCTTGGCTCGGAATCTTCGGACAACCCCGTTCAAACTCCTGAGAGTTTGTCGACCACTAACGGTCAGCTTGGACTGGTTATCTATCCTCTGAATCCTCTGTTTGACCCTGTTGTGATATCATCGCAACATCCTTACAATCCGTACGATCAGCCGGGTGTTCCTTTGGAATTATCCCCTCGTACTTCTTCAGACGTTTGTCATTGTTTGTTCCCAGATATGAAACCTGAAGGCAATGCTCCACTCACCTCTCCAGAAGAGTCAGAAGTGTCTACTCCACACACTATCGAAGAGGAAGAACATCCTTTTCCTCCTAAAGGTTTCCCCTATACAGGGGCTATTCCCACCAGTGTGCCACCTAATTATGTGTCTTTGGTACAGTTGGTTTCAGGTACACCTAGTGCCTCATCACTTTACCATAACCATGTTGGGCATCAGGCACCATGCCTACTTCAGGTCCATTCATTGTGAATTCAACCTCCCAACAGGCTGTTACCTCAATCTCGGTGCAACCCACTGTTCCAAACCCTCTAGTATCGTAAGTCCCGATCACCCGTCCGGTTCAACCGGCAGTCTCGAGGAATGTCTCTGTCAGTTCCTTCATCCCTTTGGTCAGTGGCCAAGTTGTGCCACCACCTCGGGGGCAAAACTTGAATGTTTCTATGGTTTCAGGTGCCACCAATGTGAGTGTCTCACAAGCTCACATGCTTGGTATGAACCAGCCTTCTTCTGGCGTTATTCATAACCCTGCTGGTCCTACTAGATCAAGCCATGTCCAGTACCAACAGGTTCAAAATCCTGTTGGTCCGTCTGGGTTGAGCAATGTCCAGTATCAGCAGCCCTATGAGGCTCAGGTCCAATACCAAACTCCTTACGTTCCATATGGTTCTCAAGGAATGGTTAATAAACCTTACACCCTTCAGTCTGGATAGTACATTCAACCTGGCTCGTCCACTTTCTAGCGTGGCTATGGCCAGATTCAGTTTAGAAATTTTCCAGGCACTGTTCAAGTACCCTTGCAAAAGCAAGGACAACCTCTCCAATAACAAGGGCAACCTTTGTTACCGCAAGGGCAACCTTTGTTACCGCAAGGGCAACCTTTGTTACCGCAAGGGCAACCTTTGTTGCAGCAAGGGCTATCCACGCAACATCAAGGGCAAATGATCCCACAGCAAGGTCAACTAAAACAACCGCAAGGGCAACCCTTGCAAAAATTGCAACAAACTGTGTAGCAGCAGGTGCACTATGCTCCGCAAATCTCCCAGCCCATATCCTTGCAGGGCCAACCTCTACAACCCTAGCGACAAATTTCGTAACCGTGAGGCCAACCCTTGCAGCAGAAAAACCAACCCGAGCAGCAGAAACCCTTGTATACATATCAGTAGGGTCAAACCTTGCAAGGGCAAGGTCAGGGCAAGTCTTGCAGTAGAAAGCCCAAAATCCTCATGTCCTAGGTCAACAGGTCCAGAATCCTTCTGCCAAATGGAAGCAAGTACAAAACCCTAATGTCCTAGGTCAACAGGTACAGAATCCTTTTGGTTAGGGGCAGCAGATACATCATCCCTATGTCCAAGGGCATCAAATGTATCAACCTTATGCCCAAGGACACTAGGTCCAAAATCCTCTTGTTCAAGGACAATAGGTTCACCACCTGTATGTTCAAGGACAACAGGTACAATATCCATATGTCCAAGATCAACAGGCTCAACAACCTTTCAAACCATATGTTGCTTATCAGCAACCTATGGCTGGAGAGTTCCAAGGTATTCAAGGTCAAAATCCTCCCTATGGTCAAGGTAACCCATAATCGGAGCAGCATCAGATGCCATATGGCCAAAATCCCCCACTGTAGGGTCAAAATCCTTACCATCAGGGATGGGCTCCTCCGCTCAGACCTGCTTACTGACCTCCTATGCCTTTTAATACTCAACTTCCATTCTTGGCCACACTAGAATTGCCAAGTGTGTCTCACCTTATGAATGATCCAATCCTTCATTCGCCATACTGGCCTCCGGTGTTGTCCAAGATACCAAGCGATTGTCCAAATTTTGATGGGAAAGGAAAAGAAGATCCTCAATCCCACGTGATGACATATCACCTCTGGTGCTCTTCGAACTCTTATGTTGATGATTCCATTCGTCTCCATCTTTTCCAATGGACCCTCACTGGTGTTGCAGCCAAGTGGTACAATGAGCTTCCTCGAAGTACTTACCATGACTTTAATGCTTTATCCATGGCTTTCCTCACGCATTTTTAGCTACCAATTCATTATGAAACTGACACCTTGTTGCTCACATCGCTTAAGCAAGATACTGTGACACACATATCCGATCACATCCATGAATGGAGATGTAGACATCGTCTAATCAAATTCGAGATTGTTGATCAGTTGCTCACTGAAGGGTTCACTAAATCATTTGTGGCCCCAATTGCTCGTGATATTTATTGGTGGATGCATTACTGAAAAACAAGCCATTGCTCGTGCCCAGTACTTATATCTAGTTTACTCTCTATCTGGCACTTTGTATGAGTTATTACCTAATGCTCCGCAGCCATCATCTGATCCCACAGCATCAAAGTCACAAGTTGTACCTCTTGTCGATGGAGTTATTGGTTCAATATCCCAGACCCCTGCTAAATCTTCTTCCAAACAGAAGTCGGTTTCGAATGTTGCTCCCAATAGTTCTTCCCAAAATCGTCCTGGCCCTGGTAAAACCTTAGAGCCGAAGTGGACAAATCCTCGAAAGGTAAGAAGAAAGGCAAAGGCAAGGGTAAATTCGATGCCCCAAAACAAGGTCCTCCCAAATCGTCTGCCGGTGAATCTTCATAACATAAACCTAAGTATCCCTGCCTCATTTGTGCGCAGGATCACTATACTAAGGATTGTCCCCAATGATCTGAAGTTATTCATCTGCTCAAAGGGACCCTGTTGTCCTCAAAGAGCCATTTCCATCTCAACAAACCCAAATGGTAGACCAACTTCAATCATCTACTTCCTCAAGATCTCAGGTGTTCATGATGATTATGCGTATTAATGTGGCTACTAGTTCGAAAGATTACCAAACTCCTTCCTCGACAGCTGGGAAAGAGAAAGAATCCACCCTTCTTCTTCTGCCCCGAGTTCCAACCCTCTTCATATCGAGTGCCCTAACCCTAATTCTGTTATACGGCCACCCTCTCGAGGTGTGCTACGGAAATCCATGTACAATCCTAATGCTTGAGCCGCTCAGCACTATAACATTGTTGAGGATTTGGCTTAGGCACTGTCAGCTATGTCGGCTCTCGAGGTGCTCCAAAGCTACCCATCACAACGAAAATATTTGTTGTCGGCTATCGGGGGTATCGATCCCACCGATTCCAATTTGATATGTTTTGATCTAGAGAACCATGTTCTGCGTCTCCCTCATCAAATTTCCTTTCTTATTCAGGTAATCATCAATGAGAAGACCATCCACATGACTGTCATCGATGAAGGTGCTTCCACCTGCATCATGTCAATCGCATGCTGGAAGGCCATTGGTTCTCCTGCTTTGAACCAATCTCCAAACACTTTGGAAGCTTTTGATGGGCGTGATTCGCGACCCTTCGGTGTCTTACCTAACCTTGCCATTACTTTGGAAGGCAAGACAGTGCAAGTCGAGGTAGAGATTGTTGATGCCAATCTTAATTACAATCTTCTACTCAGCTGGAGTTAGACCCATGCTGTGCATGTTGTAGCCTCCTCCCTATTTCGCATTATTAGTTTTCCCAATCAAGGGAAGATCATTGTCGACCAGCTATCTTTCTTTGCCTCTTCCTCCTCAGATGTCAGTGTTCGTATGTCATTCACACTGGTGCTCCCTATGAGAGTGTATGGGTAGGTCTTTTCAAAGATTCTGCCTTAGTGGGAATTTTTCTGCTCCCACCTCCTCATGTTGCCTCTGTCAACATGCTCTCGGTCAAATCTGACCCTTGGGTCATGCCTTCACTAGATCTTGTTGATACCTAGGGCGAGGTTATGCTACTTAGTCCTGCCAAAATCAATTACGTGGAAATCATTTCGGCTTCGAGTTCTACATCCTCTGATTCTTCTGTTTCGAAGACCTCTCTCGATACGTATTCTCAATCCCCGTGGCTTGGCACTTTGAAAACCCTTGATCCCTTAGCCGAGACCTTCCTTGCTGATGAAGGTATCATGGAAGTCATGTCTCTTGAGGAACCACCTTGGACTGACACTCATCATCGTTCCTTGTTCCTGCCTCGCCCGATGGTCACGTCTACCACTTTCAAAGAGTCATCTTCTCTGTTTCCCTCCCTCCCACTTCCGCCACCAATCATGACTCATGAAGTATGGTCAGAAGGAAATTTCGGTAATATTACCCAAACAATGTCAATTGATATTTGTATCAAGCCTGGTATCGTTGAACATGTCCATATTGGGGTATCTTATTCTCAGGATGAGATAAACACTTATACTCGTATATTTTAGGAATTCCATGATGTGTTTGCATGGTCCTACGAAGAAATACCTGGCATTGATCCTAGCATTGTTGTGCACGAAATACCAACTTATCCGCACGCGAAGCCCGTTCGCCAACGGCTCCGCCCAGTGCACCCTAGGAAGGCCGCCGCTATTAAGGGTGAAGTTGAAAAACTTCTCAAAGCTGGGTTCATCTATCCCATCCCTCTTATAGATTGGGTGTCAAATATTGTCCTAGTGACAAAAAAACAAGGCACGATCCGCGTTTGTGCTGATTATCGAGATCTCAATTGTGCTTGTCCTAAAGATAACTAACCTACTCCCTTCATTGATCAAATCATTGATGAATGTGCTGGGAGCGAGATTTTTTCCTTTATGGATGGTTTTTTTTGTTACAACCAGATCAACATCGCACTGGTCGATCAAGAGAAGACAACTTTTATATTTCCATGGGGTAAGTTCACGTAAAAAAAGCTCCCTTTCGGCCTCAAAAATGTTTGGGCTACGTTTCAGCGAGAAATGTCCTATGTGTTTCATGATATTCGCAACATTGTACAGCCTTACTTGGATGACCTTCTCACTCATTCTTGTAAATGCCAAGATCATCGTGACCATCTTCAGCAGATTTTTCTGCATTGTAGACACTACAACATTCGGTTAAACCCACATAAATGTGTTTTCTACGTAGAATTCGGACGACTCCTCAGCTTTATCATTTCTAAGGACGTTATTCACCTTGATCCGCTTAAAGTCAAGGCCATTGTAAGCTTACCCCCTCCATCCTCATTGCACCAACTCCAGAGCCTGCAAGGAAAGGCAAATTTTCTCCATCATTTTATACCTAATTATGCTGGGCTAGCTACAGGATTTACCCGGTTGCTAAAACAAGGAACGCCCTTTGCATGGGATGAGGTTGCCCAAAAATATTTTGATGATCTCAAGGCCATCCTCGTAAATGCTCCTATGTTGCATCCCCAGATTATTATCGAGATTACGTCCTTTACCTAGTTGCAGCCCCTAGCACCATTGCTATGGTCTTGTCCAAGACAACGACGAAAGCAACGAACATGTAATCTACTACCTTAGTCGTAATTTCCTTGACATGGAAACGCGTTATGCCCATGTCGAGAAGTTGGCTTTAGCTGTCGTCCAAGCTGTTCAATGCTACCTGCACTACATCCTCTTGCGCACGACTACGATGATTTCTGAATGCAACCCCATGACCTACATACTAACTCGTCAGTTGCTGGGGGGAAAATATTCTAAATGGATTGTCATCCTACAAGAATTTGATTTGGTATTTACTACTGCCAAATCTAAGAAGTCACTCATTTTCACCGAATTGATTTGTTCCCTTCCTTCTAAGTCTCTCCCTACTAGTGCAAATCAATAGCTTCCGGACGAGACTCTCTTCCTGATTAGCACCCTTGATCTGTGGTACAGAGATATCATCATGTATCTCCGAATGTCCACGTTCTGGTCCGAGTTGACTAAGGATGATCGTCAAAGGATTCGGCATCACTCCCAACCCTACCATATTATTGGCGATACTTTATACCGTTTCGGTGTCGATTCAACTCTTCGTCGATGCCTTACGATCGAGGAGGTTGAAAGAGTTCTCAATGACTGCCACTCTGGGGCATGTGGTGGTCATATGTCTGGCTATGCTACCGCTCAAAAAATCCTTCACGCTAGTTATTTCTGGTCGTCCACTTTCAAGGACTGCATCCTTGTTGTCCGCAAGTGCCATGAATGCCAAATTTACCAATGCAAGAAGTGTGCCCCACCCACTCACCTACACCCCGTCATTACCGTTGGTCCTTTTGTGAAATAGGGCATCGATTATATGATATGTAACCCTCGTTTGGCCGGGGGGCATGGCTATATTATCGTTGTGGTGGATTATTTCACCAAATGGGCCGAAGCGATGCCTACATACTCTGCAGAGGGTAAGACAGTGGCTCAATTCCTATTCAACCATGTTATTTCCAGGTTGGGCGTACCTCAAGCCATTTTCACAGACCATGGCTCCCATTTCAGATATTACATGATGGCTGAGATGACATCCGCATTGGGCTTACACCAAGATGGCTCAACCCCATATTACACTCAGACCAATGGCCAAGTTGAAGCTGTAAACAAGGTTTTGGTTACAATGCTTCAGCGTACTATTGGGATGCACAAGTCAAATTGGCATATCATGCTCTTTTCAGCTCTGTGGGTTTACCAAACCTCGACCAAAGACGCAACTGGTTTCACACCATTCCAGCTAGTCTATGGTCTGGAAGCAACATTGTCGATCGAATGCGAGATTCCTTCACTCAAGCTAGTTGTTGAACTTCTCCCCGAAACATCACCTCAGGAAGAATGCCTCTTATATTTAGAATGACTGGATGAGACTCGTCGTCTCACCGCATTGGTTATTGAAGCACAAAAGAAACGGGTAAAGTCCCATTTTGATCAGTCAGTCTCCCCTCGCGTGTTCTTTGAGGGTGATTTGGTCTTACTATATGACCAAGCTAATGATAAGCTAGGGGTAGGCAAGTTTGAGCCCATGTGGCATGGGCCCTACATTGTGAAATGTGTTTTGCAAAAAGGGGCCTAAAATCTTATTGATTATGAAGGAAATCCTCTGGATAAGCCCTGGAACGGGCTTTACCTCAAGAAATACTATGCTTAGTTTATCTTGCATGGTTACTTTTGTACATTAGTGTGTCATTCATTTTTGTGTAGTGTGGTTTGGTGTGTTAGTTTTCAAACAGCTTTCATGTTTACTATGGTTTCCTTGCTTTGCAGATGTTTGCAACTCCTCACATTGGTTTTGCTGATGGTGCTTACCATAGTACCCGAAACCTATTATCCGCAGAATGGGCTATCTATGACCCTAATGGTGAGTTGATTGACCTTCAAGGTATCTATTTAGGTCGTACAACTAACAACATTGATGAATACAGTGCGGTCATCGAACTGTTGTCAGAAGTCATTGCGCTTGACATTCGAGAGTTGGTTGTCAACCTGGATTCACAGCTTGTTGTCCTTC